>SJYT01022945.1:362285-399326 GCA_006410635.1 Cephalophus harveyi
CCCCAACTCCTCCTCCCCCACTCCCCACTTGTTATAACCACAAAGCTGACCTCTTTTTCCATGAGTTTGCCTTCATCTTTGTTTTTGAAGTATAACTGACCTATAACACTATGCCAGTTTCTGGTGTGTAACTTAGTGATTCCATATTTCTGTACATTACAAAATGATCAGGATAAGCCTCATTACCATCTGTTATCCTGTCTCTTATACACATCTCCACAATTCATATACTGAAATCCTAAGGAGATGGTATTAGGAGGTGGGGCTTTGGGGAAGTGATAAGCTCCTGAGGGTGGAGCCCTCATAAATAGGATTAGTGCCCTTCTATAAGTGATTCCACAGAACTCCAGAGCCCCTTCCACAGTATGAAGACACAATATGAAGTCTGCCACCTCACCTGAGCATGCTGGCATCCTGATCTCAGACCTTCAGTCTCCCCACTAGGTGAGCAATACACATTTACTATTTATAAGTCACCCGGCATTTGATTCAGCAGCCCAGGCACACTGAGACAGAGGTCTTATTCTGCTCAGAGCACAAAGCTTGCTCTTCTTCAACAATTATTCAAGATTTTCATCAACTGACTAGAGTACAAGATTTTTGGTAAAGCTTAGAGTCTCACTCAGTAGGCAGTCATGATTTGTATGTATTTGATAGTAGCAGGACATTATTATTTTCTCCCAGAGCTCAAAATGAATTGAAACTGAAGATGTTTCATTTGGTTATTCCACCAAAGCCTTAGAACAGCACCAACCAAACCCAGTGTACTGCCTGTTTTTGTGTGGTCTTCTAGCTAAGAATGGTTTTTACATTTTCAAATGGTTAAGAAAGGGAGAATATTTTGTGGTGTGAAAATTACATGAAATTCAACTTTCAGTGTTCAAAAATAAAGTTTTATTTGAACTAGCCAAGCCTAGTTGTTTCTGTATGTCTATGGTTGATTACCTAGAGTAACGGTAGAGTTTGGTAGCTAAAATGGAGACCACAAGGCCAAGAAGCAAAGACTGAAATATTTATTACCTGGCTCTTTACAGATAAAGCCTTCTGATCATTGCTTTGGAGTACATAAAGAATGATCAATCAGAAGAAAGGAATCAATACTAAAACAGAATTTATTGATTTTGGTTACATTTATATCATCACTGATTTTCAAGACACCGACATAAATTTAACTCACGACTGGCCAATGAAACAGCACTATTTTCTGTATCTATTATTATTTCAGCACTATAATCATATATTAATAATAATTCTGAATGGCTCTTACTGGACCAATAAGCATAACAGTAAAGAGGGATCAGAGCCCACATTTTAGAATCAGATGATGACAATAACTTTTTGATTTGATTCAGTTTCTTTCTTCCTTCCCCCACTAGTAAGAAGTCCATCTTTCCATCAGTTTTACGTCAATGCATGATGCAGAAAAAAAGAATGCAAACACCAGACTGAATTTTCCAGGAAGAGCAATATTAAGTTGTCATTTTAGTGTGATGATTCTCACATCAGCATTATCTGTCTAGACAAAGAAGAAAAGAAAGAGGGAAGGAAAGGTGGAAGGCGGGTGGGCCATGACCACAAAGTAAAATACAAGCTGACCACAGAAACAGTGTCCTTCTTCCAGGTCCCCATATGGTTCTCAAGGAACAGGGGATCAACCTAATGACAGAATTTATATGTATGTGTAACTGGATCACTCTGCTGTAGACTTGAAACTAACACCACATTGTAAATCAACTATACTTCAGTAAAAAGAAAAGAAAAGAAAAGAGCTGGGATGATGGCAGCTCTGTAGAAGGTCACTACAGGAAGGGGAGGACACACACTGACTTGTGGGACTGGGGAAGGTTCAGCTCCCGAGAGACAACAGAGCTGGGGGTCAAAGGTGACAGTGCTCTGGGCAGGCGCGGCAGGGAGAAACCAGCCACCCTCCTCACCGAAGCCTTTGCCTTGGAGGCCTTGGCTGTCTACACTTGTTTGTAATGGACTCTAACACTCTCTAGCTTGTGATTCTATTTTTAACTTAGAGTTTTGCTGGTGTTATTTTATATTTGGATAATTAAAACAAACCCTGATGAGTAAAGACGCCTGGCAGGAGCCTCACACTTGAAATCCTGGACTTTTAGATGGGGTCTACGTGATGCTACGTGATGCTGGCTTCTACTCAATGGAAGACTACAGAATGATTGATGATGGGATGTCTCCACTTGTCTCTAAACTTGTAGCTCTACATACTCAAAGCTTTGATCTGGGAATTGTCCTTTTTCTTTTCTTTTTGAGCTTATCTTGGTTTGTTTTACAAACCAGAGGCAAGAGACTGATCACTGTCTATGACAGGGGAGGCTGAACATTATAGTTTTCCCTCTTCAATCACTTTCTACATCTGTGTGTTTTGGAATTGGGTTTGTGTTGTTAATATTTATGCTGTTCCTCTAATGCCTTTTGTGTGTCTGGAGCATCAGGAACAGACTGATGACTTTAAAAGATATTTGCCTCGCTGCCCGAGGCTGCTGTCTTCCTAACAGGGATGGCTGCAGCAATGCCAAATGATTCCTGGAACATTCTCTCTGTGCTAAGCCCCGCTATTACAAGATTGGATACTCACAACCTCCTTGCCAGGACCTACTTTCTAATTTGGAGTTTGATGTGAAACAGTGTATCTTGGACTATTTGCATTTCACTTTCCTGTGTGTTCTCAATGCCCAGCAAAGGCTTCACATGAAGCAAAACAGTTATGAGTTCCACAGTACCTAGCAGGATGCTAGTCACATGTAGATATTCAATACACATTTAATTGAATGCCCTCGGCGCAATTTAGTCACTCAGTTGTGTCCGACTCTTTGCAACCCCATGAACTGCAGCACACCCTGGGTCCCTACATAAATTGGACAGAATTTATAGTTTTTCAAGATCAACAAGACTCATAAGTTTGTGCCTAAACAAAACATCAAATGATAAACTTTACATTTAACAGAGTTCCTATCATCTTCCATTACCCATGATGAATACAGGGAGCATCACTAATTTTTAATCTTTAAAAGGAAAAGAAATAGGCAAGAGACTTTCTAGAGAACCTGCTTGGCCTTTGGATGAGAATCTCAGATATATCACACCTCAAAGACACCGATGCTAAAGTCCTAACAGACCTCCTGCCCGCTAGTATCACTGACACAGATGATTTATTAAAGAATGGAGGGATTAACATTACACTCTCCCATAAAATCCCCTCTGAGATAGAGCCTTTTCATCCAACAAGAATCAAATACCCATCAGCAGTGACCATTTTAATAATAAAATCATCCTTTTTAATTGACCTAAATGCTACCACCGAGAATATATTTCCATCCAGACAGCCTTTCTTAATGATGAGAATATGTGAGTCCAGGGACTCTCAAAATGCCCAGTTCCTTTGGCATGTTTATCAGATGCCTGCCACTCGCAAAAGCCAGAGAAAAACAGCTCTGTCTTTCTTGTTTTTAATGCTGTTGCTAAAAAGAAAAAAAAACCTTATTCACTGATAAGGCCTATTAACCAAGGATAAAGATGGCTACTCCCATATAAAAGAAAACATTTATTGTGATCTGAAGATGTGAAAAGAAAACAACAAACTGCCATCCTGGACCACCCCAGATTTATATTTGTTTTTTTTTTTTTAAGAAACTACAGGCACGCCTCATTTTATGGTGCTTCATTTTTTGCATTTTTCAGATACTCATTCTTTTTTTCAATTTTTTAATACAAATTAAAGGTTTGTGGCAACCCTGCACTGTCAGATGTTGGTTAGCAATTTTTAGCAATAATCTATTTAAAAGAGTTTCCTTTCCCTTTCCAGTTTTACTGAAAAATAATTGACAAACAGCACAGAATGTTTCAAGTGTATAGCATAATGATTTGACTTATATACAATGTATGAAAGTGAAGTTGCTCCGTCGTGTCCGACTCTTCGCGACCCCATAGACTGTAGCCTACCAGGCTCCTCTGTCCATGGGATTTTCCAGGCAATAGTACTGGAGTGGATTGCCATTTCCTTCTCCAGGGATGAATACCATAAGCTTAGTAAACAATCATCATTGTAGAGATACAAAATAAAGTTTCTTTTCCTTGTGATAAGAACTCCTGGGGCTTGATCTCTTAACAGCGTTGGTAAGTAACACAGCAGTGTTAATAATATTTATCACATTGTATATTACATCCCTTACTTATCTCACAACTGCAAGTTTATACCTTTTGACTACTATCCCCCAACTCCTCCTCCCCCACTCCCCACTTGTTATAACCACAAAGCTGACCTCTTTTTCCATGAGTTTGCCTTCATCTTTGTTTTTGAAGTATAACTGACCTATAACACTATGCCAGTTTCTGGTGTGTAACTTAGTGATTCCATATTTCTGTACATTACAAAATGATCAGGATAAGCCTCATTACCATCTGTTATCATATCACTGACTATATTCTCACACCGTGTATTTCATAACTGAAAGTATTTTTAAAATTAAATATGTACTTTTATTTTTTACTCATAATGGCGTTGCACACTTACAGTATAGGGTAAACGTAACTTTTATATGCACTGGGAAACCCACCCCCTCCTCAAAAAAAAACAAAACTGTGGGACTCGATTTACTGTGGCATTCACCTTACGGCAGCTGGATTTGATGTAGATTCAAGTCGCCCTTCCTCCCGGAATGCTGGCAGCTATCACCTTGCTATGGGTGGGACAGGAGATGGAGGGGCTAGAGCTGAAGTTGGGGGTGAGGCAGGGCTTCCTTTGGGCTAGGCGGCCGTCACCTTCCTATCAGAGGTGATCTGATCCTAAGGTTCTGGAGCAGAAGTCCTGAGATTTCGGGTCAAGCTGGCTCTGTTCCTATCTATTTGGCTGCATGGGGCAGCACACAGTATCTCTGCTGCATCATTCGATATCTTTCGTTGTGGTACGTGGACTCTCTAGGTGCGTCTCATGGGCTCAGCAGTTGTAGCATGCAGGTTTAGTTACTCTGCAGCCTATGGGATCTTAGTTCCCTGACCAGGGATTGAATCCATGTCCCCTGCATTGCAAGATGGATTCTTTACCACTGGACCACCAGGGAAGTCTCACCTGTTCCCTGTTAAGTGTGTGCTTTCCCCTGTCCCAGCACTGGGACCCTCACCCCAGAGTGCGGAACGCTGAAGCAAGGGCAGAGGGTGCAGGCTCTCAGCCTGTCAGCCAACCACAGAGAGCCGAGCTGTCTCTGACATGCTCTCTGTGTGGGCACTGTTTCCCTTCCTCTACTGAGATGTAGGCTTGGGTCCAAGTACTTTCTGCTGCTCACGGACAGCCTTTTGCCGCCCCTAATCTCCTCTGTTTCTGCCTATTTGTGGCGTCGCCGACAGGTGGAGCCTATGTGCCCAGGTATTTAGGGTGAGCTGCCATCAGAGATCTGGGCTGCTTCTGATGGGCTGCTGGAGGAAGCACCAGCAACAGCCACTGCCGCCCACTCAGGTTCCATCCTGGGACCAGGTCGCCTCCGTGTCCCACTGTTTTCCCTCTCTCATCGTGGCCCCCCTGGATCCAGGGCCATGCTGTGACATGCAGTAAGAGGGGCCGGAGCATTTAGTCACCTAGGGCTGGCACACACGAGGCAGCTGCGGGAAGCCTCTGTTCATCCTCTCTGCCCTGCCTCATGGGCAAGCCCGGGCACACGTGCTCTTCACAAGCACAGTCTAAGCTTCCCACAGCTCTCCTATGAGTGCCGGTGGCCCACCAACTTAACAAGGGGGTTCATCTCTCTCTCGGGTAGGATCCCATGACCCAGGGCCCCATTCTGGCTCTCACCACTTTCCAGGGCAGTGTCCCTTTTCCAGAGCCCCCTCCCAGGGATCCCTGCCTGATCGCTTTTCCTTCCTTCCTCCCCAATTACATGTGGGTCTTTCTTACAGTCTTGGTCATATGGGACTCTTTCTGCAAGCTTCCAGTTAGTTTTCAATGAGAATTGTTCCGTGTTTAGATGTATTCTGGATGTGTATATAGCAGGAGACAAGTTCCACATTCTCCTATTCCACCATCCTGATAAATCCTCCTATTATTCTTCATTAATAAGAATTATTCAAGTCAAACTGGATACTTTATTTTGCCTGCTGAACACTGAGACTTACAGCTATTCTCATGCAAGTGTTAAAAGTAGTGTCAGGGGGATATATGTATACCTATTGCTAATTCACATTGTTGTATGGCAGAAACCAACATAATGTTGTAAAGCAATTATCCTCCAATTTAAAAAAAGTAGTATCTGAGACACAGTAGCATCAAACTAAGCCTCTCTTAGAAAGAGTGTAAGGAAATTGAAAAATTAATAAACTTCATTATAGAATTCAATGTTATTTAGTGTCAGGCTTGTGTACCATGTAAAACTATTTTAAATACTAAGTCATGGTCTCAAAGTCACATATAGGGAAATAGTGAGATCTTCTACTAAATAATAAAACTGTGCACAGAGTAACACTGAACTCTAGTCATACTAAGCATAAGGCTTATCTTTAAAAATATAAGACCTTAGCATTTAGACAAGATACATCTAGCTTTTTATTCCAAGAATGATAACAATACTGATGGAGGAAAGGGACAGAGAAATGAGTCATCATCTAAAATCTTAAGAACACAAGAAATGACACTGTTCATATTTTATCAAAATTGTTATTTGATTAAACGGATGAGATTAGTATATGCAGACAGAGACACAAGCTAAGTGTTAGGGGAGGAAAAAAGAAGGCTGGACATTTGGATTCTAGTCTTAAATCAGTGAAACTAATGAAGAATGTTGAAAGTCAAAAGACACCGTGGAGAATCTGAACTTCAATTAGGAATGAGAAACACTCTACACAGCTCAAAAGATAATATTCGATAAGCTTTTTCTACTGGCAACCATGTAACTCTTGTTGACAAAATAAAAAGCTCTAAAAATTGAAGAACAAAACAAGTAAGAACACTTACTGGTAATGAACCCAGGATGGTCCAAGAGTTTTCTTGAATTGAGCGAGTCCTACAATATCAATATAAATGAGCTCAACGATTCGATCTCCTACAGTTGGGCAGCCAGATCGGTTTCCAACAACCTTTTTCATTATTCTAGAAAAAGAACAGAAAGAAGAAAAAAAGAAAAACAATTTATTACAAGCACTACACTTAGTAACTTTAATAGGCAAAGAAACATCCCAAGCATGCTTATCAGGAAGAATGACATGGCTCTTCCCAGTCAGCTGCCTATCCAAATTCTGCCCAGTCATCAGGTCTATCCAAAGCCTCAATTTTGAGTCTTGCAAAAGCAAATGGCGGTATACAAATACAGCCTTAGAAACCAAAGAAGATCTGCCTCTCAGTTTATCTCTATTTAATTTGCTGGTCAAGAAGACTATGGAGGTCTTTAAGCATTGGCTAAAGGGTCAGATGTGTTATTTAAACAGATAATTGTGGAAGCAACATGGAGCAATGGTTCCCAAATATGTCTGCACATTAGAATCACTCGGTGATCTTGGTGGATTTTCCTAAGCCCAGACCATATATATTCCAGACAACATAAATCATACTCTCCAATCTAGCAGCCATGAGATCTTAGGAAGTTAACTTCTCTGAATCTTTCCTCATCAAAAACAAAACAAAAAGGATTAGATACGGAGAAGATGGTAAGACAGAAACCTCTCAGGAATTCTTTAGGTAGTTGAAATAGGTATTGAAAGGAAAGTATATATTCTGGATACTCAGTACCTATGAGTTTCTCCCAGAGTCTGTTCTTATTATACAGCCCTTACTGACCTCCTTCCATTTCAATACAAGCCTCTACAGTACAAACTTCTTTCTATACCGCTCTGTACATAAAATAGTTTGGCCAAGAAAATGCACTATCATAGCAAACACCTTCTTTCAACAAAATAAGAGATGATTCTACACATGAACATCAACAGATGTTCAATATCTATATCACACTGATCATATTCTTTGCAGCCAAAGATGGAGAAGCTCTATATAGTCAGCAAAAATAAGACCAGGAGCTGACTGTGGCTCAGATCATGAACTCTTTGTTGCCAAATTCAAACTTAAATTGAAGAAAGTAGGGAAAACCACTAGACCATTCAGGTATGACCTCAATCAAATCCTTTACAATTATACAGTGGAAATGACAAATGGATTAGATCTGATAGACAGAGTGCCTGAAAAACTATGGACGGAGGTTTGTAACATTGTATAGGGTGCAGTGATCAAAACCATCCCCAAGAAAAAGAAATGCAAAAAGGCAAAGTAGTTGTCTGAGGAGGCCTTACAAATAGCTGAGAAAAAGAAGAGAAGTGAAAGGCAAAGGAGAAAAAGAAAGATATACCCATCTGAATGCAGAGTTCCAAAGAATAGCAAGGAGAGATAAAGTTTTCCTAAGTGAACAATGCAAAGAAATACAGGAAAACAATAAAATGGGAAAGACTAGAGATTCCAAGGGAACATTTTATGCAAAGATGGGCACAATAAAGGACAGAAATGGTATGGACCTAACAGAAGCAGAAGATATTAAGAAGAGGTGGCAAGAATACACAGAAGAATTATACAAAAAGATCTTCATGACCCAGATAACCACAATGGTGTGGTCAGTTACCTAGAGCCAGACATCCTGGAGTGAGAAGTCAAGTGGGCCTTAGGAAGCATTGCTACGAACAAAGCTAGTGGAGGTGATGGAATTCCAGCTGAGCTATTTCAAATCCTAAAAAATGATGCTGTGAAAGTGCGGCACTCAATATGCAGCAAATTTGGAAAATTCAGCAGTGGCCACAGGACTGGAAAAGGTCAGTTTTCATTCCAATTCCAAAGAAGTGTAATGCCAAAGAATGTTTAAAGTACTGCAAACTGCACTCATTTCACATGCTAGCAAAGTAATGCTGAAAATCATCCAAGCTGGGCTTCAACAGTATGTGAGCCGAGAACTTCCAGATGTACAAGCTGGATTTAGAAAAGGCAGAGGAATCAGAGATCAAATTGTGAACATCTGTTGGATCACAGAAAAAAAAGCAAGAGAATTCCAGAAAAACATCTATTTCTGCTTCACTGACTATGTTAAAGCCTTTATGGATCACAACAAACTGTGGAAAATTCTTCAAGAGATGGGAATATCAGACTACCTTACCCACCTCCTGAGAAATCTTTATGCAGGTCAAGAAACAACAGTTAGAACTGAACATGGAACAATGGACTGGTTCCAAATTAGGAAAGGAGCACGTCAAGGCTGCATATTGTCACCCTGCTTGTTTAACATATATGCAGAGTACATCACGCGAAATTCTGGGCTGGAACTCCTGAGAAATCTTTATGCAGGTCAAGAAACAACAGTTAGAACTGAACATGGAACAATGGACTGGTTCCAAATTAGGAAAGGAGCACGTCAAGGCTGCATATTGTCACCCTGCTTGTTTAACATATATGCAGAGTACATCACGCGAAATTCTGGGCTGGATGAAGCACAAGCTGGAATCAAGATTGCTGGGAGAAATATCAATAACCTCTGATACACAGATGACACCGCCCTGTGGCAGAAAGTGAAGAAGAACTAAAGAGTCTCTTGAAGAAAGTGAAAGAGGAGAGTGAAAATGTTGGCTTAAAACTCAACATTCAGAAAACTAAGATCATGGTGCTCTGTCCCATCACTTCATGATAAACAGACGGGGAAACAATGGAAACAGTGACAGACTTTATTTTCTTGGGCTCCAAAATCACTGCAGATAGTGACTGCAGCCATGAAATTAAAGGATGCTTCCTCCTTGGAAGAAAAGCTACGACCAACCTAGACAGCATATTAAATAGCAGAGACATTACTTTACCAGCAAAGGTCCGTCTGGTCAAAGCTATGGTTTTTCCAACAGTTATGTATGGATGTTGAGAATTGGACCATAAAGAAGGCTGACTGCCAAAGAATTGATGCTTTTGAACTGGTGTTGGAGAAGACTCTTGAGAGTCCCTTGGACTGCAAGGAGATCCAACCAGTCAATCCTAAGGGAAATCAATCTTGAATGTTTATCAGAAGGACTGATGCTGAAGCTGAAACTCCAATACTCTGGCAACCTGATGCAAAGAGCCGACTCACTGGAAAAGACCCTGATGCAGGGAAAGACTGAAAGCAGGAGGAGAATGGAACGACAGATGACGAGATGGTGGGATGGCATCATCAACTCAATGGACATGAGTTTGAGCAAGCTCCAGGAGATGGTGAAGGACAAGGAAGCCTGGCATGCTCCAGTCCACGTGGTCACAAAGAGTCAGACATGACTGAGCTACTGAACAACGACAAAATACTGCTCTGTGCTGTTTGCTAATTTTTTCTCTTATGTCTAATTTTTCCTTCTGACTAGACTGTATTTAAGAACTGGCACTATGGTTTATACTTTTTCATCATCATTCCATCCATTCACTAACAAAAACCTAATCATCTATTTAAACCCCTGCCCCTTGCACTCAGAGCGAACATACTTGATTGTAGGTCAGCTTCACATAGTGAAGCATATAACTGCTAACCATACTGCCATCTGCCCAGATAAATCTGTCATTTATCTATTTATCCCTGCTCACATCCCTTAACAGTCCTTAACCAGACTATGGCCACCCTACTCCAAAGGACAAGAGTCATCAACAGGCCTCTGCCTACAGCTCCTCAATGACACTGCTCTAGCACCCTTTTCTCTACTGGGTTTCTGAAAGAACCAATTTCTTACCAAGAATTTGAAAAAATTTTCTGTAAAGGGCCAGGTAGTAAATACTTTCATCTTCACAGGCCACATATTCTCTGTCACAGCTATTTAACTCTGCTCTTGTAGAAGGAAAGCAGTCATAGATAATGTACAAACAGTGGGTGTGGCTGTGGGCCCATGAAACTTGATTAATAAAAGAGGATCCCTGTGCTATACCTGAGAGCATCAACAGAGAGTTATGCCTGAGCCTTACCCCCAAAAGCTGTCATTTAATTAGTCTGGGATATGGTCTGGGCTGGGGGAGTCTAAAAAGATCTCTAGGTGATTCTAATGTGTAGGCATGTGTGGGAATCACTGCTCCAAAATTAATAAACACATCTGGCTTTGACACCAGGGCTTAAAGACCTCCATAATGTTCTTGACCAGCAAATCAAGTCTCTGCCTAGTAGATCCCTAATATGACTTTTTGGGCCTCCCTAGGGAGAACCTATCCCCAGAGCACCCATAGTGCTCCATTTCTTCACCACCTTCTCTCCCACTGATCTCTTCACTTATTTGTTCAGTAAACAGTTATGAGTACCTGCTGTTCTAGGTGCTCAATACACAGTGGTGAGCAATATTCACACTTTCTCTACTCGCTGTACTTATCATCCTCACCTCAAGTAGTACTAATCACATTGCAATTAGTGTCACTATTGTATAATGCATCAGATGTAATTATCAAAAGGCTTGCATCTCCTTGACCACAGGCTGATCATCTATCTCTATGTCCCATATCAAGAACCAGCCCAAAGGAGGAGGGGAAGGAATGACCGTACAGTGTATGAATACACCCACTTCAGAGGTTGTGTCCCCCAAGTGTTTTTTTAAAGGAAGCAGGGCAAAGGCAATGGCAGGCAGCTATTAAAGAGTGGTAAAGGGCCCAGAAAGACCTTGGGTTTCTCGAGCTTTGAAAGGAGCATTGTGGTTCCATGGTCAAAAGCACAGGCTTTGAGGTCAGAGAGACAGAGGGCTCAAATCCTGGCTCTCCCACATATCCTCAATAGGACCTTGAAGAACCCATTTTTGGTTTGAACCCCAGTTTTCTCATCTTTAAAATGTAGAAAGCAACAGTACCTACTTTTAGGCTTGCACTAAGGACTAAATAAAATATAACATATGAAATGCTTAATATCTGGTGCACAGGAAGTGGTCAACAAATGTTAGTTCTAAATGGGCACCATCAATGGGCTGTCATAATTGGTGACATATGATATTTTCACCATCAATATCATAACTGTTGATATTACTGCTATAACTAAAGCCCAGATCATGGTTTTAGCATATGGAAACCATTTAACAAATGAGAGCTGACATTGTTTTATTGATAATACTGCTCTTTCATCTCAGTACTGCCTCTAATCCTGTGTGGACCTTGGACCTAACACAGTGACCTCGCTGGACAATAAAGTAGGAGCAAGGTGGGACATATGCTATCTTAGTCTTCCATCTCTAGAATGTCCCTTCAAGTGTTTTCTTTCGGAACAGTTGACATATTGCTTCATGCTAACTTGGCTGTTGGGTAGAGAGTCTCAATGGGCAGTTATCCAAAAAGAAGGAAAGGAGAGCTAAGCACTTCTGCTTGGTCAGCCGTGTCAGTCTAAAAGTGATTAACGGCGGATTCAAGCTAGAAGCACATTTCAATGAAACCAAAAAACCTAGGTAGAATTAACAGACTTAGAGTTGCAAGTGGGCTAATTGAAATAGGATTGGATCAGTGCTTTCGAGAAATTCATCTTCTCCAAATTAAATTACAAACAGGAACCTGCCCTGTTTGAAGATTTAGAAAGTGTGATGCTGAGGAGGGAAGGGTATACATTTCAGCAAGAGACAGGGAATTAGGAAAGTTAATAATGTTTTGTGCTGCAGATGTTGGAAGCACCTGTAACAGCAGAGAATAAGCTCCTTAGTTTGAATTTTCTGGCATTCATTTATCAAGCCTCTGGAGCTTGAAGCTACAATGAAAACATATTAGCCTTTTCACAGTGTATGTATTTAGCTCCTGAAAATAATCTTCTTATCTCCTGTTTAGTGAATTATCACTTTCATTTTTCTCCACAAGAAATTACACACTAATAGAGGGCTGTAAGAGTTTACAATTTTTTTTGTATTCTGATTTTAAAATTGAAAAGTAATCTCCTTACTCCTTGAGCTCTGCCAGTGAAGCTGAAATCCTAATGTCATGGCCCAGTAAGTACAGAGATGTAATTAAATCACTCCACTGAACTAATTCACCAAGAGGGCCACCACTGAAAGCTGTCTCTGCAATCTTAAATCCAGATTCCTTAGTCAGGAGGCCCAGGTGAACAAGGACCTGAAAAAAAAAAAAAAGAGGGACATACTGATTCTCATTAGATCAAGTACAAATTCCACAGTAACCTACCAAAAAACCACTCACCAATTCCAAAAATAAAATCTCAACATGGGATAAATAATTTTTCTAGAAGTTAAATAGAAAGAAAGGAAATGATCTCTCATTGTTATTTTAGAGAAATAAAGTCATTTCTGCATTCAGTATGGCTTTGGACAGATAATCCTGCTTTCCAAAGGTGAAAAATCAGGATTAAAGGACAGTCAACCAGGACAATAAAATATCTTTTAACAATACTGGGCTTTTTTTGCCACAGATGGAATATTTTTAAGCTTTTAGCATGATAAATTTCAAACACTAACAAAAACAGATATGACAATACAGTCAATTCTGATGTACTTAACAATTACTGACTTCAACAATGATTAACTCCTGACAGATCTTATTTAATATACACCCCTCACTTTCTCCCAACCCCTCCAGCTTATCTTGAAACAAATCTGAGAGAGCCTATCATCTGTAAAAATCTCAGCTGGAATTTCTAAAAGAAATACATTTTCACTTAAAAAATACAACTGTAATATCACTGTCACCCCTAACACAGCTATTAATTTCTTAATATCATCCAAAATCCAGTTAGTGCATACACTTGCTCAACTGTCCCTTATTTTTCCCAAGAGCAGTTATTTGAGTCAGAATTCAAATAAAGTGCATAAACTGTAATGTCTCATACCTCTCTTAGCCTTCTCTAACTGTAGGTTAACTGCCTGATCTTCCTTTCTGGGAGGGAGAGGGGCTTCTAATTTACTTGTCAAAGAAACTGGGTTGTATTTCCAGAAACCCTCTAGGTTTCACTGACTGTAAAACAGATTTTTCTGTCCCTTGTATTTATGGTAAATCAATAACTACAGCTGCAGCCATGATCAAATTTGTATTTGATTTTTTGGGCAACACTACTTCATAGGTAGTGCTGTGTACCTCCAGTGGTAGAAACAATATCTGGGTGGTTCTGTTTTGTGGTGTTTGCAGCTACTGATGGTCACTAACTAGATGCATTAATCCATTATGACTTTCCATTGATGACATTCTATCATTCCTTCTGCACTCATTAGCTGTAACATTGGTACTTCTAGAAAGAGAAAAACTATCCCTCATGGACAGCTTACATAAGAAAAAACCTGGTAAATACCTGATTATTTCCTTTTACTTATTGGTTTTCAAAATAACAAATTTGTTCTTTAGCATTCTCTAATGATGACAAAGGAAGATTTTTTTTTAAAATATGTGTATTACTATACATGAACATGAACATAAGTATATTTGATGGGTTTCAGTACACTGCAGTTATTATTCTTACTGATTACCAAATTGTGCCACCTTGGGCAATGGGAGGCTATTAAAGTTGGCTTTCAAGTTCTTTGAAAAAATTCTAGTAGTCTTTGATAATTTCTTTTTTTTCATATATAGAAAGATACTATGCTCACATGAGATTCACATCTAATACATATCAGTATGTTTTAGCTGACAGTGAGAACAGCATTCAGTATGGGTTTCCAGGTGTAAATTCAGAGTAGCAAGGCAGCTTTTAATGTGGTCCAACTGACTGCAGTCTGAAAGGAAAACAGCGACGTTAGCTTAACTAAACCTAGGGTATAAGAGCTTCACGCTCAGGGATATGACAGGGCTTCCCAAGCATCTCCTCATGAATGTCAAAACAAACTGGCTCAAGTTCAATTTACAGTATCTCTGTCTCAGGAACACAAGCAGAACCACCACCAAACAGAGCAGCAGTGAGACTTACCAGCTGGTCGCCCAAATGGCAGAACGGACAAATACCCAGAGTATGAAACTGTCATGATGACGTAACAGCAAGTTCTTTAAGGTTGTATTCAAGTAAAGAAAAGAGAATTAAACTTCCTGATGCTACTGAGAGTGAGTCAGATGGTACATAGGAAAATCTTACAGGCAGATATTCTGCCTGGCTTCACTGAAGAAAAACGTGTGCTAGTTCCTGCTAAGATTGTTGTAAACCGGGGAAAAAGCCCAAAAATGGCTGTACAGGAAGACCCTGTGTGGACTCACCCCCAGGGAATATCACTGGGGACGTGACATTTCTCTTAGTCTCGTCTCCATGAAAATCAAATTTTCAAGAAAACTGGCATTCAGCTGAAGTGAATTAATCAGACTCACTTTCTTCCGCTTTCTCTTCTCAAGATTCTGCTTCATTGCCAAGGACTTGATTGCTTGGATCCACGCATCAGCCATTCGCCGGATCCGCAGTCTCATCCATCGGAATTCTTCATGCTTTTTCATCATACTGTAGAGAATATTAACATCTGTACGAATTTCTGCCTAGAAACAGAAATTTAATAAAAATGAATAGGAGATAAGAAGCCCAAAAGCATAATGGTTTTCATGATGTGACGTTTGAAAACTTGAAAGAGAGAGTCAATTAAGCATGTGGGTTCAAAAGGGAGTCTGGTTCACTAAAGAGCTTTGCTTGAAGGTCCTGGGGCTGTAAATTGAGGCAAAGGGCCATTGACTCCTGCTCTGCTATGTAAGGGACATCATTAAAAAATCAGAAGCAGAGAAAAGCAGCACAGGCATTGCCAAGCCCTGAGCTAGGTCAAAATGTGTATTTTACAGTGAAATGTGCTTGATGCCTCTTGAAATTGTCTGCACCCGAATTTATGGGCCCTTTGGATCTACTTCGGGGGAGCTGACTCCTGGGAAAACTGAAGTTTATCCTTAAACAGGCTACCTGCCATTGTGGAGGCTGATACAAAGCCTCATTCCATCCATGAAGTAGGAAAATACATGCTAACCCTCTAGTCTTGCCCCAATCCAAATAAACAAAAGTTTATTATTTTCTACAAGGAATTTAAAAGCCAGGAATATCACTTTACTATTGTACTGAATAAAATTTTGAATTCAAGCCAGAATAACTTAAAAGTCAGAAAGAGTATTTTTCTACAATAGCTGGATGTAATCAGTGATTGAAAGAACAGGGAGAAATAATAACATTAGTATTTTTTTCATATAACATCTAAAGAAAGCATGCTGAATCCATCTTTCAGCAGTCACCAAAATTGATTCTAAACACTTATCTGACCATGCCATGACTCAATTATGTCCCAAGAATCCCATGGTCTAAGTGAGGCTCAGCAAACTGGCTCTTTGACCAAGTCTTTCTCAGTTCAGTTCAGTTGCTCAGTTGTGTCTGACTCATTGCGACGCCATGGACTGCAGCACGACAGGCTTCCCTGTCCATCACCAACTCCTGGAGCCTATTCAAACTCATGTCCATTGCATCATGTGATGCCATCCAACCATCTCATCCTCTGAGGTCCCCTTCTCCTCCCGCCTTCTATCTTTCCCAGGGTCTTTTGCAATGAGTCGGTTGTTCGCATCAGGTGGCCAGAATATTGGAGTTGCAGCTTCAGCATCAGTCCTTCCAATGAATATTCAGGACTGATTCCCTTTAGGATTGACTAGTTGGATCTCCTTGCAGTCCAAGGGACTCTCAAGAGTCTTCTCCAACACCACGGTCCAAAACCATCAATTCTTCAGTGCTCAGCTTTCTTTTTAGTCGAACTCTCACATCGACACATGACCACTGGAAAAACCACAGCATTGACTAGACAGACCTTTGTTGGTAAAGTAATGTCTCTGCTTTTTAACATGCTGTCTAGGTTGGTCATAGCTTTTCTTCCAAGGAGGAAGCGTCTTTTAATGTCATGGCTGCAGTCACCATTTGCAGTGATTTTGGAGCCCAAGAAAATAAAGTCTGTCACTGTTTCCATTATTTCCCCATCTATTTGTCATAAAGTGATGGGACCGGATGCCATGATCTTAGTTTTTTGAATGTTGAGTTTTAAGCCAACTCTTTTACTCTCCTCTTTTACTACGTCTTTTAATTTCATGGCTGCAGTCACCATCTGCAGTGATTTTGGAGTCCCAAAGCATAAAGTCTGACACTATTTCCACTGTTTTCCCATCTATTTCCCATGAAGTGATCGGACAAGATGCCATGATCTTCATTTTCTGAATGTTGAGCTTCAAGCCAACTTTTGCACTCTCCTCTTTTACTTTCATCAAGAGGCTGTTTAGTTCTTCTTCGCTTTCCACCATAAGGGTGGTATCATCTGCGTATCTGAGGTTATTGATATTTCTCCTGGCAATCTTGGTTCCAGTTTGTGCTTCATCCAGTCCAGCACTTCGCATGATGTACTCTGCATATAAGTTAAATAAGCAGGGTGACAGTATATAGCCTTGACGTACTCCTTTCCTGATCTAGAACCAGTCTGTTGTTCCATGTCCAGTTCCAATGGTTGCTTCTTGACCTGCATACAGATTTCTTAGGAGGCAGGTCAGGTGGTCTGGTATTCCCATCTCTTTAAGAATTATCCACAGTTTGTTGTGATCCACACAGTCAAAGGCTTTGGTGTAGTCAATAAAGCAGAAGTAGATGTTTTTCTGGAACTCTCTTGCTTTTTTGATGATCTCCTTCTTTCTTGATGATCTTCCTCATTGCCTGTTTTTCTACTAGCTTGGACTTCCCTGGTGGCTCAGAGGTTAAAGTGCCTCCCTCCAATGCGGGAGACCCGGGTTCGATCCCTAGGTCGGGAAGATCCCCTGGAGAAGGAAATGGTAACCCACTCCAGTATTCTTGCCTGGAAAATCCCATGGATGGAGAAGCCTGGTAGGCTACAGTCCATGGGGTCGCAAAGAGTTGGACACTACTGAGCAACTTCACTTTCACTTTGTGAGAACACAGCCACGCCCATTCATTTGCATATGGTGAGGGCTGCCCTGTGCTGCAAGGTCAGAACTGAGTAGGTGTACAGAGACTTGGCTTCCCTGGTGGCTCAGAGGTTAAAGTGTCTGCCTCCAATGCGGGAGACCCGGGTTTGATCCCTGGGTCGGGAAGATCCCCTAGAGAAGGAAATGGCAACCCACTCCAGTACTCTTGCCTGGAGAATCCCATGGACAGAGAAGCCTAGTAGGTTACAGTCCACGGGGTCGCAAAGAGTCGGACACGACTGAGTGACTTCACCTTCACCTTCACAGAGACTTTCTTATGGCCTACAAAGAGGAAAGTATTTACACTCTGGCCTTTTACAGAAAAAGTCTGCTGACCTCTGAGGAAAAGAATAAGGGCTTGAGTTTTTAATATGAAGCTTTTCACAGCCCCTACCTACCTTTCCCATCTCTTCTTCATTCCAGCTCATTCAGACCCCTATGGCCTTGTCCCAGGCTCTTCTCCTGAAAATGCCAGGCTCTTGTATGGGTATCTTTTTACCTCACATCAGAGACATCTTTCTCTCCTTGACTTGGTATAAATCCATTCATCACTTCAAATTCAACTCCAAGGTTATTTTCTCTTTACATCTCTCCTGACCCACGCAGGCTGTGATGGCCACTTCCTCATTAATTTCCATGGGCCTGTGTCTCAGTGTCGACACAGTGAGTCACCATTTATAACCACCACCTTCGTTACCAGATCACAGGGCTTCCCTGGTGGCTCAGAGGTTAAAGTGTCTGCCTCCAATGCGGGAGACCCGGGTTTGATCCCTGGGTCGGGAAGATCCCCTAGAGAAGGAAATGGCAACCCACTCCAGTACTCTTGCCTGGAGAATCCCATGGACAGAGAAGCCTAGTAGGTTACAGTCCACGGGGTCGCAAAGAGTCGGACACGACTGAGTGACTTCACCTTCACCTTCACAGAGACTTTCTTATGGCCTACAAAGAGGAAAGTATTTACACTCTGGCCTTTTACAGAAAAAGTCTGCTGACCTCTGAGGAAAAGAATAAGGGCTTGAGTTTTTAATATGAAGCTTTTCACAGCCCCTACCTACCTTTCCCATCTCTTCTTCATTCCAGCTCATTCAGACCCCTATGGCCTTGTCCCAGGCTCTTCTCCTGAAAATGCCAGGCTCTTGTATGGGTATCTTTTTACCTCACATCAGAGACATCTTTCTCTCCTTGACTTGGTATAAATCCATTCATCACTTCAAATTCAACTCCAAGGTTATTTTCTCTTTACATCTCTCCTGACCCACGCAGGCTGTGATGGCCACTTCCTCATTAATTTCCATGGGCCTGTGTCTCAGTGTCGACACAGTGAGTCACCATTTATAACCACCACCTTCGTTACCAGATCACCGGGCACCTCCAAGTCTGGTACCAGGTCTTATTGACTTAGGAACCCTCAGAGAACTGCTCAATAAATAAACATAATGCCAACGGGGTTGATGTGGCCACTCAAATTTCCACAGGGCTGGGGACAGAAGTTCTTCAGTTTACTATTATTTCAGATTACAGCTGGCATCTCTAGAAGACTCTACATGTATCACTTGGCAGCAGCCCCAAATCACAAGCCAGGTAAGAGGTTTCCCAAACCACTTACCAATGAATTACGATCAGCTTCTTCATAGGGATTTTTCGCTCTCCAAGGTAAATGGGGACACCAATTTTCAACCTGAAAAACAGGAACTAGAGACTCTAAGTATGCCAGTTCATTTGCAAATGAATTAACGTCTGTGCCAAGCCGGAGCACAGTGCCTTGTACACAGAAAGTGGGTTATTATTAATGCAATCATTAGTCAGATTCCTACACTCTTAGCTAGCAACCCAGAGAGGTCTGCTCTCAGATGCAACAATAACCAGTCAAGGTCCCAAGGAGCCAATGATTACACTGTACATCCATCCTTCAAAAACTTCATAATGACTAGTTCCTTAATCATTTAATCTTCATAATTCTATGCAGAAGGAGAGGGGGGATTTTATGGAAGAAAGTTAAAAGATTTGAACACTGCTGCCAGGGGATAGGAATGCAAAGGTGCTTCTGTGCCATTTATTTAGCAAAAAGACAGGAATGATTTGTTATTTGCTCTGGCATGTCTGGAAAGGTAACAACAAGTCATCTGACACACAGAACTCCATCATTTATCTCCAAATTAGGAATGCAACTTAGAGTTTAAGGCTAACGGATCAAGGCTTCCCCTCATTTTGTGGCTGTTCACTTCACACTATCTCATAGAACAGGGTGATAAAACCTATTGGAAAGAGAGATGAGGAAAGAAAAAAAACCCTTCAGTAATCTTGTGAGAGCCTTTGTGGAAGACTGATTGTTCTGTCAATGCACCAGAGTTTAGAGAGCAGGAGAGGAGGAAGGAGAAAGCAGAAGTACCAAATTTTACAGGAATGACTTCAAAAAAGGTTACCAAAGAAAATTAAGGCAGATTTACACTTTCTAGTAACTGAAGAATGCAATGACTGATATTGATGTCTGACCTCTTTGCCAAAACTGGCCATATAATTCCAAAACAGCATATCACCCATTCACTAATATGAGATTATTAAAGATGGTTAATAAACAGGAAATGAAAATAATGTTTCTATGGCCAGGTGGACCCATAAAAATGAACAGAGCCAGAGGGCGGGGGGCATCCTTGGAGGATCATGGAGAAGGCAGGGATGTAAGTGAAGTTAGACTTTCAGGTCAGCAATGCAGAGTCAGACAAGCTGGTTAGCCCCCCAGCTCTGGGCGAGTTTTCAAAGAAAGCAGTTTCACTACTCTAGAAATAAGGCAAGGTGATTTTGACTAGGACCCAAAATAATTGGGCAATTTGCATAAAGCCCTCTGCTGCTGCAAGTGATCTGAAAGCAATATGCAGAGGGCAGCTAAGCTTGGGGGTGGGTGGAATTCCTGGATAGGAAAAGTATCATATTCTCTTTTCTTTCTGTGGAGTGAAATTAGACTTGACCAGCTTTGTGAATGGCTTCAGAGACTCAAAAGCACTCCTCATAAGAAAGGTTGCAATGGTTTTTACTCATAAGAAGATAGCAACTTGCCTGAAATGCCTATGTCTAAAAACTGAGCGCTTATACAGCAGCATCACCATGAAAGGCAAAAATCACAAAGGAAAAGCACTCTGTAAGTGAGAAAAGTGAGGAAGAACCAGCAGAAAAGAAGCTTCCAAGGGGACGAAGCTGGTCCAAGCAGCACTGCACACATCTATGCCTTGTATGCTTAGGCTGGACTGAATTATTTAATTCAAATTAAATTTTTGTAAATGGACTCAGTACGACAGTGCTTTAAAGCATATTTATACCACGAAGGATTCAAATAGATTGCGGACCTGACTGCGAGAACTTCCACTGCACACAAAGCACGAGGGTGAGCGAGCAGGGCACAGATTCATAGTCAATCCCATGTTAAATAAATAACAAAATGCACACAGCAGCATGTCAGAATAAAAAATGACCTCATGAATAGCATGATAGGGAGAGATGAGACATGACTATGAATAAAGAAAATCAAGCAAAAGGAGACACATTAGTGAGATCAGATAAAGGAGAGTACGTTCACTCCTCTGCCCTTCGAAGAATCTTCCAAAATTTACTCTGATGAAAATACAGTCCAAGGTGATCTTCTAAAGTATGACTTCCCTACAGAATACTCAAGACTTTAATTCCTCTTTGAAACTGATCATTTATCTCAGTTCTTCTTACTCTAAATCACTGGATAATACCATGTGAGATTTCAAGGGCATCTCAGAAAGTATGGGAGATGGAGTCAATGTATTTTGAATTTAGCAAGAAATCTTACCATTACATACACACTCATAATAGAGGAAAAATCCATTCTGAATATCTTGACCCAGAATAGGACAGTGGGTTTTCAGGGTGGCTGTTTCTGTACACAGTGATAAGCTAACTGGTTAACAAAATGATTAAATTATACATAAATCAATTACTCCATGGGGAGTGGAGTAAAAAACAAACACATTTCTTTCCGAAATCTCAGTGGATTACCAGGACTGGAAGAAAGCCAGCACTGGCAGTAACTCCACGTATTGAAACAAAACAGCCCTCAAATGAGCAACATTTTCCTAAATAAGAACATCATTGACAACACAGGGAAAAATCTTGTTCAGGGATTGTAATTCAACTTCCTCATCCCTAACTGTTTTGTCCAATCTACCCTGGCTCCCTACATGAGTCTAACCACCCAGCATACAGTCCCATCACTTCATGGGAAATAGATGGGGAAACAGTGTCAGACTTTACTTTTTTGGGCTCCAAAATCACTGCAGATGGTGACTGCAGCCATGAAATTAGAAGACGCTTACTCCTTGGAAGAAAAGTTATGACCAACCTAGACAGTATTTTCAAAAGCAGAGACATTACTTTGCCAACTAAGGTCCGTCTAGTCAAGGCTATGGTTTTTCCTGTGGTCATGTATGGATGTGAGAGTTGGACTGTGAAGAAGGCTGAGCGCCGAAGAATTGATGCTTTTGAACTGTGGTGTTGGAGAAGACTCTTGAGAGTCCCTTGGGCTGCAAGGAGATCCAACCAGTCCATTCTGAAGGAGATCAATCCTGGGATTTCTTTGGAAGGAATGATGCTGAAGCTCAAACTCCAGTACTTTGGCCACCTCATGAGAAGAGTTGACTTGTTGGAAAAGACTCTGATGCTGGGAGGGATTGGGGGCAGGAGGAGAAGGGGACGACCGAGGACGAGATGGCTGGATGGCATCACGGACTCGATAGACGTGAGTCTGAGTGAACTCCGGGAGATGGTGATGGACAGGGAGGCTTGGCGTGCTGCGATTCATGGGGTCGCAAAGAGTCGGACACGACTGAACGACTGAACTGAACTGAATCCAGCATCCCATCCTACCTAAGAAAGTTGGACCCCAGGGAGAGCCCCCTGTCTTCCTGATCTAGAAGCTCTTCTACTTGAACTCATTCTCATCATCTCAGTGTTCTTCTGGCTCTCAGAACCCTAGGGCCCTATTTCTGCCTGTGGTCACCTACTGGCTTGGCTACAATTTTCCTACTGCAACCTTAGAGCTCTCTCTGGGATTAAATCTGTTGTGCTGGACCCTCCCACTGCCTACCCCCACCTCTACCCAACTCCTGCAAGCTGGCAAGTCCTCCGTCAAGTCCTCTGCCAGGGAAGGGAATGGGCAGCCTTAAAATCTCCCACAAATCACTGTAGTGAGTCTAAGAATTGAAAATCATCTAAGTTCAGGGCAACACACATGCAGCAATCAATAGAGAAGCAGAACCATGACTATAATAACCTTTGATTTGAAGGTGAAACAACTTCTACAGAACTAATCTTTTTAGTGCACTAGCCCCAGGCTACAAAATAAAGAGGTAGGGGAGGAGAGGGTGAGATGTATGGAAAGAGTAACAAGGCAATTTACATTACTATATGTAATGATAGCCAAGGGGAATTTGCTGTATGGCTCAGGAAACTCAAACAGGGGTTCTCTACCAATCTAGAGTGGTGGAATGGGGCCGGAGATAGGAGGGAGGTTCCAAAGGGAGGGGATATATGTATACCTATGGCTGATTCATGTTAATAACAAAATTCTGTAAAGCAATGATTCTTCAATAAAAATTAAAAAAAAATATGAAGAGGAAGAAGAAGGCGGCAATGGCAACCCACTCCAGTACTCTTGCCTGGAAAATCCCATGGACAGAGGAGGCTGGTAGGCTGTAGTCCATGGGGTCGCGAAGAGTCAGACACGACTGAGCGACTTCACTTTCACTTTTCACTTTCATGCTTTGGAGAAGGAAATGGCAACCCACTCCAGTGTTCTTGCCTGGAGAATCCCAGGGACGGGGGAGCCTGATGGGCTGCCGTCTATGGGGTCGCACAGAGTCAGACACGGCTGAAGCGATTTAGCAGTAGCAGCATGAAGAGGAAATAGAACCAGAAAAGACCAGCCGGGCTAGTCCTTTGGAACATGAAGGCATCTCCCAGAGAGAGGGCACAAAGAATAACTTTTCTTAAGCAAGGAGATCTAAAATTAACCAATTCTATTTTTGACATTCCTCCTTCCAATGATTTAAACTTTGATCTGAGAAGGCTTTGCAGCTTCATTAACATACAATGTAAATCAAAACAAAGTTCCTAAACAGACATCAGGTAGGTCATAGTTACTTTCAAGCTCTTTCAGATGGACAATTCTTACATTTAAGAAAAGAGAAACTACCAACAGAGATACCTACAGCTCGAATTGGATTTTAAAGAGGGAAAAGAAATAATAAAATTACAGCAAAAATGAGTAGGAGATTTAACGTATATCTACATGTATGTCTGCAGAACTAGACTTAATCTCTGCAGTAATATTCTGTTCTTTTGAAAGAATAATAATCGGGCTCTGATATGGCCTCTTCTCTCATGGATAATGTGAATGGTTTTGCTTTAATGAATCACTGACATACAGAATTTCATCAGTATTTTTCCAAGAGTTAAGTGTGGTCAAAAAGTAAATACACAAAATGCATAAGAAAAGTCTAAGATTACCTCTAGAGGTTGATGCCTTGGATGCTTAGGATTCTCTTCTTTATGTAAATTTTCATATTATGATTTTTTTTTTTTTACAAAGAACATTTATTGAGTAAGTTTTAAAGGCATTACATTATATAAGCATACAATCATTGACTGAAGGTTTACAGTTCAGTGCATCTGGTAAAAAAACAAATGAACTTGACTGTATCCCATCACTTAATCCCCTGAAGTGCCCTTCAAGGTGGGTACCACGCCCAGATTACACATAAGGAAAGCAAGACTTGAAGGTGTGCTAATTGCAGAGGTTCACTCACTAATGACTTCCCCGGTGGCTCAGATGGTAAAAGAGTTTGCCGACAACGTGGGAGACCCAGGTTTGATCCATGGGTTGGGAAGATCCTCTGGAGAAGGAAATGGCAATCCACTCCAGTGCACTTGCCTGGGAAATTTCATGGATGGAGGAGCCTGGTAGGCTAGGTAGGCTACAGTCCATGGGGTCACAAAGAGTCGGAGACTGAGCGACTTCGCTTTCACTTTTCACTCACTAGTGAGTGGCGGGGCTGGGTGATGACTGAGATCCCATCCCTGGACCAGAACGTGACGTGTCAGAGACACTTTAAAGGGCAGGGACAAGAGGGCTGTTGAATCTGGAATCCACCAAAACAGATTCTATGTCCAACTCCACAAACAACTAGGGGTATAACCTTAAATCATCTGACTTTCAAGTTTTCTCATCTACAACATAAAGCTACTGGCTTGGGTACTCTATAATAATTCTATTAGCTATGAGACCTAAAAAATATAGTTAGATACCACCATGTGGGTTACCTAGCAAAATGACACAACTGATTATATTCATTAGATAAACTGATGATACACACACGTGTATGCATACACATATTTGCTGTACTGATGACCTATCCAACATAGCTACTCATTAAGGGACGTGCTTTAAAAAAAAGAAAAAGATCTCTTTACCCCACTCCACGCTCTTCCCAGGCCTACTCTCTTTTTCTAAACATTCAAAAAGGAAATGCACATGGTAAAAGATGTCTCCACATGTGAGCGGGTCCCACTACCTGGCCCCATCCTCTCCATCAAACACCTGAGCTGATGAATATTTTGGCCAAGTGGCTTGTTAGGAAAGGCTGTGCCTGGGGAAGCAGGTAGATGACAGAGAAGAACGAGAAAAATGACCGTGTACCAGGAGCCAAGCGCTAGGGAAAGCGCTTCACACACATTGTGTCCTCTGGTTTCCACGTAATCATATGGGCAAGGTCGCTCATCATGGCAGATGAAGACATGGGTGCAGGGCAGCCCCATGGCTGGGGAAGGACGTGCCATCTGTCCTGTCCAGGGCCGGCACTGAGCAGGGAAACCAGACATGTGGTTCCTGCAGTCCCGTGAGCACGGTCCAGCCTCCAATATTAGAGTAGGACTGCCTAGATCTTCTCCACAAAATTCTTCAGAAAGGGTTCCCTCCGCTCCCGCTGCGGGGCAGTGCTGGAAGGGCTGTGATGCAGATGTCATCACCGTGTCACAGTGATGACAACGTGCTGCCTGCAGCCTTCTTCCCTGAGGTCTGCTCCGTGCAGCAGAGGTGATCACCCAATCCTAAACTGGATTACATCCCACACTAACTCAGACCCTCCAGGGGCTTCTCCTTACCCTTAGAATAAAAGAATAAAATCCAGAATTTATCCTCAAGCTTACACTGCTGTCTCACTCCCCCTGCCCTCCAAACAAGAACCTCCTTCCATATCCAAACACCCGCCACTTTCATTCCTGCCTCTGGAGGGTTGCCGGACTTGTGAGAAGAGGGGAAAAGATGCTCAGCTAAATTCGAATTTCAGACAAAGGATAATTTTTCTTTTTAGTAAACTGCATGCAGTATTTGCCATATGTGAAAGTGAAAGCATAGTTGCTCAGTCATGTCTGACTCTTTGTGATCCTGTGGACTATAGACCACCAGACTCCTCTGTCCATGGAATTCTCCAGGCAAGAATACTGGAGTGGGAAGCCACTCCCTTCTCCAGGGCATCTTTCCAACCTAGGGATCAAACCCAGGTCTCCCGTATTGTGGGCAAATTTTTTTTTTTTGTCATCTAAGCCACCAGGGAACCACCATTTGTCATATACTCACAGTTCAATAAATAAAACACTCTACCTGAGATTCATGATCATTGGGCATCCTGTATTTTACCTGGTAACCCCACACCACTGTGGTGTTGGAGAAGACTCTTGAGAGTCCCTTGGACTGCAAGGAGATCCAACCAGTCCATTCTGAAGGAGATCAGCCCTGGGATTTCTTTGGAAGGAATGATGCTAAAGCTGAAACTCCAGTACTTTGGCCACCTCATGAGAAGAGTTGACTCATTGGAAAAGACTCTGATGCTGGGAGGGATTGGGGGCAGGAGGAGAAGGGGACGACCGGGGATGAGATGGCTGGATGGCATCACTGACTCGATGGATGTGAGTCTGAGTGAACTCCGAGAGATGGTGATGAACAGGGAGGCCTGGCGTGCTGCGATTCATGGGGTCGCAAAGAGTCGGACACGACTGAGCGACTGAACTGAACTGAACTGAACCCCACACCTCAGGCTTCGGCATCCACACTCTTTCTACCTGAAACACTCCTCCTCCCAGAGTGCACATGCCTCCCTCTCTTCCCTCCTACACACTATGCTCCAACTTTTCCTGGGAAGCCTTCCCTGATCTGGTCACCTGGCCATTCTACCTCCTTACTCTGCTTTTCCTTGGCACACACACCACATGCAGAAATTATCTGACCTATGGGATGGCTACTGTTTGCTGCCCCAGCGAATGCAAGCTCCTTAGGGACTTCAGTTGGCCTCTTCAGGGCTCTTTCCTCAACCCGGAGAACAGGGCCTGGCACACAACAGGTCCTCAATCATTACTTGTTACACACTGAATGAAAACATGGTGACTTGAGTGCTAAAGATATTCATTATAAGGATACGCTTTTCCTTTTCAGTGGCACAATGTATCTTCATCATTGTATTAGAATCTTTCAACAATACCCTGAGGCAAGCATGGCAGGCTTTACCTTGACCTCAGTGGACAGAAACCAGTCTGAAAACTCAAGGAAATGTTCTAGGTCACACAGGTAGGAGCTGAATCCAGACAGACATTTTTTTTTTTTTTTCCCCATGGAAAGGCATTTTAAACAGAGCAGTGTGTACATGTCAATCCCAGACTCCCAAGCTATCCATGCATTTTCTGCAATATGCAGTGCTGCCCCCGACCATGGCAGGGAAGGCAGGAATATCAGAAAGAGAAAGTATGGAATCAATCATGTGCAAGAGAGCCGAGGGCAGGGATGACCTGAGACAGGACTACTCAGGATGTTAGGGAAGGGATAGGACTTCAAGAGAAACTGCTGTGAGTTTTCAACACACCCCAAACCAGTGGGGTTCTAATGAGAGGATGTCAGAGTTTCAAAAATTCATCTCAAATCTCTGTGGGAAGAGACCTTTCAATTTCCTTTAAACAGGAGAGGCAAGAAATTATTCTTCCATTATGAACTATTTGGATAATAGAGAGATGCTTCTTACACTGCACAGAAGCAAACTCAGCCCCACGGGCCTGCATTCACCCTGAGGACAGTAGAGCCACAGTCACCCAGCTGATAAAAGCAGGCGCGTTCCAGTCACAGGGACAGAGCACCTCTTTTGTGGCAGTGTGCAATTATGCCTTAAGTGTAGATCCAGGCAAGTAACGCTGAGTGACAACAGAAAGAGCTTCCCAGGTGGCGCGAGTAGTAACGAACCCTCCTGCTAATGCAGGTAGATGTAAGAGATGCAGGTTCGATCCCTGGGTTGGGAAGATCCTCTGGAGAACAGCATGGTAACACACTCAAGTATTCTTGCCTGGACAGAGGAGCCTGGTGGGCTACAGTCCACAGGGTTGCACAGAACACACAGGACTGAAGCGACTGAACACGCACACATGCAGAACAGCTCTTCTTTTGTAGTAGTACATGAGATTTTGCCTGAAGCGTCGACTCAGGCAAATAATGCTGAGTGACAATAAGAATAAAAGCTGAGCCAGAAAACCATGCCTTCCAATATAATTGGCTAATTCCATTCTAACAGTCCAACCCGATCCTCTGCATTCCCCTATAGATAAAATATTACAGAGCATTATATTAAAATTGTTAATAAGTGCTCAAAATGCCCTTGTTTCATGTCTCAAACTTAATGTCTTTAGTAGATTTTAATCTTAAAAGTTTACAAAAACAATTCTTCAAGATCAGAAAGTTGATAGCTGGTGAAGTCACCCACTTAGAACAAAGAGACAAAAAAGCTATCAACTACTTTAAAAAATGCTTTAAATAGTCATTCATTCAATAAATATGTGTGCCAGGCACTATTATTCCTGTAAACAAAACAGATAAAAATCTCTCTGGAGATGACTTTTCATATACCTTTTCTTAATGCTGGATGTTGATGGTCACCCCAAGACCTTTGTGCTGACTGTTCCCTCCACCTGTTAAATAGCTGTGTCAGACTTCTGAACCTTTTCCTCTCTCACTCCTTCAATATGGTGCTCACACATCCTCCTCCCATTTTTTCAGTAGGGCATTTTCTGAACATGCTATCTAAAACTGACACCATCACACCTCACGAGCATTTTGAGTTCCATCTCAGTTTTATTTCTCTCCACAGATCTACTGTAATCTAAAAGATATATATTTTACTTTTTGTTGCCTGTCCCCTCCTATAAAACATAAAAACGTTTGCCTTTTGGCTCACTGTCATATGCCCAGCATCCAGAAAATCTAAAAGATATATATTTTACTTTTTGTTGCCCGTCCCCTCCTATAAAACATAAAAACATTTGCCTTTTGGCTCACTGTCATATGCCCAGCATCCAGAAAATCCCAGTAGCAATGAATTCCCCTGGTACCCAGACTATGGATTGTCTTATTTCCTAGTAAGAGGAACCAAGGGGACTTACAGAAAACACCCAGGGTCATCTCAAAAGACCTCAGAAGACAATATGCATTGGCCCCCATTGGTCAAAGAAGGAGTAATATGAGAACTAGCAAGAAAATAATTGGAATGGATCAAACATATCAAATATAGTTCAGTCAAAGCCTTGATTGAAACAAGGTGCTGATTGAAACAACAAGCATTAAGACAAGCAAGTAAGCAAGCAAACTACTGGTCACCAGTGGAAGATGGTAGGAAATCAACAGAGAAATCAAGGTTTCCTTTATGAACTGTTCCTCAGGGTAACTAAATACCAGATGAGGACTCATTTCTCTATACAGCGTATTCCTGATATATTAAGAACGAATCCTGATGAATCCAGGCAGTAATTATCGATGGCTGCTGATATCACAAAAAAGAGCAAGAGCTAGGCATTTATGTGTCTCCTGCTAGAAGCATTTAATACCATCCATGAAACAATTTTGAAAAAAAATATTAAGCCTAACTCTGATCAAGCCTCAGATCTACTATCAATTTACAGGAAATACAAGGGTTGGGGAAGCAGGTTATCCAACAACACGGGGATATGGTCATGAAAACTCAGAGTACAACAAACTCTTCTAAGAGTACAGACTACAACAACAGCTTTTAAGGCAAGTAAAGTTTCGTCAGTGAAAAATTACAAGGGGCACCAACAGCTGTAGTTTATGGTCATTGCTTGAAACTCCATTCAAATAAATAAACTTCAGGTTACAAAATGGTCTACAAAATGTGAATAGTAATCTGATATTCGAAGATATGGAATTCTGTGATTTTAAAAATATGTAACAGTTTTAGTAGTTTTAAAAAAGAGCCTCTTTTAAAGGTATGTAGTGAAACATTCACAGATGATACAATTCGGGGGATTTGCTTCAAAATAACCAACTGGGAGAGGCGTCAATGAATGAGATTGGAATAGTAATCTGATATTCGAAGATATGGAATTCTGTGATTTTAAAAATATGTAACAGTTTTAGTAGTTTTAAAAAAGAGCCTCTTTTAAAGGTATGTAGTGAAACATTCACAGATGATACAATTCGGGGGATTTGCTTCAAAATAACCAACTGGGAGAGGTGTCAATGAATGAGATTGGCCACAAACTGGCACTTATTGAATCTGTGTCACAGACCCACAGAATTTCCTTATATCTGTTTCTTTTACATAGGTTTGACGTTTTCCACATTAAAAAAAGTTTAAAACATAAAACTTTACAAATATCTTACTGGTATATAATATGAATGATCAGAGAGAGACAATGTTTAAAAGTTTGTAAAAACACAAATTGGAGATGACTGCATCAAAGCCCCAATCTGCCACATGTTTCCAAAGAGCAAACAGGTAATGGTTTGGGGTTTTGGCAGTCCCTTTTAATTTCTGGAAGGTGGAGGTCAGAGTAAGAAATCTCAATCTAAATGATGTAGTTTCTGAAAATAATAATAATTTTAAAAAAGAAGCAAAAAAAGATATAAAACTAAATGCTGTAGTATGTGAAACTGACAAACAGGAGTGGTCATAAAAGAAGGAACTTAGAAGAAGGCAGAGGTGGAGGGAAGTTGAGAGGTCATTTAAGCCGACGACAAATATTGTTCGGTAAAATCTGGATTGTTTTTAAAAAGTGGTTTCTAAAGATGTCTTAGAATTCAGGTAATAAGAGCCACAAAAACACACAGATAAAGAAGATAGAAGTAAAGGCTGAATTCAAGAACTGAAAGAACAAGATCATAAATCTCTGTCACTTCCTGTGTTGCCAAAAAATATTATCTCACAGAAAGAGAATTTCCTGTATCAAATGGCTAAACATTTAAAAGGTGTGTGTGGGTAATCTCAGGCAACAGTCTAGCGGTATTTTTAAAGTACTCCCTGACTTGTCCCAAAATGTTAGTTATATTTTCTCATTCAGGTTTTCTCCTGCAACCTGAACAGTCAATTCTTTACCGCGGCCCACTTTGACAAATTAGTCTGTGCGACACCATTTCCAAGATATCTTTAGCAGCCAACATAGTCCATAAATCCAAATCATTGTACTGGTTATTAGGATTTCATTTCATGCTCATATTCACAAACATTTAAGCTTTCAACCTTTGCTGTTGGGCATTAATCTTGGCATTAATCAACGGATTAAGTACGCTGAATTTAAACTCAAGGTTAATAGCACGCTCAGCCAATATTAGTTTTACATATTGCCAAGGGAGAACAGGAAGACATGGAGACCTTTATGCCTGTTGTTTCTGAAACATAAGAAACAGACTGATGAGTAAGGCATGAAATTGCTTCTTTTGTTCCTTTATGAGAGACTCACACATACAGGTGGGTGTGCACACAGACACAGACAGACACAGACACACACAGTCACTCACTCAACCAGTCCAAATTGGCATTTGAAGCAACAGCTTGTACACATCCTAAGATCTAGCAATCAATCACTGAGCAATCGAATGGCAATATAAGTCTTTAAAAAAATAGCACAAACAAATTAAGAAGTCTGGCAGGGTGTGATGGTTGCTAGTTGCTACAATAATTGTGTAGACAGCAAAAATGTGTGGGCATCAAATATATCAGCACCATCTATCAATATAATATCAATAGGGGTAAAGACATTTATTTTCAGTTGTGTAAAAGGTGATAGTAGTAAAAGGCTCTGCAGAGGGCTAAGTTAATAATACCTGAAACAATGACATTCAGAGTAATTACTTTATAGGCTCTTGTCTCTAATGGGAGTAGTTACATGGCTCACAAAAACAGATATAGAAAATGAACTGCCCGATGATCTGGAAATGCAAGGCTGGTTAACGGACATGAATCATTCATCTGCTCCCACCTGAGTACTTGGTTTTCATGAGTTGTATCTTCTGGAGAATTGGTGCTGTTTTGGTGGGGGAGGGGGCTAGTAAAGTATTAAAATTATGAGTATTTGAAAACTAGCAATGAAGACTGATTAATGGAAACCAGCTAACTCAGAGCTGTATTTCAAACACAGGTGGATTTGAGAATAGAACTGAACGCAAAGGCAACGATGACAAATGACTTCATTTGAGTTCAGCTTTCATTCGACGTGAAAGGGCAACAGCAATGGTGAGTGCAGAAGTACTAAGCAACTAAACCTCGTAGAGCCTCTAAGATGCAGCTCTCAGAGCTGGGGAGAGGTTGAAATGGCACTGTGCATTTGAGGTGTCAGGTACACACGGGGCTCAGTCATGCTTCATTCTTCCCTTTCTGCCTGCCACCCAAGAAGGGCAATGCTGAGACTTTTAGCACCACCCCCAGGCCCTAATACAGTGTCAGACACATTACAAGCATCTGTGGGGATAATGAAGGATAAACACTGATGGCTTTATCTTCTGAGAGTCCCCGTAAGAGGCTGGTAGACTACTAGTTGGTGAGGGGAAGATTAGAAGTTTCAGGGGAAGAAAACTGCAGGGAGAGTGCTGTCTTCTAAGAGTGGTCTGAATCTAAACGCCTCAATTCAACTAGTGGCTGACTATGGGAGATTTTGCTTCATGTCCTCTTTTATATTCGTCAAAGCCCTGAAGTTAAACGTACATGGAAACGAAAACCGGCTCTTCTTCAATTTTTGTTGCTGTTCAGTCCCTAAGTCAAGTCTGACTCTTTGCAGCCCCATGGACTGCAGCACACCAGGTTCCCCTGTCCTTCACTACCTCCCAGAGTTTGCTCAGATTCATGTCCATTGAGTTGGTGATGCTAATCATCTCATCCCCTGCTCTTCAATAAGGATTAAGAAAAGAATCAAAGTCACCAGTGTATTCACTGATGAAGTAAAAAAATCAAATGAAAATGTCTGTCAATCACCTTCCCAACTGCAAGAGTAAGCTGGCATACGATACAGGTTAAATGAAGTAACAAAAGAAGGAAAGTGTGAAGAAAGCAAGAGGAAAAAAAAAAAAAGACAAACACAGCACCACAAAGCCATAGATGTTGTCCAGGATTTATAGACTACTATGGAGAAGGCAATGGCAACCCACTCCAGTACTCTTGCCTGGAAAATCCCATGGATGGAGGAGCCTGGTAGGCTGCAGTCTATGGGGTCGCGAAGAGTCGGACACGACTGAGTGACTTCTCTTTCACTTTTCACTTTCCTGCACTGGAGAAGGAAATGGCAACCCACTCCAGTGTTCTTGCCTGGAGAGTCCCAGGGACGGGGGAGCCTGGTGGGCTGCCGTCTCTGGGGTCGCACAGAGTTGGACACGACTGAAGTGACTTAGCAGTAGCAGTAGAACAGAATTAACAGGGTTTAGGAAACATCTCTAATAATTTAATTTTAACAACGACAAGAAGTACACTGCGGCTCCACACATCCGGTTCATGATTTTAATATGAATAAGCATCACATCCTGAGAAAGGAAGCCAAGGAGAACTATATTCTTCTATATTACTAGAAGTCTAGGGATCTAGAATTAAATGAGATCGGTGAATGAGAACCAGAAATTCATTCTAATTCTAAAAGGAAATCAAGGTCCCAATAGAAAATGTCCCGGACTACATGACACTCCACAACTGTACTCATACTCAAATAATGGCAACATCAAAAATCTATCATGCTCAGACATAGAAAGCAAACTTATGATTACCAAAGGGGAAAGGTGTGTGGGGGGGGGAGGGATAAATTAGGAATTTGTGAGTGACACACACACACTATTTTATATATAAAATAGATAAACCACAAGGACCTACTATATATCACAGATAATTATACTCCGCATTTTGTAATTACATAGGAAAAGGGGGCTTTCCAGCTGGCTCTAGTGGTAAAGAAACCACCTGCCAGTGCAGGAGACATATGAGATGCAAGTTCGATCCCTGGGTTGGGAAGATCCCCTGGAGGAGGGCATGGCAAACAACTCCAGTACTCTTGCCTGGAGTATCCCACGGACAGAGGAGCCTGGTGGGCTACAGTCCATAGGGTCGCAAAGAGTCGGTCACAACTGAAGCACCTTAGCACGTATTTGGGAAAAGAATTTGAAAAAGAATATATATATATTTCATATACACACACACACATACACCTGAAACTAAGAGAACATTGTAAATCAGCCATAGTTCAGTAAAAAAACTAAATACTCTCCACAAAAGTAAAGTAAAAAAAAAACTTATCATGAAAGCATCAGTTAAAATAATTACCATTTATCAGGCTCTACTCTAAGCATGGTCCCATATAGACTCAGGAATCCTCAAGGTAGGATTCTTTAAAAAGAAAATTAAAACTTTTATATTATAAAGGAAGAACCTGAGGCACAAAGAGAGCAACTTTTCCAAGAGCACAGAGTTTAGCAAGCATCAGAAACAGACGCTGAAGACAGGAGTAAGGCTCTAAGACAGTACTGACTATTGAAAGGCTCATACTGATTACATTTTCTTCTCTTATAGGGTACCTATTAAGATGCTTTGAAAAAAGAAAAAAAAAAGTTTTCTTTAAGTGCCAGAATTTCAAGATAATTTTCACATTAAAATTTTGAAGAAGTTCCTACTTGTTTCCCAGGACCCCCTCCTGGCTCAATTTACCTATATCCATGCTTTCTATTAGACTTTAAAGATAATGAATGCATAGCATAGTGCCAAGCAAATGAATTCTCAGTAACTGTTGACAATCAATGAACAGAACAGATGTTCAATAAGTGCTCACTGAACTGAGTTCAGTGGAACAAAAAGAAAAGTCTGATCATTTGCATAAGAAAAGAGTAGAATAGGTAGAATAGGCAAACAAAGCACCATTCCGTGTCCAGGAAGGAGAAAAAAACAGCTAAAGGTTCTGAAACAAGACACCCAGGCTCCAATGTCCAGTCTACATGATCCGTCACATCTTCATGCAGCCCAGTCTATCCCACACTCCTCTCAGTTTACCTCCACGGAAGTTCCCTCTTCTCTCATCTTAGCTACATCCTTCCTTCCCTTCTGGTAGTGGGAGGGTGGCTGTTTCAGAGGAAGGGAACCAGGTCATATGTAATCACAGTCCTCTTCATCTGAACCATTCTCCCGCACCTCCCCAGCTCTGGCTCAGGAGATGAAGACCCAGGCTGGAGCGGGCACCTCAAATCCTCTTCCTCTCCCTTCACTTCAGCAGTCCTCCCCAAGATGCAAACTGTTAGGAAGGTGTGAAATTAGCTCAGTTTGGCAATCAGGGAGCCCAGTTAGACGGTGGCTCAATTCTTTCAAATGGAAATGGGAAAAAAAAACCTTTTGAAAATTGAACTAAATGGACTTTTTGCTCAGGGCAGGAAAGGTGCCTTCAGTTGACTTCTCACTGGAGTGAAGGTTCACCCATAGCCCCAGGCCTTACTCCTCTGGAGAAGAAAGTGAGGAGGTGGGCCCCAGGCCACCCAAGCGTGAAACACACTCAAGTACATGAATCAACTTGTCAGCAGCCTGCTAATAAGGTACATTACACACTCAACTCTCAGAGTTTTTTCATTTCCAAGAGGTATTTTGACTATCATTTACTCTGACGGTTCCCATGATGGCCCTGGGGTGGCCATGGAGCAATCTCACCCAAAAAAAAAAAAAAGTCTGACTCTTACAGAGGAAAGAGAAGGGTGCCAAGAGGGACACATCCCACAGATTCCAGGGCCACATGCCCTAGAGCAATCCTGGTTTGGCTTCCATCTCCCATAATCTTATGCCACAGAGAAGAGACACCTGAATCCCACAAGGAAAAGTATGGCAAAAACATTTCATTTAGCCTCAGAATGGAGGCATTCTCCTCTCTGCACGGCGTCACCAGGGAGATGTTATTAAGTACTGGTTAAACAACAACAGTACCAAAACTAGGACTGCAAATAAAAGGAAATGGAAGCCAAGAGCCTGCCAAGCACACAACCTTAGAAATTAGCCAGCATCCGTTCCACAAGCTCCGAGGGCTACTGCCCCTGCCCATAAGGGATGGGGGACAGAGCCAGTGGAGTTTTCATTCCCTGCTCAGTTCTCTCCTGTAGCTGGTTCTGAATAAAGTCTTAACCCCATCCCACTCCATCAACCTTGCTAAAGGTGAAATGAATCACTGAAGCACGTAACGGATTCCATGTGGTAAGGAAGGAAGGAAGGAACGTCGCTCAGTCATGTCCGACTCTTTGCGGCCCCATGGAGTGTAGCCTATCAGGCTCCTCTGTCCATGGGATTTTCCAGGCAATAGTACTGGAGTGGATTGCCATTTCCTTCTCCTGCAGATCTTCCTGACCCAGGGATCGAACCCGGGTCTCTCGCATTGTAGACAGACGCTTTACCGTCTGAGCCACCAGGGAAGTCCAAAAATGCCCTGTGACTCTTAAAAAACAGGCTGCTATTTAAATTCAAGGGTACAAATGAAAATGAAGTTCAGATAAAAAGGTGGAAAAAAAGGAGAAAGTTAATAATTCAGTCTGTAAGTATAGCAAACACTCTCTTCCAACAACACAAGAGAAGACTCTACACGTGGACATCACCAGATGGTCAACACCGAAATCAGATTGATTATATTCTATGCAGCCAAAGATGGAGAAGCTCTATACAGTCAACAAAAACAAGACCAGGAGCTGACTGTGGCTCAGATCATGAACTCCTTATTGCCAAATTCAGACTCAAATTGAAGAAAGTAGGGAAAACCACTAGAGCATTCAGGTATGACCTAAATCAAATCCCTTATGATTATACAGTGGAAGTGAGGAATAGATTTAAGGGCCTAGATCTGATAGATAGAGTGCCTGA
>SJYT01022945.1:399578-430576 GCA_006410635.1 Cephalophus harveyi
TGGAAAAGACTCTGATGCTGGGAGGGATTGGGGGCAGGAGGAGAAGGGGATGACCGAGGATGAGATGGCTGGATGGCATCATGGACTCGATGGATGTGAGTCTGAGTGATCTCCGAGAGACAGTGATGAACAGGGAGGGCTGGCGTGCTGCGATTCATGGGGTCGCAAAGAGTCGGACACGACTGAGCGACTGAACTGAACTGAAGTACAATAAATAGCTCACTCAGCCAAGAAGCATATGAAAAGATGCTGAACATCATAATCAGTAAGGAAATACAACCAGTGATACAATGAGTGAGATACTCCCTCATACCCATTCACATGGCCATTAGAAAAGAAAAAAAGAAAAAATAGAAAATAACAAGTGTTGGTAAGAATGTGGAGAAGTGAGAATCTTGTGCACTGTTGGTGGGAATGTAAATTGGCGCAGGTGCTATGGAAAATAGTCCAGTGGTTCCTCAAAACATTAAAAATAGAATTACCATATGATCCAGCAACTCTGTTTCTGGATATATACCCAAAACAATTGAAATCAGGGTCTCAAAGAGTTATATGTACACTCATGCTCACAGCAGTGCCATTCACAACTGATGAAAGCTGGGGGCAACCCAAGGGCCCACTGACAGATGAATGGGCAACAATATGCAGTCTGTATACATAACGGAATATTACTCAGTCTCAAAAAGGAAGGGCATTCTGACACCTGCTGTAACATGGATGAACCTTGAGTACCTGTGCTAAGTGCGATCAGCCGATCACAAAAGACACATACTGTATATTTCACTTATAGGAGGACTTGGAGTAATCAGAATCTCAGGCAGACCCAGTAGAATGGTGGTTGCTGGGGCTGGAAGAAGGTGGAGGCCGTGGAGTCACAGTTTAATAGGGACAGTTTCAGGTTGGTAAGATGAAGCGTCTGGAGATGGATGGATGGTGGCGATGGTTACACGCAACATGAATGTACTTAATGGCACTGAACTGTACACTTTATGATTAACCTGGTAAATTTTGTTATGTGTATTTTACTATATTTTTTTAATTGGTAAAAAAAAAAGCGAACTCAGACTATTTTTTCCTCAAGGGGGAAAAAAAAATCATGCTCCTTGGGGACAGAGGAGAGCAATGAAGAAGGAAATCATAAACCGTTCACATAAAAACAATATACATTTTTAACCTTTTCAAATTCCAGGCTCAGCTACGGAACAGGCCAACTACACACATGGACTCCACCCCCCGAAAGACACAAGAAGTCGCTCACCTCACTGAGGTAAATAAAAAAAGAGCAGGTGGACCCATCCACTCCGTATTCTGCGTAGCAGGGATCCGAGCGCCACATATTTTTCATCCACTGAAACAACCAGAGGAGGAAGAGCACTGATGAGCAGCCGTTCACTGAGCGGGCACGTCTGCCTAGAGGCCGTGAGATCGCTCCAGCAGCAAAGCCCAGGAGCGCCGTGGGGAGGAATGTTTCCTCAAGAGCAAGTGCCTCACAGACCCTGGCATGAGAGTGCCCTCCCGGAGACCTACAGTTGCACCAGCCCCAGCACGGAGCCTGGAAAACAGCACGGGACTCAAGGCAGGAGCACAGTGTGTACTTGAGTCCCATATGGGAGCCGTTTAAAATGCTCTGGGGCTTGTCTCACCATCCTAAGCGATGTCTGAACAGAAACTTTTCTCTGAAAACTACTGAGCAGGGAGTGGTCTCCCCAAGGTTTGGCCACATAAATGCAATGAAAAAAACAAACAAATAAATGTTAAGAGTCAAAGAGTGGCCAACAGAATCTGGGCACTCAACTGCACATGCAAATGTGACATTTAAATAACAATCTGGAGACCTCACAGCTGAGGCCTGGGGCCTTGGGAGAAGGGAGCTGGACACTAAATCACGGAAGCCCCTTGTCTTTGGCTCTTGAAGGATCACCCGCTGGAGGATGGGAAAGAGAGGGAACGCAATTTCAGACACAGCAGGTGCCTGCAATGGCCCAGCTCTTTCAGTCTGACCAGTTAGTCACTGCTGACTAACCCCAATGAGCTGGCATAAGCAGGGAATGGTTGTCATGGCCACAGCCCCAAACTGGCAGGGCTGATACGCCCCTTAAATGACTTCCTTAAAGAGGGCTCGATCACCCATCTGCATCACTGGGGAGGAGAAGAGAGGGGAGGGGAAGCCAGGGGCTGTCCGTGTAGGTCGAGAAGGAGGGGGTGAAAGGAACATCGCTCTTTACTTACCTTGATTTTCCCCTCGCAATGGGGGTAGCCATCCATAGGAGGCAATACGCATTTTTCTTGAGCTCCATTAATGATATCTGAAAAAGAGGGAAAAGAACAAAGGATACCATCAAGTTTATGGCAAGTGCAGGGCAGAAAGAGAAACAGAAAAGAGGTCTATCTTGGGAGCCACGTTGGCTCTGACCCCTCCAGCTGGTGACATTCTGACTGGTCTGCAGTGAGGACTGGACCCAACCACAGCCAGTCTCCAGGGTGCTCGGAGACCTGTGATGGGTGAGGCCAAGTTTGAAAGGAAGAGTCAGGCCAACCATAGTGATTACTTAGAAACTTGCAACTGTGAAACTGACAAAGCAAACAAGTGGGTGGGGGTGGGGGGTGCAGGAAATGAAGCCAGGAGATTAGGAGGGTCCCTGGGTCAAGCCAGGCTGGGCCACAAGGACAAACTGAGGCCATGAGCAGCTTCATGAACACGTGTGCTTGTCCCTTACGGAACTGAGAGCAGTGGTACAAATGAACTTATTTACAAAACAGAAATAGACTCACAGATATAGAAATCAAACTTCCAGTTACCAAGGGGAAAGTGGGGGGTGTGGTGGAGGAATAACTTAGGAGTTTGGGATTAACAGGTACATACTACTATATATAAAATAAATAACAAAGTCTTACTGTTACAGCACAGGGAAATATACTCAATATTTTATAATAACCTGTAAGGGGAAGGAATATGAAAAGTATATATATATATATAAAAAAGAGAAACCATTTTCCTGTATATCTGAAACTAACACAACACTGTAAATCAACTATACTACAATAAAACAAAACACACAAGTGCCTGAGCTGAGGCAGCCCAGGAGAGAGAGAGGTGAAGGTGTACAGAGGCGCAGAAAGCCCTAAGATGCTTGTGCAAGGTACAACTTCTTACAGACCCAGTTCTTATATTTCCACCAAGATCTCCTTATTCTTCCAATCTTTCCTCCCAATAAACTCCCTTTCTATCAGCAAGCTCAAGTGGACTCCTACTTCTTGTAACTACAGAATCAAAACTAAAAAGAATGCCCTCTAGAAGCTTACGGTTAAGTGACGGACAACTGGTCAACAGCTGAAGAGTAGCTTAAAAGGCCTTATATTAGGGAGGGCCCAGGGAAGGATGCTCATACCAGTCTCTAAGCATCAGAGAAGACTTCCTGCATCCAGAGACATCTCGGCTGAGATGTGAAGATGCAGGAGTGAGCCAGGTAGGGGGACATGGTAAAGATGGTGTTCAGCGAAACGTCCACATGTAGGACCTGATCTGATGAGAGTGAATGAGGGTGAGGTACTGAGATGCAAAGAGCTGACTCCACTGGAAAAGACCCTGATGCTGGGAAAGACTGAAGGCAAAAGGAGAAGGGGGTGGCAGAGGATGAGATGGTTAGATAGCATCACCCACTCCATGGACATGGAATCTGAGCAAACTCCAGGAGACAGTGAAGGACAGGGGAGCCCTGTGTGCTGCAGTTCATGGGGTCGCAGAGTTGGATACGACTTAGCAACTGAACAATAACAGCTGAGAGTCAGGCAGGACCCAAACCAGAAAGGCCACAAGGACTCCAGCCTCTGTGCTAAGGGCATGGCTGGTGGAGCACTGAAAAATTTTAAGGAGAAGATAATTATGATCAGGTGTTTGTTTAGGAATGATCATTTTACGTGGAAACTAGGACACTCCTATACCTACATGCTTCTCTTCTGGGACCAACTATATTTTCCAGACATGCTGGGAAAATGTCCCCATTTCTCACTGCTGACCATTTTCAATTCAAAGTACTGCTCAGAAATTAGATCCCAAACTACAACGTCATGTGACAGTGGTATTTAAACAATGTTGATGGTTGCTAGGGCTAAAACAGAAGTTAGTGCAAAGAGGAATTTTACTTGTACCTGCTCCTTGAAATTCAGTTCATCTGAGAGTCTAAAACAGAAATCCCAGACCTCCTGATTGAGCCTTTTCAATGAGCATTCCACCTGCTAGGGATAACTAGAGCATAAAATCAGTATCTTCCTTATCATAGGTTGGAGGCTGTCAGTTAGTTGATAACATAAAAAATACTTAGCTTGTTGGAGTCTTTGTTTTCCCATCTGTAAAATCAGAATCACTGCACTTCTATTTCATGCAGGTCTTATTAAATAAGTTAACATTTGTGAAAAGCCTGGTTGGCACTCCTATCGGCTGGTATCAGAGACCACGGCAGGTGCTTAAGAGTTGGCATTTGCTGTATAATTCCACACAACTTTCATTCGCTATATCCAGGAAAGCAGTGTTTCAAATGCACAGCTGCTTCTGGAAATGAATTCTCTTTGTTTTTAAAATAACCACAGGCTTGAATGTTGGATCTCCTGAAAGTTCCCCTTCTGTCTCACTCTCACTCACTGGCGACAGCCAGCTCCAGTATCCTCAGACAGATGGGCTGCCTTACCAAAGAAGAAAGATGCTTTCCAATGACTACTGCTCCGATGACTAATTCCAATTTTGCTCACATTCAACAAGCAAATAAGAGGCAGCACAGGTTCTGAGAAACTAAGCAGAGTCTAGAACTGCTGAAGTTTGGGGGTAACTGAACATTTGAGGGGATCCTTAGGGGTCAGTAGGCTTCCCAGGTGGTGCTAGTGGTAAAGAACGCCCCTGCCAATGCATGAGACATAAGAGACTCGGGTTCAATCCCTGGGTCGGGAAGATCCCTGGAGAAGGGCATGGCAACCCACTCCAATATTCTTGCCTGGAGAATCCCATGGATAGAGGAGCCTGGTGGGCTGCAGTCCATAGAGTTGCAAAGAGTCGGAAAAGACTAGAGCGACTTATCATGCATGCATGCATTAGCCATCAGTACCTCTCTTTTATTCTAGTTCTGGATGTTTGGAGCCAGAAGTTACTGCAACTAAATGAACTGGAGGTATGGTTGTGTGGGGCAAAGAGAAACCACCAGGTGATAAAATTAACCAGCAGGTCCATGAAGGGTGTAGGCAAAGCCTGGTTGCTGGCAGTGTGGGCCCACTTCATCTAAGAACTTCAAGGAAAAAAACTACGTTATGCCAACTTTTTCTGCAAAGGGCTAGACAATAAATATTTAAGGCTGGGCCGGCCACATGGTCGCTGGGATGTAGCAATCACAACAGGGGGAATGGAATGATGTGTGCGGCTGTATTCCAATAAAACTTTATTTACAAAAAACAGGTTCAGAGCGTGGTGTTTGTTATGCTAAGAAAACCCCCAAAAGAGGATCCTCGCTTCTTCAAAGACCTGCTGAACTGACGTTTTAAAGGACATCTGCAGGTACTCTCCTGCCAGGTATGCCCTTCCTCCACGCATTTAAAGCCCTTCCTGTTTTTTAAAACCGAGTTGGAGCATCCATCCCCACCTGAAGAAAGCCGAGATCCTTCCTCCCTATCCCCATGTTCAGTCAAGGCTGAGTTAGGATTGAGGGCTGCCCCTTCAGCTCCTGGCCCTCCCAGGGCAGTGAGCAATCCTGTTCTCTTTTTTGCATCTCCCCACCCCCTTTCCTAGGACATGAGAGCACTGTGGGAAGGTTACGTCTTTCTGCTCCATCACCAGGCATTCAGCGAGTGCTGCTGGACTGAATGAACGCTCACATGTTCTGCCTGACCGCCCCTCACACCTCACACTTTGGATCAAGGAGAAGGAGACTAAGCTGAGACCGCAGTGCTTTTCACTCCTCTACCAAGCGGCAGTGTGAGCTAATCCAACAGGGCTCTTCTGCATTTCCGTGATCTCAGGAGGGCTTTTTTCGTTATTTGTTACACAGCGATGGGTTTGAATAGATGGCAGCTTCTAAAAGTGCAGCTCAGTGGCTGAAGGCTCTGAGGTAGGTGGGATCTGTGAAAGGGAGACACAGGAAGTGCAAGCCTTTCTTCTGAGCATGGGGTTGAAATGCCCCCCGAATCCGACCACCAGTAAGTAACCTGAACAAGACCCTCTACTACCCCTCAGGCCCTGAGGAGTCTCAGTACACCTCACAGGGCAGCTCCCCATCTTGCTTCCATCATGAGGACAAAAACCCAATGAATCATTTTTTATTAGATTTTTCTAATAGAAACAGAAGATTTTTCTACCTCTGGAAGAGCCTCCAATCTCAGTTCAGTCCAGTCACTCAGTCATGTTTGACTCTTTGTGACCCCATGGACTGCAGTATGCCAGGCTTCCCTGTCCATCACCAACTCCCAGAGCTTGGTCAAACTCATGTCCATCAAGTCCGTGATGACATCCAACCATCTCATCCTCTGTTGTCCCCTTCTCCTCCTGCCTTCAATCTTCCCCAGCATCAGGGTCTTTTCAAATGGGTCAGTTCTTCGCATCAGGTGGCCAAAGTATTGGAGCTTCAGCTTTAGCATCAGTCTTCCAATGAATATTCAGGACTGATTTCTTTTAGGATGGACTGGTTGGATCTCCTTGCAGTCCAAGGGACTCTCAAGAGTCTTCTCCAACACCACAGTTCAAAAGCATCAATTCTTCGGTGCCCAGTTTTCTTTATGGTGCAACTCTCAGATCCATACATGACTACCAGAAAAACCATAGCTTTGGCTAAATAGACCTTTGCTGGCAAAGTAATGTCTCTGCTTTTTAACATGACTACTTTTCAAGGGGCATTTAGCTTACTGCTCATGAGGCCCCTCCAAAAAAGGAGACAGGATTCTGCCAAGATATGTTACTAGAAGGTTCTTCCTGCTGTTTTCCCCACGCTCCGCCACATGTCAAGTTGTTTTTTTAATGGTGAAAGGGCAAGGTACTAATATAAGATAAAATGCAAATGTAAAATAAGATGCTGATGCAAGCAAACAAACTCAGCTCTTACTATTGTTCAGGATTCAGTTTCATTTCTCACCCTCATAACCAGCCCAAGTAGTGCCCCGCACTGAAAACATCACCTCTGAACCGATTCTATGGTGCTGTCAACCAGGTATTAGAAAAAAGGCAAGATATCTAGGTGTGAAGACTCTGTTGTTTTATCAGAGTAGTAAGAGGTCAAATATTAGGTTGAATCTAAGAGTACAGTTTTATTACAAAAAATGTTTACAACTCAGGAAGAGCACATGTGCTCCAGAAGTGACCGAAGATGCCATAAACACATCCAGAGCGAAGTGCTCCTGTCAAGCGTGGAAACAGATTCTTCCCGACAGCCCTAACATGTGTACACACATTGAGAGAGACACAATGGGATTTCAGCCATACATCTGCAAGTGACAGAGACCGAGAGATATGCAAGCAGGCAGACAGACATTTTTAACTCATGCTTTTCTCTCCCCAAGGAAGGAAGGAAAGTGGAGAGAACAGGGTGGAAGTAAATGGCGAAGACAATCTCAGAGGGATGGTGACAACAGAAAAAGGGTGATTCAGGAAATGAAGGTGGATGACCGAGACCTCTCAAGATATACGACCAGCCTTTTGAAAGTGCTGGTACACGCATTATCACATTTTACACTCACCACATCCTCCTGGGAGGATGGACAATGATCTCATCTTATGGTTTGGAAAGAAGCTTCAAAATGCTCAGCATCTACCTCCAAACTCAGCCCACAGTTACTTGGAGTTTCTCCCCAAAGCCTGTGGCTTGCCATGTGCTGAGACGTCAAAGCCGCATCCTTGAAAGATATGGTCTGTTTCCTCGAGGAGCTCCCCAGGGCTTGAGGAGAGACCACATACAGCAGAGCGAGGCACACATCAGTGGACCCCATCCCCAGATAAACCTCCTGAAAGGCTGGACAGCCACTCTTTGGCTAGCCCCCACCTACTACCTGGCAACTCTGCAGAATTTTTTTTAAACAAACAAATGAACTACTGTTACAAAGGGATGAAGAGCCTCAGTTCCAGAGAAGCGCAGGGAGGAGGAGGAGAATGAGCCACAGAAGAAGGGGGGTGAGCAGTCCTCACTGGGAATCCCTAAACCAGAAACTCTGAGTTCCAGACCACACACTAAACAAGCCGAAGGAATCTGAGTTCCACACGAGGAAAAATGACAGAAGGAGCAGCAGTGAAAAGAAGACTTGTTTCCCAAGCAGAGAGGGAGGTAGTGGACCCATTCCCTGCGTGGATTACTGATATTCATACCTTATCAGTATTTAAAAAGAGAGGCTTATAGTTTTGTGAGATATATCTTCATGAGTTCTATGCTAACTGTCCTGATACATTTACAAACCAAGCACAGACACTGGGCACCACACAAGGAAACCTTTATCTTTTAACCGCCCAGTTCAATGCACATACATGGAGATGCTGCTGTGTTTTTAAAGTAAACGATCAACCATGCAGCACCATAAAACACTCACCTAGTACAAACTCACATTAAGTGAATGATAACCATTGTTCATTTTGAAGGACAAAAGTGATCCAGAAATAGTTATAAAAAGAAGCTCATAACAAGAGGCTGGCAGCCAGGTGTCACTCTTAATCTGATTCTATCAGTGCTGTGGATGGTAGCACCTGTAAGAAAGTCAGCTACATGCTTTTGGTTGATGATGATAAAGTGAGGACATGGAGGGGAAGGGAGTGATGTGTGTGGGGGGGTGAGGGCTGAGGAGGAGGTGGGAGAAAGGAAGAGAGGTGTGGTTGTAAGTGAGCCCCACACAGAAGATTGTTATTTCACAATGAAAGCTGACCCTCCCAAGAGAGCTTCCTTTGTGAAGGCTCACTTTTCTGAGTATTAATTATAGCGAAGACAACATGTATTTTGAAGTGGCATTTCTTTTTAAGACTTCCCTGTAGCTCAAACAGTAAAGAATCTGCCTGCCATGCAGAAAACCAGGGTTCGATTCCTGGGTTGGGAAGTTCCTCTGGAGAAGGGACTGGCATTCCACTCCAGTATTCTTGCCTGGAGAATTTCATGGACAGAGAAGCCGGGTGGGCTACAGTCCGTGGGGTCACAGACAGTCAGACACAACTGAGTGACTAATATATTTCTTTTTAAGAACTTCTAAAACACGGTGCCATTAATTTTTTAATCTAGAACTCAACAGGCATTGATAGGTTAAGGGTTTCTGATTTCCTCACCATCACTATTTTAACAGAAAAGGGGGAGAAAGAAAGAAAAAGTGTTTTAGAAGCCTCTCAGAAACCTCAAAAAACACGACCATCTGTCCACCGAAGTTTGAGGAAACCTAGTTCAAACTCCTCGTCCAGTTCCATTGCCAACAGCTCAGATAACCATCTTCATGAGTGAGGGCTCGATCCGCCCAAAGGTACCCCACGCATATTTCCTCTTAAAAGATAAAGGTCTCCAGTGATCTGCTTTGTGTGTAAGACAAGGAAGTGCTTCTCTGGGAACACCTGATAGGAACACACGGCCCCAGATATCAGATGGCCCCTGCAGGGCGCCCACGTGAGCGCTGCGCCAGCCGGGAGCCGACTCCAGCTTTGCACTCAGCCTGGAGACCAGGCTCTTGCCAGCACCTCTATCAGCTGGCCTTGTGTCAGGAGTTAATAACAATAAATCGACAGAAATCAGCCATGGTGAAATGTAATCTCCCATTAAAGGTGACCTCACCAGTCATTCTCAGCTTGGCAAATATTCATTCAGGGCTACTTTATATCTGCATTATGAAAAAGTGCTTTAATTTCTATAACTGAATCATGTACACATATTCCAGACCCAGGGCCCACAGAAACAGGAAACTCTCTGCCCTCTGAAGGAACTGGGGCAGTCATGATGGGTAACAGGGCATGACGCACTCAGAGGGGGGACAATGAGCACCTTGAGAAGGGTTGTCTGCATTTTGTTGGTTTTGTTTGGCTTTTCAGCCTAAGAAGCTAGAAATGCAATCACTGTACCAAAGAATTTCAGAGTTGCAGAGGACTTTCTGAGGCCATATTAGTAAGCTGTTGACTTTTCCTGATTCACAAGAATGCACTGAGTGATGAAGTGCCTTCCTTATTCAGTGATTTACCAAATTCACTAATTACCTCCCATGCACAATGCATTCTGCAACCCTGGCCTCTGTCTTCTAGGTCAAGATTGTTTCCATTTCTGGCTCTTGGTATTAAAAGGCACACCACCACCAGTATATTCATGTTCTACTCCAGAAATCTGAAGGGTCAACACTGAAGAATAAAATGACCAATTTTCACTTGTCTCTGAATAAGTACTCCAAGGGCCTCATGGACTCGCTAAAAACCTGGAGCTACAGTATTGCACATGAAGAAATGCTATAGGCATAATGGAAGTCAATAGGAAAATCACATTTGATGAAGCTTTCCAATTATGCACAGCTTTTCAAGGATGGTATTATGTGTAAAAAGAAAGACATTGTGAGGACTATGAAAATACATTGCCAAGTATAATCAAGGTCAAAATTTCAAATCACAGTAATAGCTAAATAAACCTATATTATTTACATTTTCTACTGTTACACCCTGTGTCATTTGTTTATTAATATTTATTTTTGCAGGATTTCTACCTAATTAAGGTTTTAAGCTAACATTAATAAGGTTTCATCTGTTGTTGGTAAACAGAATTAAAAAGAAGGTCTAGGATTAGCATCTAGGATTAAGATTCTCAGTACAATGAGGTATCACCTCACACCAGTCACAGGCCATCTTTAAAATAACAAGTGCTATAAATAATAAACGGTGGAGAGGGTATGGAGAAAAGGGAACCCTCCTACACTGTTGATGGGAATGTAAATTGATGCAACCACTATGAAGAACGGTATGGAGGTTCCTTAAAAAACTAAAAATAGAGCTACAATATGATCTTGCAATCCCACTCCTGGGCATATATCTGGAGGAAACCATAATTTAAAAAGAGAACATGAACTCCAGCATTCATAGCAGTACTGTTTACAATAATCAAGGAATCAATAATCATGGAAGCAACTTCAGTGTACACTGACAGATGAATGGATAAAGATACGGTGCGTGTATACACACCATTAAAAAGAATGAAATAATGTCATTTGCAGCAACATGGATGGACCCAGAAATTCTCATACCAAGTGAAGTAGGCCAGACAAAGAAAGTCAAATATCATATGATATTGCTTATATGTGGAAAATAAAAAAAAAAAAAAAAAAAAAGAATTTACTTACAAAACAGAAACAGACCCAAAAACATTGAAAACAAACTTATGGTTATCAAAGTGAAAGGTAGGGGAGATAAATTAGGAGACTTGGATTGGCATGTGCACACTACCATATATAAAACAGACAACCAACAAGGACCTACTGAAGGGCACAAAGGACTCTACTGAATATTTTTTAATAACCTATAAAGGAAAAGAATGTGATATGTGTGTGTATGTGTATACATATGTATCTGTATATATTCATACATATATATGACTGAATCCTAAATCACTGTTCTGTGTACCAGAAAGTAACACAACATTGTAAATCGACTACACTTCAATGAAATAATTTTTTAAAATAATTAATTAAAAGATTCTAGGAGGGGCAGGGTCCATAAGAATGTTGTATGTGTGCACTCATGCACATACATACACACACACACACGCACACACCCTATTCTGATATGCCTCCAGGTACTGCTTCTGATAAATCATGTCAGATTCCCCGGAATTCACACCTAGGATCACATATGCATAGTGGGCAGAAAACAGCTAGGGTTAAACACTTGCCAGTAACTTAAAAAAAAAAAAAAAAGCTCATCATTGTTAGTCATCAGGGAAACTCAATCAAAACCACAATGAGATATCACTATACCCGCTGAAATGGCTAGAATAAAAAATTCAGGTCATAACAAGCATTGGCAAGGAGAAATCAGACCCCTTAAGTACTTTTGATAGGAATCTCGGATGATGTAGCTATCTTGGAAAACAGTCTAGCAGTTCCTTAACAAGTTAAACACGGAGTTACCATTTGACCCAGCAATTCCACTCCCAGGTAGATATCCAAAACAAATGAAGACCTTAGACCCATACAAAAGTTCAACAGCAGTATTAATCATAAGAGCCAAAAGTTAAACACCGAAACAATCCAAATGTTCACCAATGGATGAATGGGTAGACAAAACACGGTATATCCATACAACTGGGTAGCATTCATAAAGGGAATGAAATACAAATTCATCCCACAACTTGGATGGACCTTGAAAAAGTAAGCTAAGGGAGAGGAGGCAGTCAAAAATGACCACACATACATGAAAGGTCCAGAATACACAGATCAAGAGAGCAGAAAGTAGCTTAGCGGCTGCTTAAGACTTGGGGAAAGGGAGGTTGGGGGTGTGGGGGCAGCTTGTAGGTAATGATAACTAACTGGTACAGAATCTTTTTTGAGGTGATAAAAATGTTCTACACTCGATTGTGGCAATGGTTGCACAACTCTGTGAATATACTTAAAACCTCTAAATTATACTCTTTAAAAAGGCAACCTGTAGGGTATACAAATTATATATCAATAAAGCTGCTACGAAAACCCCAAAATCCCTGCTGCTGACTCATTCAACAAACACTGCACCTAAATGAGTACCTGTGATGCTTTTAGTCCCATCCTAAGATGTATACCGGGGCTTCCCTGGTAGCTCAGCTTAAAGAATCTGCCTGCAATGCAGGAGGACCCTGGTTTGATTCCTGGCTTGGGAAGATCCACTGGAGAAGGGAAAGGCTACCCACTCCAGCAATCTGGCCTGGAGAATTCCATGGACTGTCCATGGGGTTGCAAAGATTTAGATAAGACTGAGCGACTTTCACTTTAAGACGCTAACAGAGGAATATAAAGTGATCTTTACCTTGAGGGAGCCTAGGATACACCTAAAACTTGCCCATCAGAAAAGGCAGGTGACAGCCCAGTGCACTAGAGAATAAAGGAGCACAGACGAGCAGTAGGCGGCAGTGGCCCGGACTTGGCAGCCATCTGCCATTCCTCCAGTCTCATCTCCCTCTACGTCATAACAGAGTTTTAAGCTGAACCCCTGGCTGGCCAAGTAGGGCCTCTGCTGCATCTAGATGTGACCATGGGACTACGCTCAGCCCAAGGAGACATGAGAGGAAGTTACAGACAGTCCTCAACCTCAAGACTCTCTGCCTGGCCACGTTTGCAGTTCTGATCCCCTCCCTGTGGGCTAGAAGATAGATCTGTGATGACTCAACAACATGGGAGGGATGGGGAATCTCGAAAGGCAATGAGTGTGTGGACAAGAGCCACCTGGGAGGCCTGACTGTTGGCTGCTGGATTATCATGTGAGAGAGAAGACACTCTGTCTCACCGAAGCACCGTATGTGGGTCTCTTCGTTACAGCAGCTTAGTTTGTTCCTGAAATAAGCCCCAGGCAAGTGGGATTTCAGCTGAGCTTCAAAGCAGAAGTAGGAGTAGACGGAGGGAAAAAGGAAGATGAACAGTGAGTAAAACAGTGGTGAGGACAACCAACACTGAGCACCGACCAAAATCCATGCATGTGCACACCCCACTTAATCCTCACAGTAACTTGAGAGCAAGTAATACAAACACCATCCCCATTCTACAGCAGAGGACACTGATGCCCAGAAAGACTGACTAACCTGGAATAAATCTGCCCTTCCACATATTAAAATCATTTAGGGGGCTTTGAAAAATGGACCGTACCCTCCAGAGATTCTAATAGCCTGTGGAATGCTTTGGTCACTGTGCTTTTTTATGCTCCATTTACCTAAGGTGATTTTGATGGACAGTTACTGTTGAGAAACAATAGAATAAATAGGGAAGTAAGATGGGTACCCAGAAAAAGAGGAAAGGACGGAAATGGAAAACAGATTTTTACCTCTTGTTTTAACCCCGAGTGTCCTACTGAGACAGCAAATCCACCCCTCAGTGGGTGAGAGCAATCCATCCACCATCAATGTCGGAGAGGATATGGGAGAGGGGAAGGGGGTCAGTCTGGCTAAAGCAGTGACCTCAGAGCAGGAAGAGACAGGCTGGAAAGACAAGCTGGCATCACACCTCCCAGAATCACAAATTTCCCACTGCGGGAACACCCTGCATACACTTGGGGCGTGCGTGCAGCGGCACTGGGGAAGAAAGGCCGTCTTTGAGGAGAGAAGCAACACCCTGAAAAATGTGAAATCCAAGGAAAAAGCAGAGCAACAGCCCTGTGCAGGATGAAAATTTGATCCTGTGGACTTCATCAGCATCAAGTCTTTATAGCTGAGTAGAGTTTATCTTGAAAGTTGTAAACTGTCTAGGAGCAGAAAGCTGTCTTTGCTGGTAAGGAAGCTCATGCTATTTTTCCAATACGGGATCTTGAAAGATAATTATGAATGTTTAAGCCCTTCTTTGATTTATAGCCATTTCTAATGTCATTCTTCCTCCATTTACATTTAACGAAATTCTCATTGATTGATGCCTACTTGGCAGGAAGGGGTAAATTCTTTTCAAATTTTCAAATGTTTTCCAAAATGATGTGGCATAAGCCTCTCAAGTTGTAAAATGACAAATATCTATCTTCTGACTATAGTTAACACTGCTGTGCAGTTTATCTCAAAGTTGCTAAGGGAGGAGATCCTAAAGTTCTCATGACAAGGGGAAACAAAAAAACACCTTTTTTTTTTTTCCCTCTCCAGCCTCTTTTTCTTATTGGAGAGGATGGACGGATGCTAACTAAATTTACTGTGGCAATCATTTCACAATATTATGTGAGTCGGGCCTCCATGCTATACAGCTTAAACTGACACGGCGCTGTATGCCAGTTGTATCTGAATAAAACAAAGGAAAAACATTGGTCTTGTCCATGCTTCAACTAGTAGATCAATCCTCTCACAAAATGCTATCTTCCCACCCCAGCCACCATACTACATGCCTTCTCATTATGAGGCAACCTGCGTCTGGAACTGACACAGTAAAACATTCCAAGAGGAAGCATCCCTCCATGTCCTGGTATTTGAGTACTTGACCACTTTGCACCCCAGCAGTGGAAACGGTAGAAAAGGTGAGTAGAGATTCTGTGCTGGAGAGGACTGAGGTATCTAAGAGGTTGCCACTGGCATTATCACTCAGTTTCTTACCATCTAGGCAGGTTACTGGACCTTCCTGAGCCTGTTTCTTCCTGCAACAGATGGAGTCAGTAAAAATTCCTAACACCTGAATTATCACCTTTACTATGTCAGGTACAGCCCCTGGCACTCATTTACTGTCTCACATCATCCTTAGCCTTCAGAGTCAAATAAGAAATGCTGGGGGAGATAGAGCTGTAAGAAAGAGAGATGCATAAGTTACACTGAAATATCACATGCGAGCTTCATTCACTCAATTCGCCTATTTGTAAAATACACTTGTTCTACTGTCTCTATATCTCTGTGTCGTTACCCATCTCTGATTCATTTTAATGTCACAATGCTTGGTGGGGTGTGAGATACAGCCAGTGACTAAAATGCTTTGGATTTATGGAAAGAAAAAAGTTCAAAGTCTTTTTAAATGAACGGCACAATGGCATACACTGTATATTCTAAGAGCTCTGAGACTGGAAGATAGAACTGAGTGTGCAATATGATTTAGGCAATCAGCATTCTTTTCATGAGTAAATCTACCTATATTTATCTCCATTAAGTATAATTCTATAAATTTGTACTTCATTTCCACTATCATTTCTTCTGCAACAAAATGTTCTTTGGCATTTTAAGTAACAATGTAAGGGACATGAAATGTTCCATGTGGCTATTATGTATCCAGTCATAATAAATGGACATAACAGTCACTAAATTGGGAGAATGTCACTTTTGTGCATCAAAAACAAAATAAAAAGTTATAATGGTAATGTATATCCAGAAAAAATAGTTTCCATATATAATGTTTAAAAAAATAAGATAAATGTGGTTTGCGGCAACATAGATGGACCTATGAAGTAAGCCAGATGGAGAAAGACAAATATCACATGATATAATTTATATGTGGACTCTAAAAAGATTCAGAAGAACTTATTTCCAAAACAGAAAGAGACTCACAGACATAGAAATCCATTTGTGGCTACTAAAGGGGAATGGTGGGGTGGTGGGTGGGAGACAGGGATAAATTAGGAGTTTGGGATTAACATACTCTTGCCTGGAGAATCCCTATAGACAGAGGAGCCTGGCCGGCTACAGTCCACGGGGTCACAAAGAGTCAGACATGACTAAGCAATTAAGTACTATATATAAAATAGATAAACAATAAGGACCTACTGCAGAGCACTGGGAACTTTACTCAATATTTTTTAATAACTTATAAGGGAAGAGAATCTGAAAAAGAACATATATAGTTGTAAATCAACTATACCTCAATAAAAAATTACTAAATAAAAAAATAATTCAGACATTCAAATAAAAAAGATATACTACTGACAGATTTTCATGCTTTCTCAGCTGTCAGCTTAGATTCAAGAAAGATTAAATGGGAAGTAGATGGCAGACATTAAAAATTCCAGACTTGCAAAATTCTCAAGTTGAGAGCCTTAAGGCGAGTTTCACACCTATTCTCCTTTTTCAATAAACAGGAGAGGGCTTTTCATAATGTCCCTCTTTTCACATGCAGCTTACTGTAACAGCCACATGTCCCTGACACTTAAAGAATATACAAATCTTCCCTCTCCCCTCCAACAACAAATACTTCCATTTTTCTTCTAAAACACAGTTAAGCACAGCTCACACACTTCTAACTATTCATATCAAACTGTCAAAGTGTTTGGAGTTTGGATTTTGTTAAGTAAAAGAAATGTACACACAATGTATGAAGGTGTGTATTCTTTGTTGAAACTAAAGAAGAAAAGCAAGCAATACAGAATTAATAACGAGAAGATCGGCTATGTGTGTTAAGCCGCTTCAGTCGTCTGTGCGACTCTATGGACTGCAGCCCGCCAGGCTCCTCCTGTCCATGGGATTCTCCAGGCAAGAACACTGGAGTGGGTTGCTGTGCCCTCCTCCAGGGGATCCTCCGGACCCAGGGATCTAACTCACGACTCTAAGTCTACCTGCATTGGCAGACAGGTTCCTTACCACTAGCGCCACCAGGGAAGCCCATCACTAGGCTATTTTGATTGTACAACTAGAAACTACTGTTCTCCTCCTTCACACAAGGCCCCTTTTGAACCACCTGTCATAAGCCTCTTTGTAGCTGTTGGTAAAGACAGGAATTATGATTGGATATCAGACATCTACAGGCAATGAGGAAGTTCTTTGATTATCCTTTTAATGGGAGATCAAGATAAATTTTTTCATTCACTCATATGAACTGAGTTTTTCATTTTGTTTTGGTTGCTTGGTTATAGCCTGTCTCCTCGTTTTTTAGCATGGAAAAATAAATTGTAAATTAATTTAGAGTCAAGATGACATGCTGATAGTAAGTTTTAGGTACTACAAAAAGAAGCAGAGTGAGAACAAAACACAACAAAAAAAGAAGCTTAAGGTCTACAATATAGAGAACACCCTCCAGTGCATTAAACCTTTGAGTACATGTTAGAAGACAGGCTGAGAGCTACTTAATTTTTAGGTCCATTTGACTTATCCAGAGTTGCATGAAATCCGCAAGCCTCCCAGAACACCACATACATGCTATGCCTGCTAGATATGTCCTTGGCTAGGGGGTTGTCTCTCAAAAACCAGGTTGTCTTATAACCTAATTCCTATCTCTCCTAGCCTTTAGTAGGTTTTTCTTCTTGTGGAAAGGAAACATGTCTGCTTAAGATCATATAAATTTGGACAATGGTACTCAGCTCGAGAAATTGCGAGGCTAATGTCCATATACTTAAACATTATGTCTTACCCTGAAATTCTAGTCATCTGCTCAATAGAAAATGTTAGTAAATACGTGAACACAAGTTCTTTCTAGTATGAAAAATGGTTTTAAACAGCCTAGGTATCTGTTTCAGGAAGTAGGGAAGTTGGTTTTTGAGTCAGTTCTTTGCCAGTGTTGACCCTCTGGCAGTGGGATTACCTGAAGGTCTTCACCTAAGGACCCATGCCACCATGTCAGTATCCAGAGCAAACTGCACTCACCCACTTGCTCTCCAGTCATGGCGTCTAGGAGAGGGAGAATCCTTATTAAAAACACATTCTCCTTGTCAACGTAGAAATGGAGGTTATTGCATCAAAAGAAAAAGAAAATTCCACAGACAGAGGAGCCTGGAAGGCTACAGCTCATGGGGTTGCAAAGAGTTGGACATGACTGAGCAACTGAGCACACTGGATAAAACCCACATTAAACAGCTTTGCCTTGAGGGGACTCTGGGTGGTGGTGGGATCACTAGAAGGTTAAGCAAAAGGTTACAGTCTTAGGATTAAGTTTGGGTAATCAGAATAGCAAATAAACTGAGGCAGGAAGTTTCCATAAAGAAGGAACCAAAGAAGGGGAGCCCCCAAACCAGCATACAAACTACCTTAAAATCCTATCACTGAGTGACCCTATCACTGAGCATTTGTCTGGGAGATTCCAAGGAAAGCTCTAAAGGCAGTCAGAGATTCAGCTGCTGCTTGCTGCTGGGGAATCAAGAGTCTCAAACTGAACAAGTCAGAGGGGTTCAGCCAACATTTCAAGGTTTCCACTGAAATCACAGAAAGCCTTGCATCAGGCCCAGGACTTAAGACTTCCTAAGTCTAGGATAAAAACTGAAACAGACATGCCCAACAAAGCATAAAATCAAGACCTCTTAGGCTCAAAGTGGTCAGTAATTTAACTGCCTGCTAGAATGAAAAAATCAGCTCTTCAGAGGATGATAACAGAATTCACACACTCAACAACATATTATAATGTCAAATATATAACAATTATTAGACTAGTGGAAAAACAGAAAATGTGAACCAGGGTCAAGAAAAGCAGTCAACAAAAGCATATCCCAAGATGATGTACTGCTGGAATTGACAAATAATTTAAAGCAATTACCATAAATATGACTAAAGATAAAGAAATGAACAGTTTTTAAAAAGAGAAATTCTGGGACAAAAATGGAAAGTTGACAAATGAAATTAACAACAGTTTGAAGATGGCAAAAGAAAGGATCAATGAACTCGAAGTGAAAGTCGCTCAGTCGTGTCCGACTCCTTTCGGCTCCATGGACTATACAATCCATGGAATTCTCCAGGCCAGAATACTGGAGTGGGCAGCCTTTCCCTTCTCCAGGGGATCTTCCTAACCCAGGGATCAAACCTAGGTCTCCCACAGTTTTGACCCCATGGACTATGCAATCCATGGAATTCTCCAGGCCAGAATACTGGAGTGGGTAGCTTTTTCCTTCTCCAGGGGATCTTCCTAACCCAGGGATCGAACCCAGGTCTCCCACATTGCAGGCAGATTCTTTACCAGCTGAGCAACCAGGGAAGCCCAAGGATACTGGAGTAGGTAGCTTATCTCATCTCCAGGGTATCTTCCCGACCCAGGAATTGAACTGAGGTCTCCTGCATTGCAGGTGGATTCTTTACCAACTGAGTTATCAGGGAAAATAATAATTCTTCAATCTGAAAAAGAGGGACAATGAAGATTGGAGGAAAAAACTGAGAAGAGCCTTATAGTGACCTGTGGGCATCATATAAGCTAAACTCTGTAAAAATGGATACCTAAAGGTAGAAAAGAGGGAAAAATGGGGAAAAAAATAACTTGAAGAAATAATGGCCAAATACTTTCCAAACTCATTCAATATCTCAATGAATCACAAGTAAGAAAAATACAAAGACAATTACATTTACCACCATCAAGATGCCAAAAGCCAAAGATGAAGAGGAGATGTCGAAAGCAGCCAGAGAAAAATGAGACATTTTTCTGTAATTACATTACATAATGCAAAGACAGAAATGTTGCCTGACTTCTCATCCACAAAGGATGGAGGTTTAAAAAACAGAAACAGCATTTTTAAAGTCCTGGAAGAAAATTACTATCAATCTAGAATTCTCTACAAGAAATCCTGAAAAATGCTGGTTCCCAAAAAGCCATTTTCAGATAAATGAATAATGAAAAATTTTACCACCTGCAGACCTTTGTGGCAAGAAATAAACAAAAGTGGTTATTTACATTGAAAGGGAAATACCTTAAGATGGAAACTTGGGACTACAGAGAGGAATAAAAGTCATTAGAAATGTTAATATGTAGGTAAATATTAAAGACTATCATTTTTCCTTCCCTTAATTTCTTCATTAATTGACTTTCTAATACAATAATCAAAACAGGGTACAGTGAGGTTTAAAATATATGTAGATGTAAGATATTTAACAATAGTGCAAAGGATAAGCAAGCAGGATTAACAGAATTAAACATGATGTTTGCAAATATTAACCCCCAAATAGACTGTGTTAAGTTAAGAAGGTCTACTGAAATTTGTAGAACAGGGATCAGCCAACTACAACTTAGAGGTCAAATCTGGTCCACTGCTTATTTTTCTAAATAAACTTTATTGGAATACAGCCATGCCATTCATTTATGCATTGGCTATGGCTACTTCTGCACTATAATGTCAGAGTTAAACAGCTGAACCAGAGATCATATGTCCACAAAGCTAAAATATTTACTATCTAGTGCTTTACAAAGCTAGTTCAGTAATCCCTTTGCTATAGTATCCTTTGGTCAGCCTTAGTGCTGAGAAAATTTTGGGGGGCTATCTAGAAGGTAGGATGTAATGATTTGCTTCCACCAAGTTTCTTTTTCAAGATAAAGAGCCCCAGCCTCTGTAGAACTATTCCTATCCCAAGGGCAGAGGCAGGAAAAAAATAAGACTAGGGTGTCACTCTGTCATCATTCGGTCCAGCTCATACTTGTGGATTCCAGCATGCTATTATTTTCCTCTACTTAACATTCATCTTCCCTTGCTGGCTGTCTGACTTACGGATTTCAAGTTTCAGCATCAGACACAAAAGCAATACCTTACAGAAATTATGAAACCAACTCCCCCAACTGTGTATGGTCAAAACAAATTCCTTAATAAACATGTGCTTACACACATACACACAAAACTAGTGGTTCTGCTTCTGATTTATTTCATTTTTTAAATTTTATTTTTACTTTATTTTACTTTACAATACCGTACTGGTTTTGCCATACATTGACATGAATCCACCACGGGTGTATACGAGCTCCCAATCTGCTTTTGATTTAATCCTGACTGACAGACAAATTAATAAAGCTGAAGGTGACTCTTTGAAAAGATGAATAGAATTTAAAATTCCTAGCAAAAGTGATCAAGAAAAAAAGAAAATTTAAATGAGCAATATTAGGAATTAAGAGAGCAATGTTGCCAAAAATCCTATAGATATTCAAAGCAGAAGAATAGGAACAACTTATGGCAATATAGTCTAGAATTTAGAAAAATATGATGGGCTCATGTATTTTTGGCAGTATTCATAACAGTCCAAAGCTGGAAATTATTCATATGTCTATTATCAGGAAAACAGATATCATCAATTATGCTTATACTTATAAAGCAGAATACCATTTGGTAATTAAAAAAAGAACAAACTGATAAATGCAATACCACGGATGAATCCAAAAATACCATCCTGAGAGAAAGAAGCCAGGCACATACTGCATGATTCCATTTTTATGATGCTCAAGAACAGGCAAAATTAATCTATGATGATAAAAATCAGGACAGTGGTTTCCTACAGGGGAGGGAGAATAAATGGAAGGAGACTTGAAGGAACATTCTGGAGTGAGGAATAGGTTTGGTATCTCACCTGCAGTATTGCTTTTATGGATGTACACATCTATCAAACCCATCAAATGGTACACTTAAGATCTGTGTCTTGCATTATATGTAATTTGGCTCTCACATAAGCCAAATTGCTTTAAAAAATGTATGCTTTCTCTATGCTTAGGAATATAGATGAAGGAATACTATTTTCCTTTGCTAATTTCCATTGATTAATTCTTTGCCAAACATCTTCAGAAGAAAAGATACATTCTCCAATGAGCTCACACACATCTTAAAGCATCTCACAATACCAGTGCCTTCAATGGCCTCTAATACACTTTTCACCATGGGCTGGCTGTGCTGGGGGCTCCCTCATTTAGGCTGGTTACACAAGCACAGAGGGAACTGATGTTTAATTTTTCTTCTAGAAATTACAATCTCAGAATTAAGCACAATCTGTTGGGAAAGTGCTTACCCACCTCGCCCCGGTTACTGACTGCATCAAGGGGTCCCTTATTTAGAGTAGACCAGTTAATTGTGCATTTATAGTGCTCAGCATGAAGCTGAAAGAAGTGTTTAAATAATATCCTACACTCTAAAATCTAACTGCATATAGGCAGAGTGAAGAGTCAGCAGTCCTAGGAAATAATCACCCAAAAGACGCTCAACAGAAGAAAGGCTGTGATTTCACTCCTCCCGTCTGCAGCCTGCGACAGAAATCACTTGAATTCAATTTGCAATATGCAACTCTGATTGCTCAGTCTATCTGTAATATGTGGTATTCTGCCTCTCAAGCTAAGCTCCTAAACAAGTACTGAGAGGAGAGGATGGTCTAAGTCAGGGGTCCCCAACCTCTGGGATCTAATGCTTGATGATCTGAGGTGGAGCTGATGTAATAATAATAGAAATGAAATGCACAATAAATGTAACATGCTTGAATCATCCCCAAACCATCTCCTGGGTCTGCAGAAAAATTTATTTACATGAAACGGGTCCCAGGTGCCAAAAAGGTTGGGGATCACTAATCTAAGTGAGGCTGTACATGTTAACTCTGAAGTTCTAGAGGAATGAAAGGTGAGATGGGAAAAATAACTTACATTGATCCAAATATTATCTAAATGCTACATAAGAGAGGGCAAGAATTTCCAGGAGTTGCCACAGATATTCCTGTTTGTGTTGGTCTTCCCACTTGGAACTAGAAGACAGGGTGCAACTACCCTTACCAACACCTGAATTTCACCTTGCTGGAATAAAGAAGATCTTGATGCAGATGGAGACTGCAGCCATGAAATTAAAAGACGCTTGCTCCTTGGAAGAAAAGCTATGACCAACCTAGACAGCATATTAAAAAGCAGAGACATTACTTTATCAACAAAGGTCCTTCTAGTCAAAGCTATGGTTTTTCCAGTAGCCATGTATGGATGTGAGAGTTGGACTATAAAGAAAGCTGAGTGCTGAAGAATTGATGCTTTTGAACTGGGGTGCTGGAGAAGACTCTTGAGAGTCCCTTGGACTGCAAGGAGATCCAATCAGTCCATCCTAAAGGAAATCAGTCCTGAATATTCATTGGAAAGACTGATACTGAAGCTCCAATACTGTGGCCACTGGATGTAAAGAACTGACTCAATGGAAAAGACCCTGATGCTGGGAAAGATTGAAGGCAGGAGGAGAAGGGGACAACCAAAGGATGAGATGGTTGGATGGCACCACTGACTCAATTGACATGAGTTTGAGTAAGCTCCGGGAGTTGTTGACGGACAGGGAAGCCTGGCGAGCGGCAGTCCGTGGGGTCGCAAAGAGTCGGACACGACTGAGCGACTGAATTGAACGGAACTGATGCAGACACACTTAAAACAAAATCAAAGAGCTACAAAACTTTAAATATAAATCCTGTATCCACTTATTCAACGCAATAAAAGTCATGCAAGTAGCTTTCAAAATCTTAGCCAGCCTGCAGATAGAGCTCAAAGTTTTCCTTATTTACAAACTTCGCAACATTACTTCCACTTAGACAGATACCCTGGATTGCTTCTGAACATCTGTAAAATTTTTAATCTGTACTGCACAATCTAGAACTGTTGTGTGTTCATTTTGCCCTCTAATTGAGGTGTGTTTGTGTGTGCACAACCCCAAAATACTGCAAAATCAGTAAGATTAACTTCTGCAAGGTCAGTGACTATATAAATCAGCTTCTTTTCTATTTCCCAGAAAAACAGAACAACAATGGCTCACACAATTGATAAAGTTTGTGAATTAAAGATGGTGTTGGTAGTGCCTGTACTTGAAAAGGTCAGATAGGAACCCCAGGAGAGAACAAAAATGATAAGTTCCTGTGTTTCTGAGCAAGATGGAAAAGTGCTGTCAGAAAGACCTAGGTAAAAATATTATTCTCAAATGAGGACATCACTCTTCCAGAGAAAGAATCATTTTCTAAATGTCACTTTCCTCTTCTGTTGCCTTCTTCATTCAGAGGGAAGTCATAGTCTTAACCTGCATCCATGTCTGCTGTTATGAAACCACCTCAGCTGTATACATTATATCCAACCAGCCCCACTTTCAACCCATGGCCCTAGCCAACCAACATAAACAACACATATGTGTGCACTACACACACATATACACTCAACCACCATCACCACCACCAAGAAAAGTCACCCCTTCCCCTATCCCCAGCCTAGATGCAGTTCTTTGGTACACTTTCGATAACAACTAGTAAGATACCCTAAGAGACTACCTCAAATTATCTGTGGTCCTGATACAGGTCATATACTGAAAATAGCTTCCAGCACCTGGAAACTGGAAATCTATATTTAGTTGACATTACTTTTTGATAAACAAGGATTTGTAACAACAAAATTTGATTTATATGATGTCCAGTTTCCACTATAAATAGCTCCTCCAATTATCTGATCATTCTTAGGGCTGGAAAAAAATAAGAGACATGACTTACTACAAATAGAAATAATGTTCTAACTCTAAATTTTCAATTACACTATTTATAACAAAGAATTCAATGCTAACACATAAGGAAGTACACATTCACACTCAAAAGAAAAAAAAACTGCTTATGTGACCTTACAATCTGGACAAACAGAAAACAAGACAGATTTAAGGTCTTGAGAGTTTTCTAAATTACCTAGGTTATTTTTTCTAAGTTTCTATTAGAAAAAAAGGTGAAACACACACAACAGTAGAATGAAATAATAAACCTTTACTGCCCATCACTCAGCTTCAACAGGAAACAATACACTGTTGAATAGAAGTGACAGGAGCAGACAGTCTTGCCTTTCTGCTGATCTCAGGGGAAGAGTATTCAGGTCTTCTCTATTTAAGATGCTGTTGTTGTTTATCTGCTAAGTCATGTCTGGCTCTCTTGCAACCCCATGATCTGTAGCCCACCAGGCTCCTCTGTCCATGGGATCTCCTAGGCATAGTGGAGTAGCTTGCCATTTCCTTCTCCAGGGACTCTTCCTGACTCAGGGATTGAAGCTGTGTCTCTTGCATTGGCAGATGGATTCTTTAATACTGAGCCACCTGGGAAGTGCATTAAGATATTATTTGTAGGATTTTTCCTAGTTTATTGAGAATTTTTCCAAAGTTAGATTTCCTCAAATGGTTTTCTTCATCTATTAAGATGATATATAATCTCTGACCTTTGTCTCATTAATATGGTATATTAATGATCTCTGAATGCTAAAGCAACCTTGCATTCTTGGGTTAAATTCAACTAGTCATGATATATAATCCTATTTATATATTGCTAGATTTGGTTTCCTAGTACTTTAAGATGGAGAAGGCGATGGCACCCCACTCCAGTACTCTTGCCTGGAAAATACCATGGACAGAGGAGCCTGGTAGGCTGCGGTCCATAGGGTCGCGAAGAGTCGGACACAACTGAGCGACTTCCCTTTCACTTTTCACTTTCATGCATTGGAGAAGGAAATGGCCACCCACTCCAGTGTTCTTGCCTGGAGAATCCCAGGGACGGGGGAGCCTGGTGGGTTGCCGTCTATGGGGTCACACAGAGTCGGACACGACTGAAGTGACTTAGCAGCAGCAGTACTTTAAGAAATTTTGTGTCTTTGTTCATAGGAATTCATGGTTTGTAGCTGGATTACTTGTGATGTCTTTGTCCAATCTTTAGTGTCTAGGTAGTAACACTGGACTGCTTGAATGTGTTGAGAGGCATTCCTTCTTCCTCCACTTTACGGAATAGTTTGTGAAGGGTTGGTATTATTTCTTCTTTAAACTTTTGATAAAAGTTACCAATGAAGCCATATGAGGGTGGATTTCTCTTTGTGGGAAGAGGTTTAAACACTAACTCAATTTCCTCATTTGTTACTGAGATATTCAGATAATTTTGAGTAGCATGGATTATTTGCATCTTTGGGGGAACTTGTGGAAATCAGTCCTGAATATTCATTGGAAGGACTGATGCTGAAGCTGAAACTCCCGATACTTTGGCCACCTGATGCGAAGAACCGACTCATTGGAAAAGACTCCGATGCTGGGAAAGATTGAAGGAGGGAGGAGACGGGGACGACAGAGGATGAGATGGTTGGATGACATCACCAATTCAATGGACATGAGTGTGAGTAGGCTTTGGAAGTTGGTGATGGACAGGGAAGCATGGTGTACTGCAGTTCATGGGGTCACAGTGTTGGACATGACTGAGCAACTGAACTGAACTGAAGGACTTGCCCAATTTTATCAAAACTGTCATATTTGATGGTACAAACTTATTCACGGTATTTCCTTATAGTCTTTCTAATTTCTGTGAAGTCATTTGTGATGTTCCTTTTTTCATTCAGGATTTTAGTAATTTACATTACTCTTTTTTTCATCAGCCTAGCTAAGGATTTGTCAATTTTTTTGATCTTTCCAAAGAATCAACCTTTGATTTCACTGATTTCCTCTGTTGTTTTGATTTCCATTTTACTGACTTTTACTCTGATCTTAGTATTTTTTGATTTCTGCTTGCTGTGGGCTTACTTTGCTCTTCATTTTCTCATTTCTTAGTATAGAGGCTTAAGTTATTGATTGGAACCTTATTCTTTTCTAATATAAAGATTCAAACTTATAAATCATACCAACATATGTTATAAACCCAAGAATATTTCATTAAATCTTAAATAAGAAAAAACATACCTATATCTATCTACTGATACAATCTTTCATATTTACCCATACATTTACTTTCTCTGGTGTTCATTTCTTTGTGTGGATGTAAGTTATCATGTAGTATCATTTTCTTTTAGCATAAAGGACATCTTAAGTTTATCCTGTAAGGCAAGTCATAGTTAGCAACAAATTCTCTGAGTCTTTGTCTGGGATGTCTTCATTTTGCTTTCACTATTGAAGAACAGTTTTGATGGAAACACTATTAATTGCTGTTTTTTTTCCTTTCAGCACTGTGTATTAACAGTGTCTTCTAGTCATTGTTTCCGATGTGATTAGTTATTTTCCACTTACTACTTTCAAAAATTTACCTTTGTCTTTCAGTGGTTTGCCTATGATTTGCCTCTGTGTGAACCTCTCTGTTTATACTGCTCTGAGTTCATTGAGCATCTTGGTTGCTAGGTTAATGCTCTTTATCAAATTTTGAAAGTTTCCAGCCATTATTTCTTCAAATGTCTTTTTCTGACCTCTTTTCCTCTCTCTCTTGTTGGGGTCCCTATGAAACATATATTAGTATGCTTGAACTCAGACAAGTCTCTTGGGTGTACATTTCATCATTCTTTTATACTTTGCTTTTCAGATTGGATCTTTTCAGGGCCTTCCTCGGTGGTCCAGTGGTTACAACTTCACAATTCCACTGCAGGAGGCGTAGGTCTGATCCCTGGTCAGGGCACTAAGATCCTGCATGCCACACAGTGTGCTCCTCACCACCTCCCCAAAACAAAAAACAAATTCAGAGTGGATAATTTCTATTTACCTATCTTCAGGTCCACTAATGACTTCTTTTGACATCTCAAATATTGTCATGAGTCCCACCGGTGAATATTTCATTTCAGTTATTTCATATTAGAATTCCAGACCTTCCATTTGGTTCTTTTCTTTATAGTTTATCTCTTTGCTATGATTCTCATTGTTGAGTTATTGTCATCATGCTTTCCTTTAATTTTTAAAACATGCTTTCCTTTAGTTCTTAAAACAACTGCTTGGAAGTGCTTTTCTGGCAAGTCTAAGATCTGTGCCCACTCACAGAGGGCCTCTATTAAATGCTTCTGTTGGACTCCAAGTATAGTTTTCCTTCCTGTTTCTTTGCCCAGCTCGATGCTTTGGATATCTATCACAGCAGCTCTGGAGTCTGTCCACCACCACCACCTCACCCCTGCTGGAAGCTGTTATTGCTAAAATTTTGTTTGTATAGCAATCTGCCTAGACTAAATCTGAAATCTGTTTCCTCCTTGGTATTTGGCTGATGTTTCTGCTCAAGTTTTTTGTTGTTTGTTTTTATTCCTGGTTCTTACTTTTAAAGTCCAGATCCTAAGAATCAACCATGTGTCTGCACAGCTTAGTAGTCAGCCAAACACTTGTCCACTACAAATTGGCATTTGCCATTGGCCCTTACCATCTACCTCTATAAAAATTAAATCATGTATTTCCATGCTGATTTTCAACACCCTCTGAAAGGAGTTCAGGGTGGAGAGCAGAAATGAGGCACTCGGTGCTCTGAAAAAAATTGGCAAAACAGGTCTTCAGATAGATATTTTCAAGAGTCAATTTTATGAGCCCAATTCTTGTATCTCCCATATCTAGAAAGCACTAAAATCCTTCATGGTGACAACTGCTCCTCATAATGAACAGACAACTTCTGCAAAAAATAAGATGCTTGATTGCATGTATTCCTCCTTCACCAAAATTACATATATACTGACCTTCCCCTTACTTCTTTGGAGCAGTTTCTCAGAGCTATCTGAAATGTGGTCTCCCAGACTGTAGTCCTCATTTTACCCCCAATAAAACTTAACTTGAAACTCTCACATTGTGTATTTTTTTAAATCAGCACAGTGTTCAGAGACTTGTCTGTTGACAGGGCATTCAATATTCCGCAGTATTTAAACCCATCTGGCTTTTATATTCTGCCATAGCCACTTGTGTTTCCTCTGTACGTGCACACAGGTTTATGGTCAGCTAAGGATGAGTAGGCAGCTTGAGCCCTCTTTGGTCTCTCCTGAGTAGATTTGTGGAAAGCTTATAAAACCTTCTTATGACGGTCTTATTTCCCAGATCTCCATATCTGGCTAAGTCTTCTGGTTCAAGCTTGCCCCAAACCAGGACGCAACCTCCAGCCAGCTGAGCCAGTGGTGTTCACATTCATTTGCCAAGATCACTACTGGTACTGACTAGACATGGAATTTTTCTCTGCTTTGCTCCAAATCAAGTCAATCTCCTTTCTATCAGTCAAGCTGCTGGTTTTCTCACATTGTCTTTCCCTGCTAGACTGAGCTGGGGTGGAAAACAGCAGCAACTCCAGGCAAAAGGCTATCAACTATTTCAGTCTATTTTAGCAACACAAAATAACCGAAGAAAGAGGGGTTACATGAAATAGATTACAACATCTGCAGAATAAGGTCAATTTTTAAAAGATTCTCTATTTTTGACTGTCTCTCATATACTCTGTAAGAATAAGAAAAGTAGTTTTTTTCTTTCAAGTATTAAAATTAACTCCAAAGGGTAAAATGGAGAGACACGAAGGACAAAAAGAAAGAGGAAGTAAAAGAACCTTAAGTTCTGGTCCTATGCTCCAAAGTGGGGGGAGGGGAATATATATATATTTAAACTCCTACCAATAAAAACTTGAAGCCAAAGATATTACGAACAGGAAGTTCAGAAAAACTGAAGGAGCCGGCCACTCCCTCAATACCAAACCAAGTAATTTAATATTTGGTATTTATTTAGTGGCCACAAATTCCAGAAAATGACTTCCAGGTTCAGCCAGTTATATACAATCATTGTGACTTTTAAAACTGTGTAGGGTTTTTTGAGTACCAGGTGTCTATTCTCAATTGCCAGAAATGCAGCTGTGTGGAAAACAGAGCAACTCAAATACAGTTGGCTTTGCCAACCATACTACACAAAATTTAATGAATTTAGTCTGTTTCCCACGCTTTTCTCCCTCCACTGCATCTTTTTGCCTAAACAGTCAAGAACATAGTATTTCTTTGTCCAAAGAGTCAAAATTCAAATAAGAACAAACACATGTGCTTGAGGCTGCCAAATACTACCAGATGAACTACTATTCACCTCCAAAGGATTTCACCGTACTTTCCACTTCACAAATAAACTTGTATTCATTTTTGGACTGCAAGGAGATCCAACCAGTCCATTCTGAAGGAGATCAGCCCTGGGATTTCTTTGGAAGGAATGATGCTAAAGCTGAAACTCCAGTACTTTGGCCACCTCATGCGAAGAGTTGACTCATTGGAAAAGACTCTGATGCTGGGAGGGATTGGGGGCAGGAGGAGAAGGGGACGACTGAGGATGAGATGGCTGGATGGCATCACGGACTCGATGGACGTGAGTCTGAGTGAACTCCGGGAGTTGGTGATGGACAGGGAGGCCTGGCGTGCTGCGATTCATGGGGTTGCAAAGAGTCAGACATGACTATGCGACTGAACTGAACAAACCATAAACCCATAGATTTCTATGATTCAGAAAGAACGCTGTGAAACCATCTAACTATCCTCCCATCCTTAAGGAGAACTTAGATTAAGACAGAGGAATATTTGTTATGTTAAGGCTGAGCAACTGACCTGAAAGATGAACTGCACCTTGGTGTAACTCAAGCTTCCCAAAACCACTCTGCTGAGCATCAAAGCTGTGCAGACAGCTCCTGACGCTTCCAACAGAAACTCTGAATAGTCCTATCCCATTTGGCTAAAGCCAGTGACATAATCAATAAGCCACTATCAGGCCACTATGTGGTTCTTGTAATTCTTGGAGAGAATCTATGTGATGTATTCAAATAGAATGAATAGTAAAATGATCTTAAAACTACCTGCCAAAATTAAGACAGAGAAGAGTGAGAATAAAAGAGAAGGCCAATCAGGGGAACAAATATTTTTAACATCAAGAAGATTTCTTTCCAAGTATTTCATAGTGCTAATGTTTGAAAATTACTGAAAGAGGACATTCAAATGACTGCATCTTCCCTGCCTAACTGCAGAAAGCCATGTAGAGGATTTGGGTCCACTGACCTCCCCCTCAC
>SJYT01022945.1:430787-519551 GCA_006410635.1 Cephalophus harveyi
GTCCACATCCTGCCCCCCCCCCCCACCGCCCCCGTCCCTGCTGTCAGCCTCAGCAGATACTTCTAGCACAATCTGAATCTACTATGGCTAAATCCAACTTATCAGTACCTTACCCATAATTTATCCATTTCAAGTCTCTACTTGTTCTTTTCTGACATCTTCAAAGCCCTTAAGAGTCATCCAATGTCAGTCAATATATGGGCACCCAAAAGTATATATCTGGACTGGCCTTTTATGAAACCACAACCCTCAGCATGCAGGGCCTTAATACAGAAGTTTATCTGTAGGGAGACAAGCCTGAGATAAAAATCCCTTGTTACACTACGTATTTCTAAAGTTTGTCTCAGAAATAAGAGCATCATACTTGGAATACTTAATCCTAGGGGCTTCTGAAGCAAAGTCACCCAGCATCCCATTAAAATCCTTATGTTGAGATTCTATGTTAAGACTTGGAAACATATGAAAACACAAATGAAAAATTTAAACTCTTCAGTTTAAAGACAGATACTTTACTGCCACTACGTACAAGAGACCCTCTCACTATTTACAAGGTCTATGGGGCTAGACTGCAAGTGTGAACGTGAAAGTTTTGCGAACCCATGGACTATACAGATTCTCCAGGCCAGAATACTGGAGTGGGTAGCCTTTCCCTTCTCCAGAAAATCTTCCCAACTGAAGGATTGAACCCAGGACTCCCACATTGCAGGCTGATTCTTTACCAGCTGAGCCACAAAAGAAAACAGCAGGTGTACCCCTTAGTTAATGCCTGAAATAATGCAGACTGGCCACCATGAAGGAAGGCGAAACACAGTTTCACCTCTCTCCTCTGTGTGTCCCTCACTCAGAAGCAAAAGGATTGTGGCCATCAGAAAAAAATGCAGATCTCTTTGTTGGATGGGAAATTCTGTGTGAAGCAGTCCAAGAAGCAGCCCCTGCTAGATGTATCTTCTGTCCATTAAAACACCCAGAAAACAAGCAGGCGGGAATCTGGGAGGGGCAGAAAAATAGTGAGTCACTTCTCCCATGTGGTCCACTCTGCCACCTCCCCACTGTCTTTCACATCCATGGCATCCTGTGCAAGAAGAGACAGTATGGAGAGAAGGGGTCTTACCTCATTCTAGCAAAGCCATGATCACGCACCTGGGAGAGGCTGCACATTCCCATGTCAGCCCACTCTAGCATCCAGGGGCTTGGCCACTATCAAAATACACACTTTGCCAGCTCAGCTCTTCTTTGATTGAAAGGAGGAGAGAGGAGGCATAAGAAGAGGAAGGAAAGGAGGAAGAAAGGGGTAGATATGTGGATGAAGAGCGAAGAAAAAGAAGGGAGCAAAAAAATGCCCACTTACTTGTATCAATATCCACAGGCTTCTATAACTGCCCACCCCCCAAACTTATTATCCTAAAATCACAGCACGGGTAACCAGCCTAGCGCTTGGAGCCAAGTGCCAGCTGATAATGGATTCATTTGCAATTTAATGAATCTACCATAAATTTTCAATTTTCATTATTTTCCACTCAATGAATAGTAACACTTATTATCATATACATGTTATAAAAACATGCAGGAGGGGCCAGGGTGCACAGTGGTGCCCAAAATGAATTGTAATTAAATGAGAAGTAGCTACCTCTCCTGTGTTAAGGTCTGGTAAGGACCTGGGTTCCCCTGGAGGCATGTATGCTTGTACTTTAACCAGTGACAACAGTGGATTTGCCCTCAGCCTGGAATCCATCTGGGAGGGGGTGAGTGGAAACCCATGATTTCTCATCTGAAAGCTATTTGGAGATCTCACCTTGAAACATGGCCTTTGAGTCCCTACCTGTTCTTATCAACTTAAGTATCTGGGCCAACTGCAGTGGCTTTTCAAAGAGCTGCAAGAACAAGGAGTCACGTGCTTTGATAAAGCGTCCCTGCATGGCATGGAGAGCCTACAGCACAACCACTGGGGACCAGAGTTGCCTGTGGAATCTCCAGGGCCAAGTTTAGCCACCAGCTACGGTCCAAGGCCAAGAATAAAGAGGAAGACAGATCCTAACGCGGGGTGGGCGAGGGGAGGTGGGTCGCTGGGGAGACATACCAAGTGGTGGCTGGGATCCTGGACTAACGTTGGGGTAGGAGGGTGGGGGGAGATAAACCTAAATTCTATTAAAATCACATAATTTTGGAGCTGGAAGACCTTAGAGAGAATCTAAATCTTCTAATTCCAAAAATAAACAAAGCAGAATCTGGCTTTATCCTCAGGTTAACACTCCACTGAGCAGAACTGGCAAGAGAAGCAAAGTCTCCTGTGACAGGATACAAATAGGATGGACTGTTTGAAAGAGCTCAGAGTCAGGTCACAGATGTTCTAGTTAAGAACAGGAGATCTTGAGTAAAGGACTCCTCTCTGCTGTCCTGCAAAAGAGAACTAGGAGGGATATTCTCAGCCTGCTTCCTGCAGAGCACTCTGTTCTAAAGACACACACAGCATCCGAAAACTCATCACTAAATGAGGACATGTTTCCCAGCCAAGGTACTGGAAGGTTTCCATTTGACTCACTCATTCTAAGGGGGCCCAACACTTTCACGTGTTAAAAATGTCAAACTTCAGGTTAAAAAAAAAAAAAAAAAGATGATATGTATTTATATAGTGCCAGCCTACTGGGTAAATGCCTTTGAGAGGGGACCCTTCTAGATAGACAGTCATGGAAGGTCCCAGAATGGACCGGACTCTACGACTGCCGGTGAACAGGCAGAGACGGAGTACCATACTTCATAAAACCTGTTGTTGTTGTTTTCAGTCGCTCACTCATGCTCCACTCTTTGCGACCCCGTGGACTACAGCCCACCAGGCTCCTCTGTCAATGGATTTCTCAGGCAAGGATACTGGAGTGGGTTTCCATTTCCTTCTCCAGGGGATCTTCCCGACCCAGAGATCAACCCCACATCTCCTGTATTTGGCAGGTGGATTCTTTACCACTGAGCCACCAGCCTGGGCAACCACCAAATACAGAGCATTCACAGATTCTAGCAGGGCCCACATTTTATAAACAGTTAGTAACACTGGACTCAAGAAGTAATAATCATTAGCTACTGTCACAACTATCAATATCGTCTTCCAGCAGCCAATGAACAATTCTAACATGCCCAGCAAGGCTCTCAAACCTCAGCCTGTATCCCTTTCCCCCTCATTCCCGGCTCCGTGGCCACACTGGCCTCACTTTGACCTACAGACATGCTAAGGAATGTCCCAACTCCCAGACTGTCTCCCTGCTGTTCTCTCTGTCTTCAGTGCCTCTCCAGGCAGTGGCTCCTTCACTTCATTCACATTTTTGGCTCAGAGGCCTTTCCCACCCATCAGAAATGCACTCTCATCCAGCCTCAGGTCATTCTCTCTCTCTCAACCTTGCTGTATGGTTTTTACTTGACATTAATATTATATGTAAACTTGCTCATCTACTGCCTGCTATGCTCACTAGAATGTAGGCTCCCAGAAGGTAAGTCCTTGTCCATTTCATTTTCTATTATGTCCCAGCACCTAGAAAAGGCTGCACAAACATCTACTGAGTTATGTAAATAATTTTCAGGCTCCACATACCCAGTCTAATCATGAACTGGTCTTGCCCTGCTTGGTTCCACTGATGAAGTGTTCTCTGCTATGCTTTTCTGCCACCACTGTAAAGTGCTGAAGAAACTGGTTTTCTCCCTCCAGTATATCTTTCTCTGCTGGCTACAGATATGAAGTAGAGAAAAAGTCACAGAATCAGCAAGCCCCTCTGTCACAGGGATCGACTATGCGTGATCAGCCCGCTGGTGTGCATTTTCAGGGGGGCACCACTTTCAGTGCAAAACCAGCGGGGAACTGAAAGGTGATTGGGAGAGGTTTCAGAAAACTATATATATATAGTCAAACATCAGTACAAACCCAACTGCATGACGTGACTAAGACAGGAAGAGATGTCTCATTCGCGGGGAATGAACACAGGAAGGAAGGGTGTGGCGGGGCGGGGGAGGGGTGTGGCAAACAAACCACTAGTCTCACATTTCTTGTACTGTGAGTGGAATTGATCGCTGTCATCTGTTTTCATCTCCCACAAACCCCCCAAAATATGCCAAAGCAACACAATCAGAGAAGCCCAAAGGGGACAGCTACTGTCGGAATGCTAAGAGCCGAAGCTCAGAATGCACTAAAACATATCAAGTGGCCAAGAGAAGGCTGGTGGGAGCATCTCTTCTCAGTTTCACCTCATTGGTTCAAGTGTATGCTTTCTGAAAGAGAGGGTGAACCTGAGAAAGTGTGTGTAGGAGGATCCGACACCAGATAGCCTGTCTTAAACCTGCATAGCCTGTGAGAGTCCTGACATCCTGAGAGCCAGCCCCGAAAATACCTCCTCGTGTCAGGGGTCAGTATTCGAGACTGCTCCTAAGTTTGGCGACTCCAAAGACACGGCTAAGATCTATTTCAGCAAAAGTAAAACCAGCAAAGGGAAAAGGTACAGGTGGCTGAGTCAAAGGAAACGAGGTAAAAGTCCTCTCCCAGTGGAGTCACAGGAGATGCAGTTAATTCCTCCTGCCACGAGCTGTGAACACACAAGTGAAATGTCATCCAGCTTCTTAGAGACTCTGTGTTTTTACTGGGGACTGGTCACATAGGAACTCTCTGTCCAGCATAAGCCAAGACTCAAAACTCCCAGAAGAAAAGCAGGTGTTTGGCATGAACCACATTGTCTGCACAGGTGATTTGGGCACAGTGAGCCACTCCTATCAGGAAATGGTAGGGACCTTCCTGAATTCCGAACCTTCAGATGCCAGTCACAGGCCAACCTTTCACGCAGGCCTGTCTAAGGATAACAGGTCTCAGGATCACAATGTGAACCCTTTCTGCATGGACACCCCTACACCACACCCAAGTCTGTCACCTCTACATACACACAACACACAGGGCACTGCTGCCAAGAGGCTGTGTCTCATGTAGTGTGAAGAGAGTGGGCAGGAAGCAGCAGTTGGCAGCTTTGTGTCCAGGCCATTACCTAGGGGTACTGTCGTTGGCAGGGACTCTAGAACAGCCACGCCGGGATATGAGTACCAGGAAAGAGAGGCTGTCTCCAAGCGCACAGAGCCCAGCAGTAATTCTCCTTCCACAGTCGGAGAGGGAGAGTCAGGGCCACAGCACAGAAGACAAGCCCCACCCACAAAAGCCATGCAATGGGAGCCAGCCACGCAGGCCCCAGGGCAAGCACAGCCAGAGCTGGGCTCCTGAGGGGTTGGCGGTGGCAGCCCTGGAGGCGAGTGTGCAGAAACCACAGGAGCACCACTGGGGCGCTGCCGACAAGTGCGATGAAGGACGTCCAAAAAGGCCGGTGGTTCAGACATACGGAGGGGCATTCAGCGTCCACATGCTAACCACTGGCATCCATCTGCCGGCTGCAGCGCTTTGAAAATAGGCAAAACAAGGTTTGAGAAGGCTAAGCCCATTTTGTACATCTGGTATTTCCGGAAGGCAAGAGGTTTGGAGGAGAAGAGTAGAAAAAAGAAGTGGCGTGGTTTGCAGGTAGGATGTGGCTACAAAAGCAGTATTCCTGGAACCCTCCTGCACTGTTGGTGGAAATGTAAACTGGTGTAGCCACTAAGGAGAACAGTACAAGGTTCCTTAAAAGGCTAAAAATAGAGTTAGCATATGATCCAGCAATCCCACTCCTGGGCATATATCCAGAAAAGATAAAAATTCTAATTTAAAAAGATACATGAACACCAGTGTTCACAGGAGCACTATTTACAATAGCAAAGACATGGAAACAACCCACAGGTGTCCATCAGCAGATAAATGGATAAAGAAGATGTGATACATATATACAATGAAATTTTGAAGTGAAGTGAAGTGAAGTCGCTCAGTCGTGTCCGACTCTTTGCGACCCCATGGACTGTAGCCCACCAGGCTCCTCCGTCCATGGGATTTTCCAGGCAAGAGTGCTGGAGTGGATTGCCATTTCCTTCTCCAGGGGAACTTCCCAACCCAGGAATCGAACCCGGGTCTCCCGCATTGCAGGCAGACGCTTTACCGTCTGAGCCACCAGGAAGTGCGAAATTTTACTCAGCCATAAAAAGAAAGAAAGAATGTCATTTGTAGCAACAGGGATGCATCCAGAAATTATCAGACTAACTGAAGTAAGTCAGAGAGACAAACATCATATGATATCACTTACTTGTGACATTAAAAAAAAAAAAAAAATGATACAATGAACTTATTTACAAAACAGAAACAGACTCACAGAAAACATAAAAACTTAAAGTTACCAAAGGGGAAAAGGGGGAAGGACTAACAGATACACATTACTATATATAAAACAGATAAACAAGGACCTACTGAATAGCACAGGGAACTATATTTAATATCTTGCAATAACCTATAATGAAAAAGAATCTGAACAGGAATATATAAAAATATGTGATATATATATATATTTTATAGTCATTATGTCATGTCTGACTCTTTTGTGACCCCATGGACTGTAGCCCGCTAGAGTCTTCTGTCCATGGGATTTCTTGGGCAAGAATATTGGAGTGGGTTGCTGTTTCCTTTCCGGGGGATCTTCCCAATGCAGGCTAATTCTTTAACACTGAGCCACCCGGGAAGCCCTATATATGTCATATACACACACACATATATATATGTATCAATAACTGAATCACTTTGCTATACACCTGGAACTAACACAACATTGTGAATTAACTATGCTTCAATGTATAAAACAACAACAAAATGCAATATTCTTGGAAACAAATTATCTGGGAAATTTACTGAAGGGTGGACTGACCAGCTATTACACCAACATACATCACTAGAAGAAAGATGACTGCCACTGTCATCTTACTAGTTTTTGCAGAAGGCATGAAAATGACACTGATTAGTTTTTGTTAATCAGAACAAGGAAGCATCAATTTTCCTGAGCCTTTGCAAATACATATATGGTATGAAGCAACCAACAAACACCTAGTTCAAAGGTTTGTGAACTTTTTTTTTTAAGAGCCAGATCATAAATATTCTAGACTTTAATGGTCTCTGTCTCAACTATTCAACTTCTGCCATGAAAGCAGCAAGAAAGTAGCCATAGGCAACATGTAAACAAATAAGCATGACTGTGTACCAGTAAAACTTTATTTACATACCAGGATGTGGGCTCGATTTTGGCCCATGGGCCATCATTTACCGACCACTGGTCTAATTTATATATAGAACTCGTAAGAGGCAAAAACAGGTCTTGGATAGCCTTTAAGGTTTTTAGTTGAACTGGTGTTGACCTATCTGAGAAGAAATGCACATCACGGGTCAGAGTAAGTATTTCAGGTGGCTCTGTCCTCACGTGAGGGTGCTGGTGCCGTGTCAGGGAGATACAAAGCCAACAAATATAAAGGAGGCCTTCACTTCCAGATGCCAGGATTCAAACTTCAGTGGCTTCTCAGGAGAATAAAACCAAAAAAAGGACATGAACAGAATATTTATGAAATATACGAGTCCCATGAAACATATGGAAAACATCCAACCTCTCTAGTAATCAAAGAAACACATGTAAAATATTATTTTCTATTTATTATGTTGGAAGACATCTTTTTTAAAAAAGGAAAATATCAAGAATTTAGACAGAGGATGTGAAACAGGAATATTCAGACATTACTGGTTAACAGTATCACTTGTAACATCTATACTTCAGATGCTTACACTGGAGATTTCCAGTCAGAAACAGCAATGGTTTATTCTCTGGACCCAAAAAAGTTTCTGGATCTAGAACAGAAGGGATAGAGAAGTGTGGGAGAGGTCCCTACTCCAAGTTTTAAAAGGCCCCAATCTCCAGCTTTGCAACAGTTTTAGAAGTGATGCTTTTTGTCCCCTGCGTCTCTGAGGAAACCAACCAGAGAGAGAAAAGCCTAAAATCAGATACCCGGGGGCTTCTTCTACCGTCCCCTATGGTTCCTGTGAGCTGGCACAGCATCTATCAGTCCTCATCTATCGCCAAGCCCTGTGGTCTCCATATCTTCCCCTCTAGTGTGAAAAAATACCTAAGTGAAAGAAATCACAATAAATTCATAAACACAAAGGGTAAAAAAATAGCTCAGAGGAAACAGAGGTAGCACAGACAACAGAAAATGATTTATTAACAACGTTTTTTAAATATAGCAAATATCTGACAGATGCCAAGAAATATACTGATTCAGGAAACCAGAACAAGAACAGCATGCTATTTTTTTTTTTTTTTTTAAAGAGGAATCCTGAGAGAACAAGCAGTCTTGGAAATGAAGACTAAAACAGAAGAATTAACACATTCGGCAGAGGAGCTGAATATAAAGCTGAGGAAATCTTCCAGAAAACAGAGCAAAAAGATGAACAGAGGATAATAGAGAAAAATTAGGAGGGAGGAGAGGGGAAATCAATTACAAATGCAAATTCCAACTGATGTTTTAGAAGAAAAGGTAGGGGGAAATGGTGAGGGTTAGGGGGACAGAGAGAAAGAGGGAGATCAAACATAATAGTTTAAGAATACCTCCCAGACAGAAAAGCATAAATATCCCAATTGAAAGAGTCCACTGAAGGGTCAGAATCAGGATGAAACACAGCCCACACCAGACGCAGGGCAGAAAGCAAAGGCCACGAGCTTCCAGAGGGGCCGCAGGTTCACACCCAGGTATGAGAATACAACCAGGTATCTCAAAATAACACAAAGGAACAGGTCTTCAAATTTTTAAGAAAAACAATTTTCAAAGTTAGAATCTTACATTCAACTACTTTTACACTCAAGTGGCTCAGCAGCAAAGAATCTACCTGCAATGCAGGAAACACAGGTTCAACCCCTGCATCGGGAAGATCCCCTGGAGAAGGAAATGGCAACACACTCCAGTATTCTTGCTTGGGAAATCTCATGGACAGAGAAGCCTGGTGGGCTAAGGTCTATGGTTGCAAAAGAGTGGGACACGACTTAGCAATTAAATAACGATAACAATTTCCCATTCAAGGTAGAACAAAGATACTTTCCATTTACTGAGACTTACTGTGATGAGCATTATGCAATATATACAAATATCAAATCATGACACTGTACACTTAAAACTAATATAACGTTACATGTCAATTAAAAAAGGATATGTTCCAACAGTCAAACATTTTCTCCCCATGTACCTTCTCTTAGGAAACTACCTGTGAAGGAGCTTTACCTGGATGAGGTAATAGAACAATTTTAAAAAGGAGCAAAAGAGAGGGAAAGAGTCTTCCTAGGTGTTGGAAGACTGAATAAGGAGGGCCAGAAACCAACCAGGCCTGGCTGCAACAGGAGGGCACAAGTTTCCAGGAAGAAAGCTGCTAAATAAAAACGCCTCCAAGAAACTATCTGATCTGCTGGCCAAGTTAACAGGAATTCTGATGCAAAGTATAGGACTGAAGCGTGATGAGGGCAAGAATTTGTTTTCTGTTTTGTTCAATGATGTATTCCTGGCACCCTGAAAGTAACTAGTAAACATTTACTATACTTATTAAAATGAAACAAATATAGAAAGTCAATTATTAACTCTGGGACAAACAAAAAGATGTATCAGGAAGGCAATTCAGTATCATAATCTTTTACTAGAGAGCTAATCTATGTCTTTATACTTAAGTACTGACAGCTGATTTAAAACAGAAAATCAGAATATCAGAATTCTAGCAGATGGGAAGAGAAGTACGTGTGGGAAGGTTCCTGATAATGGTGGTATGTGGTGTCAGAAAGTTACATTCCCATCTTCAACAACAGAAAACCAGGAGGTAACACTGCAAACTACAAGATAAGGAAAAGTAGCACAGACATGTTAATGAGAAATACAAAGATATATATTGGAAGGAACAACTAAATAGAGTTAAAGGTATTTACACTTGTCAGGGAGAGGGAAGAATGAATAAATACAGGACAGGTGACTGTTTTTGTAGAAGCCTGGTATCAATTAAGTATATGTCCTAATTTGATAAAAACAAAAATTAAATCTAAGAAGAGGCTTATACTTTAGGCCTAGCCATCTGATAGCCATGAAACTCTCCCAGGAGAATAATCAGAGATGCAGAGATTTTTGTTCACTGTAACAATCTTCATAATAGAAAAAATGGGGTGATCTATTGATATTATTTCTTTCATAATAGAAAAATTAGAGATCTAGGTAATGAAATAAGAGAACATTATGTAGTTATTTTAAAAATAAAGCTTTTGAAGAACAATGAAAACATAATAGAATGCTCCTTTAAAGATAAGGATTTAGAAACTATACAGAGTACAAGGATAGTTGCATAGAAAAAAGAAACAAGCAAGCATATGTTAACAGTCAGGTGCTCTAAATAGTAGGTTTACAGGTCATTTTTATTTCTTTTATACACTTTTCTGTATCTTCCAAATTTCCTACAGTAAATTTGTATCACTTGGTCAAGCATTTTTACAGTGATTTTAATTTACAAAGTAGGAAAAATATAAAAATGGGAAAACAATTTTTGGTATTTCTCTAGAGAAAAATGACCTCATTTGAACACTTAATGGTTAAGAAGAAAATCAAAGGGTGATCAATGCACAACAGCAAAAAGACACCCCCTCCCCAAAAAAATCAAAGACCCACAAAATAAAGTATGCATGGTGCCTGACGCATGTATAATACAGAATTACCAAAAGACGTTTTGTTATCTTCCACTGTTAGGGCTTAAACTGATCTCATCTTTTAAAACACCCCGGATGTGACCTTGGCTTGAGGGGCAATGAAATTCTATTGTCTCAGCTGTGGGTGTTTCCGGATGTGCAGTTCTGTTCTGAGCCAACCAGGATCTGAGTCCCAGCTCAGGTTTTCCCCAATTTAGGCAGATTATACACTCTCTCTCACTCTGCTACTCCTCTATGAAACTGGGATCATTATTTTGCAGCCTTGCTCTGAGATAAGAACTAGGAAAGTATTTTAAAATGATTATTTGATCGTGGGAAATAGCAATCCATCAATAAATGGGTGGCTTTTTTTGTTGTTGTTTTATTTAATGAACACCCCACAAGTCAAATCTGTTTAGCCACAGTCACTAATACAAAATGTGTACTCATCTACTCACCTATTCCTTCTCCCAAACTTAACTATGGGCCACATGTGCTTGATCTGAGAGTGGGAAAAGGGATGACTTATTTCAAAGAACTACACAGTAGTGACTAGCTCACTGTGTCCAATTTTTACAACTTCATCCATTGCCAAAATCTGTAGGGTGGCAAAGTATAAGCATGATATAGATTTGAAGGATGGGAATACCTGCACCATTATCTAGAAATTGTTGAGAAGACCAAAGATGGCCAAATGTTTCCTCCATTCAAATGTGGTAGAGGAGATAAGATTATGAAAAGAATAAACTTCTGTTCATTTCTCGCAAAATTATAGAGAAGACTGCTACACAAATGACTTGAGAGTAATTAGAACACCAACTAAACTATCATTATCCACAAATGCATCCCTCCCCCTTCATAAAGGGGTACCAGATCGGGAAAGGAGGGAAGGGTGAAATGTCCTCTGACATGACATCTTGACGTCACTCTTAATGATATCCCTGTGATTAAGATGGGAAAGGGACTGGCTAACTGGTTGCATTGTACCTGGCCCAGCAATTATACCAGTACCATACTGATCAAAGGGCCAATGTCAACCTGGAAGCTGTCTCTAGTGCTATCACCATGCCTCTGCTCTTTCACTGATTAAATGAAAGCCAAAATGGAAGAAAAAACTATTAATTCAGAAGACAATAAAAACTTTAAAGCATCAAGAGGAAGGTAAGGCCCCTCCTTTCTTCCAAGCTCTGAACCATGCAGCTAGTTTCCAAAGGAATGAACACAGCCCTGGTATCCCACTGTAAGTGCAGAGTCCTGGCAAACTGGAGCATGCTCAGAAGACAGTATGGAGATGTGTATAAGAGACAGGCTCCACTCTTTGCGACCCCGTGGACTACAGCCCACCAGGCTCCTCTGTCAATGGATTTCTCAGGCAAGGATACTGGAGTGGGTTTCCATTTCCTTCTCCAGGGGATCTTCCCGACCCAGAGATCAACCCCACATCTCCTGTATTTGGCAGGTGGATTCTTTACCACTGAGCCACCAGCCTGGGCAACCACCAAATACAGAGCATTCACAGATTCTAGCAGGGCCCACATTTTATAAACAGTTAGTAACACTGGACTCAAGAAGTAATAATCATTAGCTACTGTCACAACTATCAATATCGTCTTCCAGCAGCCAATGAACAATTCAAGGGGGGGGGGGGGGGGGGGGGGGGGGGGGGAGAGGGCAGGGGAGAATGGAGATACCACACATCATGCAGGAATGGACTGGGAAAGATCTGAGAGGGTGAGGACGTAATGCCTGAAAAGGAATACTCTGCAGCCACATGACACAAGTATCCAAAGATTAGGAGTTATTCTAGAAGGCAAAGCCAAGATGAGTAATCAGAATGGCCCCAAGCTCAGACGGTTATGTTGGCTGAGCCCTACCAGGGCCATAGCTCATAAAGCACAGGCCATGCACTGCGCTCCAGGGAGCACCGCTCATTTAGAGCCAGGGGCAGCAAGCTTTTTCAGTTAAGAGCTAGGAAGTAAATGTTTTTCAGCTCTGTGGATCATATGGTCTCCACCACAACTTCTCAATTCTATATTTGTAACATAAAAGCAGCCACATGTGAAAACAAATGGATTTCAATGCTTTATTTAAAAAACAGGTGGTGGGCCAGATGTGACCAATGGGCCATAATCTGTTAACCCCTCGTAGACAGAGATCCATTGATGCTTCATAAGATCTAGGCTAGAAGAGCAGCCCACCAAGGATTTCAGAAGGTTGCAGTCACTCAATTTGGGGGAAAGGTTAGAGTACACTTTAGTCTAGAAAGGGTGTTGTAAATAGAAAGTCTTCTCTGTTTCTAAAAGTCCATGAAAATCTGTCTATGAAAGAAGAAACAGAAAAACTGATCTCACAGTCAGTTCTGACAGCGGTTAGAACCCAGACCTCCTGGGTCCCTGGTTCTATGCTCCTTCACCATAGCTCACTGCACAAAAGGCCTGGCATTCCTCAAACTTGTGGCCCGCTTACATTCAGAAATCTTCTAAATGCTAGCCAGTCAATCATGAGCCACTCACATATTCTCAGAAACCTTCCATCATTGATGCCCACATCTTGGCATCCCTGACGTCACACAGAGAAAACCCAGTGGCCAGGGGAATGCACATGATTCTCTCCTTTGGATCTAAGAACAGAGCAGGCAGAGATTGGAGGTCATGTGTAGAAGGAATTCTTGTGGAGCTGGGATGCGGGGCAGACCTTCATCTCATGACTCCATGTGTCCAAGAATTCATCTTGAGTCAAGGAGAGCAGAGGAGGCGGCTGAAACACTAAGAAAATTTGCATCTCGGACCCAGATACACCATGATGACTTCTCATCTACATACCATCTTTCAGTAAAGCTAAGAACTGAGTGTAGATCAAGCCACACAAATACCACACAGGACCAATGATGACATCACTGTGTCCTTCTGAAGATTCACTGTCACACACCAACATCCCCAAATCTGAGAACAGTTTCTATAAAAACAAACACTACATTCAACAATGGTTTTAAATCTGAAGAGACAGGCAAAAACAGAGAAGTTGTTGATCTCCAACCAAATCTGCATCTACTTCATGACAGAAAGCTCAAACCCCACTCCAATTGCATGATCCTTCTGTTAAAGCTTTGATTATATTAAGCCTACTTGGCAAATGAATAGAACTTGTCCCCACTTTGGTGCCTTAAATACAATTTTTTGAAACTTTACTTTATTGAAGGATAGTTGATTTACAATGCTGTATTACTTTCTACTGTACAGCACAGTAATTCAGTTATACATAAAAACATTCTTTTTTATATTCTTTTCCATTACACTTTATCACAGAACATTGAATATAGTTCCCTGCATTATATAGTAGGACCTTCTTGTTCATCCACTCTAATAAGTCATAATTTACATCTGCTAATTCCAAACTCCCAATCCATCTCTTTCCCACCTTTCAATACAACGGACAACAAGTTTTTTAGATTTGGTTAAAGCGTCTACGGAACAAAGTCACCTACCATTTGCCAAAACCACATTTTGATCATCATAACAGCCAGTATTTTCTGGTCACTTTCTGTTTGCCATTCCTTCATATGCACTTTCTCACAAGGTCCTCCCAATGTCCCAGTGAACGAATTTCTGTAGTAGAGACAAGGGGACTGAAACTTGATTTCTCTAAATGACTTAGCCAAAGCCACACGGCTGGTGGAAGTCAGATTCAAACTGCAACAGCTCGAGCATGGGGCCTGTACTCATGGCTTCTACACACATGTAGATCATCACCTACCAAACCACTGCGTTAACACAACACCTGACCATGGTTCCATTACCATCTCACAGATACCCAGTCTGAGCCTAGCAGAAGCATAAACCTCGAGTGATACAGTTGATAGTAAATGTTTTAAACCATCCTCTGCAGTAAAAGATTTAAAGAGCACACAAGTGTTTCTTGAATGCACCTAGGAAGGCTGTGCCAGGGATCCCTGTGCAAGGACCAGCCTCCCCCAGGTGGCCTCGTGGCTCCCTTCCTCATTCATCTGGATTTCCATCCATGCCACTTCTTCAGAGAGATTTTCCCTGACAACCCACCTAGCCCCCCTTCCACATCTCCTCACCCTGCTTAGTTGTCTCCTGTAACATTTATCACCACTGGGCACAGTGTGTTTCTGTATTTGTTGATCATCATCCCATCTGCTGGGATGTTACCTCCATGAATGAAGACACTTGGTTTTGCTCACCCTCTATCTCCAGAGGCTAGGAAGCACCCAGCACAGAACACACAGTAGCTGGTAGGAGAGCAGCAAATCAGTTAATCTCTGGGTGATATAATAACTGCTGCTTTGTATTTTTATCTTTGTGCTTAGTTGCAATTTCTAAATTTTTAGCAGTCAAATTTTATCTTTTTTATAACACAGAAGTAAAGTTCTGTTTATAAAAGCCTTTCCTTTAGAGACTAGTACCCTATTATTACATAAACTCAAAGACAGAGATTATGGCTGCTTTTGGTCACTGGTAGCCTAGAGGCATGAAAACCATGTTAAATTAATCCCCTGGTGCCCTCAGATGACAGGTCAGCATGGCCAGCCAGGGGCAGGCACTCATCACGGGCTTCCCTGGCCAGCTCAGCTGCTGCTAATGGCCTTCTGCCTTTAGTGAACAATATCCTCCCTGCATGGCAGAGCCATGTGCCAAGAGTCACCTTCCTAATCCTCACAGCGTGCCTGGGAGTACAGAGAAGGCAGTTTCTCTACATTGCCATGTTACTCCGTCTCATGGGGGCCAGAAATGTAAGGAGAGACCAGAGCTCACAGCTGTCCCCCAGAACACACCCACTGGCCTCCCCCAGCTCAGTGCAGGGGAGCCACCCAAGAGAAACCCTTGGAGCCTCACCCAAGAACTCCACTGTATTTCCACATCAGACACCATCAGACTCAGCTTTTACTAATCTTCTCTTTACTCCAACCCAACTGCACCCTGAAATAAAGTCTTCAATATTTACTTTGTTCTTTAGCTCATCTCGCTATAACATGTACTGCTCCTATTAACCAAACTTAATGAGAGCAATTATTGAGAAAGTTATATTAGCATAAAGTTTAGACAGGTTAATGACTGCCTTCCCTTGGGAGCTGAGCTCTACAGCATAAGAGCTCTCCACCCTGCTGTGGAGTGAGACGGTGCAGTGAAGGGTCAGCACAGTTTCCAGAAGGCCAGACTTGGCTGTGACGAAGGCCATATGACAGCCATCGTTTAGTGGACATTCCTTCTGTGCCAATCCCTGTAGGCCATTCCCAGACCGATCCCCAGATGGCTACAGAGTTTGAAGGTCATTCCCCAGGCAAAGCCAACAGGTCCTGAAAGAAGCTCTAGGCTGAAAGCCAAGATAGGTACCGTGAGCATCGTCAACCTCTCTTCCTTCTCTGCTACATGGCGAGCCCTGTATTGCCCACAATAGCCTTAGCTTCTGACCTGGCTGCACCACCATTGCCCCCAAACCGTCCCCACCCCCCCACCACCCCAAGCCTGGCACGAGACCCAGCACCCTCCAGGCAGGGCTGGGTATAAAATGCACATCAGTGTTTGCTGTATTATGTTTGGACTCCTCCCTTCCAACAGGGCACTAACCACAAAGGGTGGGACCTGTAGGTAAGTGGGGACAAGATGCCATGTCAGGCTCCCAGCACACGTTTATCTCATCATACAGTTGCCACTCATGGGGAGAACATGGGCATCGCTATGTCTCTGGCACCTAGACAAAGCTGCTGCTGCTGCTAAGTCGCTTCAGTCGTGTCCGACTCTGTGCGACCCCATAGACGGCAGCCCACCAGGCTCCCTCGTCCCTGGGATTCTCCAGGCAAGAACACTGGAGTGGGTTGCCATTTCCTTCTCCAATGAATGAAAGTAAAAAGTGAAAATGAAGTCACTCAGTTGTGTCTGACTCTTCGGGACCCCATGAACTGCAGCCCACCAGGCTCCTCCATCCATGGGATTTTCCAGGCAAGAGTACTGGAGTGGGGTGCCATCGCCTTCTCCGACGACAAAGCTAAGACTCTGCAATAGTAATAAATCGCCAACAGCAGGTTAGAAAGGGGACTGAGAGTTCTGCTCAAGATCATTTGGTACCAACTGTCCAGTGCCAGAAGCTTCCAGGAATTTTGTTCCCCAGGTCCAGTTTTCTCCAGGAAAAATGGTGTGAGAACGGGGTAGTTTACACACTCACCAGGCACTGACCATCTTCTACCCGCCTGGCCCACAGGTCCAACCCTGAACTGCATCCTTAAGCTGTGCATGTCCCAGTGCCCAAACCTTACTGAGTTCTTATTTTGTGTGTGGCCTTCAGTGTTTTCCAAGGAGTAAGTCACAGTCTTCACAACAGCACCACAGCCCAGGTACTCTAACCCCATTTTACTGATAATGAAATTGACTGGGTTTCTCCAAGGACACATGGCCAGGACGGGGAAGAGCTGGGATGTGAACCCAAGCAGTCAGGGTTCAGGGTCTGTACCAGAATCCTATGACCGCGGTTTGACCTCCCTCCCCTCCCACAAGGACATCACTTGCTGTTCACCATGGTTCTTTCATAATGACTCTGTTTCAAGAGCCCATTTCCAGCTGCACCCAAGCAGAGAGGAAAGTCTCCACTGTAAATGCTGACTTGGGAAGTTCACCAAGATGAGACATCAAGACAGCTTTAAAGCAGTTCAAGACTTGTGGTTCCCAAGGGGGAGGAAGGTGGGGAGAAGTAGACAAGGAGTCCAGCATTAGCTGCTGCTGCTGCTGCTGCTAAGTCGCTTCAGTCATGTCCGACTCTGTGCGACCCCATGGACAGCAGCCCACCAGGCTCCTCTGTCCCTGGGATTCTCCAGCAGAGGCACACTATTATACATAAGGATGGATAAACAACAAGGTCTATGTAAACCATAATGGAAAAGAATATGAAACAAGAATATATGTGTATATATATGTACAACTGAGTCACTTTGCTGTGCAGCAGAAATTAACACAACATTGCAAATCAACTATACTTCAATAAATTTTTTTTTTAAAAAGGAGTTCATAGTGTAGCTGGTCACCTCAGACACAGCACATCAAAATGCATTGTAAACCCTCCATCAACCCGTGACAGGAGCCCCTCTGCTGACTCTGTCAATGCAACAGACCTTCAGTCTGGCACGAATGGATTTGGGAGGCTGTGATCATGCACATGCGATATGCCCACTGTCCACAGGCCAAGGAGGGACAGAAAAAGGAGATCGCCGTGAAATGAGGTCAGCAGGTTGAACCATGGGGCAACTCAGATCCTCTTCTTCACGTTTCAAACTGGACACCTTTTTCCTCCATTTCTAAACTCAGCCAAGAACTTCAGACCACCTTTACCACAGAGGGTCCATTTCTTCTTTTTCTGAGATCCAACGAGGACAGAAAAAACTGAACTGGCACCTGATTTTCATCAAGGCTGCCTAATTTTAGAAGCTAGGGATATGCAAAGCAAAAGCACGGCTTAAAAGAAAATCCCTCAAAACCACAAAAGCCTCTGAACGGAAAAATCCTTTTCAACCACGTGGAGACGGAGACAGTCCCCTGCTTCCATCCAAACAGCTTTCATTCCAAAATGTTGCTGGGTTTGTACATCTCAGGCTCTAGGTGGCTTCTATTGAAGTAATGTGTTAAACAGGTAGAGAGAGGATGAGGCGGCAAAGACAAGGGAACATCTTGGGTAAAGCATATGCGGGGCTGTCGCTGTGGAACGTCTTTTGAATCAATACCATATGCAAGCTGATAGCACAACTGTATACACATACCTCATTAAGCCAAATTAGAGCAAGTGGGATCTGTCGCCTTCTGATTAAAACAAACACGTCTAATTTTGGCATGTCCTATCTCCCATTCACAGAACCACCCTGGAGGCATTTTCATAAACACAGTAAAGCCTGCACAAGTTCCCAAGACCAGTGCCATGCACGTTCCTAAGGGCTGCTGTTCCCCCGATGCCTTCCCTCAAACCGCTGGGGAAGCATGGCATCCCCCCAAAGGAATACTCACTCTCACTTTCTGAAATGGAAAAAGCCACTTTGAAGTATCAGTAATGAGTCCAAAAGCACTAAGACTGGTGGGTCCCCGCCTCTCTTCTGCAAAAACTCTTCATTCAGAGAAATCCCTAATATAAGGCTTCCCTGGTGGCTCAGATGGTAAAGAGTCCACCTGCAATGCTGGAGACCCAGGTTCGGTCCCTGTGTCGGGAAGATCTTCTGGAGAAGGAAATGGCTACCCACTCCAGTATTCTTGCCTGGAGAATCCCACGGACAGAGGACCCTGGCAGGCTATAGTCCACGGAGTTGCAAAGAATCGGACACAAATGAATGACTAATATTTTTCACTTTCAATACAGTGTAGCTGGTGAGAATTCTTTTTTAATCCTACTTACATTTTTATAATTACCCGTGAAGAAATGACAAAGTAAATTACCTTATTATGGAATCATAATTTCCAGAAAGCACAGGAAAGCAAAAGTATTTTTCCTCCTGAGCAACTTAGTAGTCAACGTTCTAGGTACTTTCAGGAATTCCTAATATATTTAGGAAACTGCCAAGACAGCGGACACAGTGATTCAGAACTGAGAGTGTGGACCCCAGTGTCATGCTAAAAGTTTCAGAACTGTGGCTGACCTGAACGCATGAGAACCTGCTATTTACCAGGCTCCCTGCAAAGTGGGAGACCTGGGTTCGATCCCTGGGTTGGGAAGATCCCCTGGAGAAGGAAAAGGCTACACACTCCAGTATTCTGGCCTGGAGAATTCCATGGACTGTTATAGTCCATGGGGTCGCAAAGATTCAGACACGACTGAGCAACTTTCGCTCACTGCTATATACCAAGCTTATAGGGCTTAAAGGGAAAATACAGGCTATTTTGCCCATGCCTTTGAAGGGCTTGGAGCCTGGCTGTGGAAACGTCCAGGGATGCACATAGTAGTCATGGGGAACATAAAGCATAAAGAAATCCCTTAGAGCAAAGGACATCAAGGAAGCCTTCCTATGGGAAACAGTGCATCAGATGAGTCTTGAAAAAATTTGATAAATAAAGGTAAGCTAGAAAAATGGAGGGCATTTAGGCTGAGGACAAAAACAAGGCAACATTTTAGGCACACACAAACAGCATATTGTAGACTGGGCCAGTTCCTAGAAGGGCTGGGGTACACGTTCAGGCACAGCAGCATTTAAATTGGAGGCAGGAAACTTCTCCAGCGATCCAGCAGTTAAGACTTCACCTTCCAATGCAGGGGGCGAAGGTTTGATCCCTCATCAGACAGCCAAGATCCCACATGCCTCCCGGCCCCAAATCCAAAAACATAAAACAGAAGCAACATTGTAATTCAATAACGACTTTAAAATAAAATGGAGGAGCAGAAAGGCTAGTATTCCAGAAGCCTTGTCCTCTGAACCCTGCTGGAAAGAAAAGCCTGAGCTGGGCTTATGACGACTCTGGAAATCCAAACCATAACGTGATAGGAGTCTCTGATCATTGTCTATGTTCTATCTGCTTGCTTAGCATCTTTTTAGGGACATTCTCCCATCATGAAATCTCGGGGTGACCTATGCGATGCAGGCCCAGTCAGGAGGTTACTGCACACTGTCAGTGGGTCGTGGAGTGGCATACACTGCCACCCAAGCTGTTCCCAAATAGTACGGCCAGAAACCTAGAGTCTCCGGTGACATTTCTGCCACCACCCTGTGAGGATGGCCAAAGAGTGACGCCGGTGTGGACAGCAGTACCGCCGAGGTTCCTGGAGATGGTTCCAAGCCTGCCTGCACCCAGCAGTGTGACCTCGGCCTCATCTTCCGAACCTGCCAACTACATGGGCCCCCAATTCTATTTCTGTTTGATTACTGATGACGTGCATTTCCTCTCAGTATTGATAACAAAAGTCTCTAAGAACAGACAAAAAGGTCAGCTGGGGAACTTCAAGTTTAAAGTACTCAAGGAAGTAATATACATGTATGAAAAAATTTTCTTATCCATAAAACACTATCCAAATATCAGTTATTAGTTTCACTGTGGTGATATTAACAACTAGTCAGTATTATATTACATACAAGCAGTAACAACTAATAATTAGTCAATCCGGTCTTCATTCTTATATCAATATTCCAAATGTGTAGCCTTTACACTGTAACTAACAATGTTTATTTAGTACTGACTTTGCAACATATATGTTTCTATATAGTTTGCTGATCTCACTTAACCCTCATAAGCAACCCCCATTATTATTATTGGGGGACTATTGGGCACTATTATTATCTTTCCAATTTTATAAAAGAGGAAATGTAAGCCTTGAAAGATTAAGAGAGACTCCCTGGTGCTCAAGGGGCTAAGAATCCACTTTTCAATGCAAGGGACTCAGGTTCCATCCCTTGTTGGGGAACTAAGATCCTACATGCTGTGGGGCAGCTAAGCCTGGGAGCTGCACCCACTGAGCCTGTACACCACAACTAGAGATGCCCACGTGCCACAACACAAGACTCCCACATGCCGCAGCGAGGATTCCACGTGTCACAACTAAGACCTGACAAGCCAAATAAATAAATGTAAAAAAAAGAGAAACATTAAGAAACAGACCCAATGTCACGAAGTAGAGCAGGGTTTGGGCCGGGGTAGCATGGAACAATGGAGAAGGCAACTGCACCCCACTCCAGTACTCTTGCCTGGAAAATCCCATGGACGGAGGAGCCTGATGGGCTGCAGTCCATGGGATCACTACGAGTCAGACACGACTGAGCGACTTCACTTTCACTTTCATGCATTGGAGGAGAAAATGGCAACCCACTCCAGTGTTCTTGCCTGGAGAATCCCAAGGACGGGGGAGCCTGGTGGGCTGTCGTCTGTGGGGTCGCATGGGGTAGGACACGACTGAAGAGACTTAGCAGCAACAGCAGCAGCATGGAACAAACACTGCCTTTCACTGTCCCTCATCTCCTGAGAACTAATGGTCCAACTTCCTTTAAACTGGTATTTCTAAACAAATGGCTTGCAGCAAAGCAATTTATACTCCAAAGTCCACATTAACATATGGCAACTGTCTTTCCCAAATTTTGCCTTTGCTGGCTTCTTTCCTCCATAAATGCACCACCCCAGTGTTCCATCATGCAAGCTCCATCCTCGAGAATTGTTATGACGCCCCCTCCTTCTCTGCCTCCCATGGTCCAACAGCAACCCATCAGGTGAACTCCAGCTGATGTGGATCTCAAATCCTCGCCTTCTCTCTACCTAGCCTCTCTCACACACCTCTCAAACCTTCTACACAAGTCAACTAAACTTCCACCTGGCTTATTTATGACCGCCTTTGAAAGCATTCTGCATCCACATTTTTCTCTGAAAATATAGACTTCATCTAATCATCTGCCTGCTTTAAACCTTCATCAGCTGTCACTGCATACAGAAGAAGATAGAAACTCCTTAGTACTACATTAAAAACTCTTCACAGATCCCCCAACCTACCTTTCCTGCCTCATCTTCTTTTATGTTGCTCTAGTTAAGGTCTGGAGGGTATTTCAGGCTGTGAAGTAGATCTTTAGGGACCGCTCTTGCTTCCCTTAACTTAGTTAATTTACTCGCTCATATCTAGATAATTATATACTCTACTTAAAATTAATAAAATGGAATTTCTTCTAAAACATCCTGGTAATTTAAATCCACTCTCTCCAACTACTTTGCCATCATTATTCTGAATTAGTGGCTCTTTTATGAAAAGAAATAATTATATTCTCTATAAGCTGGAGTAAAATGCAAATTGCCAAAATTGTATGGTTTGGGTCCAGGAAAGAGGCTTCTTAAGGTTAGAATCCTAGAACAGTCTTCTGGGAGTGTATAACATTTTTCAAAGGTTTCAAAGACCAGCTGCAAAGCTAAAAGTGGTGAGGCTTGCAAACTGCTTTGGTAGGAATGGGCAATGAGACTAAAGGTTTCAGCTGATGATCAGGAAACCTCAATGTCTCAAACATCTTTCTCCACTGATCATAAGTGGGAAAACCAATTTTCAACAATGCCTTATAGATGAGGTTTCTGAACTACCACACAATTGACATTTGGGGCTAGATAATTCTTTGCTGTGGGCCAGCCTGTGCACCGCAGGCTGTTCAGTAGCATCCCTGGCTTCTGTCTACTAGACATCACCACATTCTCTGTTGTGACAACCAAAACTGCCTGGGGGAAAAAAAAAACCACAGGAAGTTGAGAACCAATGATATTAATATCCAGGCACAGAGAAATCAAAACTACAATGAGATATCACTTCACACCAGCCAGAAGAGCTATCATCAAAAAATCCACAAACAATAAATGCTGGAGAGCATGTGGAGAGAAGGGAATCCTCCTAGACTGTTGGTGGGAATGTAAATTGGTGCAGCCACTATGGAGAACAGTATGGAGGTTCCTTAAAAAACTAAAAATAGAGCTACCATATGACCTTGCAATCCCACTTCTGGGCATATATATGGAGAAAAACATGACCTGAAAGGTGCATACGTGCACCCCAATGTTCACTGCAGCACCGTTTACAACAGCCAAGAATGGAAGCAATCTAAATGTCCACTGACCAAGAAATGGATAAAGAAGATGCGGCACACATATGTAATGGAATACTACTCAGCCATTAAAAAGAATGAAATAATGCCATTTGCAGCAACATGGATTGACCCAGAGAATGTCACACTGAGTGAAGTAAGTCAGAGAAGGAGAAATATCCTATGACATTCCTTACATGTGGAATCCCAAAAGAAATGATACAAATGAACTTACAAAACAGAAAGAGACTCACAAACTAGAGAATGAACTTACGGTTGCCAGGGGGAAGGATGGATGGAAGGGATAGTTGGGGAGTTTGGATGGACATGTACACACTGTTATATTCAAAATGGATTACCAATAAAGACGTGCTGTATAGCACACAGAACTCTGCTCAGTGTTGTGTGGCAGCAGGGATGGGAGAGAGTTTGGAGGAGAATGGATACATGTATATGTATGGCTGAGTCCCTTCACTGTTGACCTGAAACTATCACAAGGCTATACTCTAATACAAAATAAGAAGCTTAAAAGAAAAAGAAAAATACCCAGGCACACAGGTTAGCACCACTCCTCCTGAACTGTATTTTCTTCCTTTTCCTCCTTCCTTGTGATAAAAATCAAACTGCCCTTGACCACACAAAGTGAAAACCAGACTAACAAAGACATACATTCTCTGTGATGGTACGAAAGGGATTGTTTCTGACTAGTAGCCAAATACTTACTGCCCTCTGTGCAAAGAATGACACAGAAAAGGACAGGTAGATAGACAGAAGGAACATACTGGCTTCTTGCTCAGATTAATAAAAAATCTTTCTTTAATTAATAAAAATCAGTCTTCTCTCTCTCCTTTCTCTCAGGCAGCACCTGGAGTGCCACTGACAGGCTAAAACCTGACCCTGGGAAAGTCATCCGCGGTGCTGGTTTTTGGGCGGGGCTGGGACACTCCAGGTGCTAGGCCAGCATATCCGATGTCACAGGGACACAAACAAGGAAACAGCACAGGTGTGACTTCATTTCAAGGTCCATTAGCAGCACCAAGAGGGGAGAAGCTATACTTCCAAACGCAGTCCCTGGAACTCAGCAGGAACATTTTTCAGTTTTCAAATGCTAAGGATAACAATTATGGTTCTTTTCTTGAGAACAACATCCCAGTTCAAATACACCACACTTTAACTCCAAATACTAGAATACGTTGCATGCTGAAACTGACATTTGGAAAACGCAGGGCTGCCTAATGTTCAATTTAGACTCAGTATCAGAAAGCATCCTCTTGAGCTGTGCCTGTATTTTCGATTTTGCGAATGTTTCCCAATTCATTCACCTTGCAACTGTAAGCGATCACAGCACAAGCGGATGGACGTGGCCATGATGTTCTGTCTTCTAGTCAACTGTCAGCACTGGCCAGTTATTCAGCTGATGTTGAAAGACAACAGGCCCTTGAGAGTATAAATGAATAAATCTGCACACACAAGTGCCCACACTCCTGCCTCCCCTTCCCTCACCATAGAGCTGCACAATATCCCCACTCCCTGCAAATATTACAGCCTAGAGTGGGAACCATCACATACTATCAGGGCTCCAGAGTACCAAATCACCCACGGGAAGTTCAGTCACGGTCGAGAAACACAGAGCTGTATTTCTTAGATGGTGTCTGCCACTGTTGTCTAAAACAGGAGAATGAGAAGCCAAGTCCCACTTGTAAGCAAATCCCTGTACATGGAAGTGGAGAAGGGGAGCTACAGGGAGGAATTCCTTGCAGAAGTGAAATGCTCTCCCTTCCAGCATAATCCAATCCATGTGGACAGTACTTACTAAACACCTTCAACAGCCAGGCTTTGAACAAGACACAGACGGCCAAACAAGGATAGAAGCAGACAATGATAGTCCTCAGCAGGCCAGCATTTTCACATCACACACCTGTAGCTCTTTACCTTTCCCCTATGTCAGTACATGCCCAAGAACCACCAACCCTGACCTATTCTCTCCATTTCAGAATTTAAAATCACAAATCCAGAGAAAAGCAGAATTGGTCTTTCAAAAAAAAAAAAAAAAAATCCAAGTGTCATTCCCAAAATAAGTAATTTTGACAAGGAAATATACAAGTTCTATCACCGATTAAACCTGGAGAAATCATGATTGGTTGAAAGGTAGGTTTGAGGTTTTTTTCAACCTATTTTTTTCATTTCTTTGATTCAGCTTCCTCTTGTAAGATAAAGATTGCTCAAAAATGAAGTTCAAATCTGGTTCTTTACTCTCCTAAAGTCCATTCTCACCACAGTTTCTCTAGGGGAACATTCATTTTCACATAATAAAAAAGCCCTAGAGTAATAAATTTGGTAAGACAAGCCATTTTGGATAAAAATCACATACAACATAGTTAAACAGAGCAAGGAAAGGGGAGACACACACACACACATCCCTAAAAAGAAAATAAATTTAGAGAATTCTTCTTCAACTGCTATGGTATCCAATTTAGATACAGTTTATAGTCAACCAGAAGATATATCAGCGAGCAATAAGACACAACAGTAAGCAATCAGAAACATCCGTTAGCAATAAGACACCAGAGTAAGCAGTAAAGACACACCAGGGAGAACATTTCTGAGCAATTACCACATGTCTTAATGCAGCGAGAGAGGAAGAACAACTTCACTCAACTAGGATTGGAACCCTATAAAACATGAACTCTCATAGCTCAAAAGCCACCCCTGCCATGACAGGAGGGATGTGAGCACTGCTAGCCTGGCCATGGATCAGGGAAGATGGCAAAAAAGCCATGAGGGGTTGACCATGAACTAGGACTGGGGACTTAAGTGCTTTGGCCCTCTTTATGGCACACTAACCCATAGACCTGGCAAATAAAAAATACATGTGTGTTCTGTGACAAGATATAACGGCCCCTCCGACCTTTGGAGGAAATAAAGGCGGATGCCTGCATTCTTCACGTCCCATCTGCAGTCACTGAGGCTAGCGCAGTGTCTGGCAGGGGTGCATATGCACGCACGCACACCCAGAAGGATGACATTTCTTTTTCTTGTTGCTTCACACACAGGTCAGACAAAGAAACAGACCCTCAGACAGAAAGAACTTCCATTTTAGACAGGATATTAAGTAGTACAGGAAACTGTCAGCTCTCTAGGAACCTCGAAGAAAATGGGAGCACATTTTTCTAGACTCACCGTTTGAGATGATTCACAAAATGGAAAGCCAGGAGCTGGGAAAACAATCTCTTCTCTACTTGGCACTAGGACGTCTTCACCTCAGTCCCACCCCATCCCACATGCTTAAACTTATAAACCCTGTGAAAGCACTTACTTCTGAGATGCTGAGAAGAGTAAACGAAAGCAAGGCTCCAAGTTCCTCCAAGGCTCAGGAACTGGAAACAGTTTAATGGCAGAGAATGGCGAGTTTCCTCTCCTTCCTTCTAACTTCTTACCTGGGTAGCAGTCCATCTCTAGTCTGTGTCTCCTCCTCAATGCTCAATTGCCTCCGTCCTAACCACCTTCTAAGTTCATCTTCCTATCAGAAGCCTTCCAAAGACAGCCCCTCTTACAGTGACCATGGTTTGTGTTATCCCATGCATGTATATTATTTTTCTAATTGGCCAGTAAAAATCTCAAAGGTATGGAGCGTGTCACACACGAAAGATGAAAACGAGTAAGAATGAGGTCAGTTATCAAAGGCAGAACTTTAAATTAGCTCCCTTTTCCCAAAAAGGAAACATAAAAAACCAAATACTCTGGTTCTATAAATATTAGTAAAAGCACAGTACCAGTGGCACTTTTAAAGAAGCCCTTTTCAAATCCAATGACTTTGTGCAGAGGTCCCCAATCTTTTTGGCACCAGGAATTGATTCAATGTAAGACAATTTCTCCATGGACAGGGAAGGGGGGTGGTTTCAGGGTGACTCAAGTGCATTACATTTATTTGCACTTTATTTCTGTTACTATTGTACCAGCTCCACCTCAGATCATCAGGTATCAGATCCTGGAGGTTGGGGACCCCTGACTTAGAGAATGTGCTCAGAGATATTTGTTAACCAAGTGTACTAGCTCCATGCACGGGTCAGGGACTCCATCTGAAAAGAGTAGTCACTGCCTCCATCACATTTCATTCCACAATTGTGTACCCTGGACTTGAAACTCAGGCAGGAAATCTCCCTGTGAGCCTGGCACACAAACAAGACAGTCAGAGGCAGCGAGATCCCTTATCAGGGAAGAGAATGATGGTAGACACGTGGACACGGGCCCTCCAGGACAGAGGCAGTGGGAGGCAGCGATGCCAGAGATGGAACACCACCACCCCCCTACACACACAACCCTCTGAAACAGGAACCTACAGAACTGCCAGGAAATCAGAGAGGACCTTCTCAACAGCACTTCCTACTGGGAACAGGGGTGGAGGAGTGGAGGCTGGAGAGGCCTGGGTTCCATTTAATAATAAGCAGCTCAACACAGTGGGAGGTTTTCTTGTCTAATTACAGAAGCTGTTGGAAACTGCAAAGAAGACAGGATTTATGGCCCAGATGACACTGCCTCTGTGTTGTAATTAAAAGTTATTTTTAATGCCTCTGTTTGGTCAGATACTTTGGATTATTAGAAATATAGTTTGCAATTTAAAACTTGCTAAAGGGCAGAGAACACAGCAGAAAAGTAATACAACAAGCTTGCATAATGTGAAACAGTTAAATGTTTTGACACTGGGAGGAGGGAAAGGAAAAGAATCTTGTTCCACTTAAGGCTGTGAGTTTCCTATAAGAAAGGGAGAGAAAAAAGCTGTGGACAATACACGTTGTGTATGTTATGGGGATTGTTTTAAATCCATTTCCCTTCTTTTATCCAAGAGTCCAGTTTCAAAAAGGTGTCAGACACACACATCCAGGTGTCCACAAGGGGCTACAGAATCAGGCCAAGATCAGGCAGGGGCCATTTATTCTCCAAATGCCATTTCTAGAACGCCTATTTCCCCGGATACACAAAGGAGGCAAGCTTGCCATGGCTCTTCTTTAACAGCAGGGAGGAGAGAATCTATTATGTGGAACAGACTTTTGAAATTGTTTGATGAAAACGGGGAGGGGAAGGAACCTCTACCTGGTGTGAGCCTCCCAGATCACCTCTGTATTTCCTTTATCCCTGCTATGAATCTTCTCATTAAAAGTAATTCCAGGAGCTCATTATGGGAAACATATCACAGAAACCACCCAATATTATACATCATGATGAGACTGTAAAAGCCTTTGAACATATTATTCAAAAATAAATTTAAAGTTAGGGTTACAGGGACCATACTAAGTTGATGGAATTTATCTGATACCAATAAGAACCACTGTGCCCCTGTGGTTCTCTTCCTAATCCAGAGCAGGCCTTGACTCCACGTCTGGGCACAGACTCGTGGTCCTTACCTGCCACATTAATTTTCTCAAGTAAGCTGGGAACAGGTGTGGTGGAGTTGGTCAAGTTTGTCCCTGTGCCATTGCTTACGAGGTTGTCCACCTTTGACTCCAACTTGCCAATGCGCTGCAAAATGTTATCTAGCAACACAGCAAGAGTCTTCTTCAGATCTGCAACAGAAAACATACACAGTATTTAAATACAACAGCTTAGATATCCTCCGGCCCCCCTCATATCGGCCTGGCACACACATGCACACTCACGCTCGCTCTCTCTTTCCCTCCCTCTGATGTGAAGAACAATATGTGGCAATTCAAAAAGCACCACATGAAGACCTGTCCTAACAAACTCCACCTGAAAGGCAACAGAGGCCACACTCAAGGGGCCCAGAGAGTCCAAAACACATCAGTTCGCTCTGTAACACAAGCTTCACACTTCACAGTAAGTGACATAAAACTTCAGCTAGTAGGTTGAGAGATGCTGTTGTTTAGCATCCTACCAAAGCATTCAATTCTTCCTCCTCTCAATGGTGGTTACTAACACACAGAATGACAAGCCTCAAATGCAAGAAGGCCTTGAAAACGTCCAGATCAAGTTCATTGTTGTTGTTGTTTTGTTTGTTTTTTAGTGCTGTATACTCTTGGGCTTCCCTGGTGGCTCAGAGGTTAGAGCATCTGCCTGGAATGCGGGAGACCTGGGTTCGATCCCTGGGTCGGGAAGATCCCCTGGAGAAGGAAATGGCAACCCACTCCAGTACTCTTGCCTGGAGAATCCCATGGACAGAGGAACCTGGTGGGCTACAGTCCATGGGGTCACAAAGAGTAGGACACGACTGAGTGACTTTACTTTACTTCATACTCTTGCAAGTCCCAATTTTTTGAAAAGTCTTTACTGCTGTTGGTTACATATAGTAATACTTAATAAAAAGTTATGGGCTTTCCTGGTGGCTCAGCAGTAAAGAATGCACCTTCTAATGTAGGAGATGCAGGTTCAATCTCTGAGTTGGGAAGATACCCTAGAGAAGAGAATGGCAACCCACTCTAGTATTCTTGCCTGGGAAATCCCATGGACCAAGAAGCCTGGCAGGCTACAGTCCATGGAGTCACAAAAGAGTCAGACACAACTCAGCGACTAAATAACAAAACAAGATAAAAGCTACAGTTTCACATTTCAGATATGCTGGATAATCCAAAGTTAACTATAATGCAATTTAGAAGCACACTTAAAGATCAGATTCATTCATTTATTCAAAGTGAAAGTCGCTCAGTCATGTCCAACTGTTTGCAACCCCATAGATTATACAGTCCATGGAATTCTCCAGGCCAGAATACTGGAATGGGTAGCCTTTCCCTTCTCCAGGGGATCTTCAAAACCCAGGGATTGAACCCAGGTCTCCTGCATGGCAGGCAGATTCTTTACCAGCTAAACCACAAGGGAAGCCCAAGAATACTGGAGTGCGTAGCCTATTTCTTCTCCAGTGAATCTCCCCAACCCAGGAATCGAATGGGGGTCTCCTGCATTCCAGGCAGATTCTTTACCAACTGAGCTATCAGGGAAGGAGTTCATTCATTCAAGATATTAATTAAACAACTACTATGTGCCAAGCATTGTTCTAGATGCTGGGACCATTTTCTTCTGGTGCTTACATTTAAGAGTTGATTCTCTTTCTTACATATCTGGCTATGGGTTACAGAGAAATGTACTTCTCTCCAAATAAATTACAGACGCATTATCTTCAGACCTACATAAGTATTTACTAAGTTTGTATACAAGGTAATCTACACACAGAGAGAGATTAAGTTAGCCCCCTCCTCTGGAAACTCAAAGACAGTCTGACTTGTACATGTGAGAAAGGCAGGAGGACCACAGGGAAGCAGCTATGTGAACAGAATCCAGATTCATTATGAACTGGGAGTGTGCCAGGGGAGCAGGATGCAGCAAAATCCTGAATTCAGACAAAGGGGAACCTTCCATTCTGCTGGGAACAGAGCACACTTGCAATGAACAGGTGCTCAGATCTGGCCAGGAGAGAAGCACACACTGGGCCAATCCACCAACCCCAGAGCACAGCCAGTGACCGTCCACTAACAAGCATGCAGCCGTTCTACTTCCAGTTAAGAGAGAAACACGCATCCGAACAGAAACAAGACACATAACTGACATGCAAGTTTGCATTCCCGGGGTTAACAGACAGCATCCCTGAAGCTCACTAAAGACTGGAAACAGAATCCACATCTTTATCCTGAAGTCTGGATCTTTGTGCTTAGCATAATCTCAATCTCCCCACCACTCCCAACACCAAACCCAAGACTTCTTCACAGCATTAAGACCTGTAGCAGTCTGTTCATTCAGTCTCTCTAACAAACATCCGACCAGGTCTACTTTTTATTCTTCATTGAGGATGTTACCCACAGATTCTAAGACAAGCTGGCCATGCAAAAGAGCAATTGGCCAAAAATAAGATTATAACAAAGAAGGTTAAATAGAAACTAAGAGTTCCTGAATGTCTATCAGGTGCCATGCACATATATAAGGAACTGCATTTATTAATAACTTCACATTCTCCATGAAGCAGGTGTGAGTTCATTTTACAGATGAGAAAACTGAAGTTCACAGACAGGAAGCAATATGCTCGTGGTTCCAGACATACAAAATCACAAATGGGAACTCGACTCAGGTCTGCCTAATTCCCTGATGCCTCGCTGCTACCAGCCAGAAGTCAAGAGCCAGGGCTGAGAAAAGAAACCAAGTGTGAAATTCAGTGACTTTCAGCCTAGTGATTAAGGGCTTAGACTCTAATCACTTCCTAGGTTTGAGTCCTCACTCTCCACTCTGTACCTTTATTTGTAAAAGAGTGAAAAGAATAAGCCTACCTCTTTGGCGTTATAATGAGGACATAATGAGTTAATATTTGTAAAATGTTTTGAACACTGCCTGGCACATAATAAGTCCTACATAACTGTTACATAGGTAAGTTAAAAAAATAAAACCTTTGGAAAACGCTCTCATCCTTCCTAGAGAAATCTCTCCCCGAGTGATGCAAAGCTTTATCGTTTTATCCAAAGGGTCATGAGATCACGCTCCTCGGGGGCTGCAGCCTGACAACCAGTGTGACTCACAGCCTGTCCCTGACACATCATTAGCTGGCACAGACAGCAGGAGTCAGCCACCAGCTCTGTCAGGTCTTACACTGACTCTGAAGCACTGACTGCCTCTGCAGCGCTCTGAAGATTGCCAGAGGCTAGCCACACAGATGGGGGCCACGGTGCTGCTCAGAGGTGGCCGCGTGCACTCTAAAGAAACCACTCCTCAGATAAATGATATCCATCTCCCTTCCCCTGCCTCCCAATCTCAACGTCTTTGCCCAGAGCCTGAATTGTCAGCCAAGGCATCCATGTGTAAAAAGAGCATTTAACTCTTACCAGCAATTGTAGTTAGCCAGACACAGAGGCCCGATCTGCTAGTCTGGCTTTACTCAGGTTTCTCAGTTTCTACGCTATTGACACTTTGACCAGATAATTCTTTGCTTGCCAGGAGGGTGGGGAGCAGGAAGAAGGAGGCTATCCTGTACTGTAAGGTGTCTGTAGCATCCCTGGACTCTAGCCACTAAATGAGAGTAGCAATCCTCCTCTGTGAACCAGAAATGTCTTCAGACATTGCCAATGTCCCTTCTAGGGAGTACAACTGCACTCCATTCGAGAACCACTAAATTAAGCACATTCTCCCAACGCTTGTCTTCCGCACTGCTCTTCTGCGGAGCTATTAAGATAGAACTTGGACACAAGGGTTATGGGAGAAAGAATGAAGAGTGAAAAGACAGTCACTAAACTTGCATTATGTATGACTTCCATGGTGACACTACCGCAAATATGATGGAAAGTACAATGAGGAAAGGCGGGAGCTGCCCGAAGCCCATGCTGCAGCTCTCTCAAGGGCTGCTAACGCCTTTCAGGCTTTTGCCCTTTTGTTAAAAGGCAACAGGACTCCTGGAGAGAGTCTCCCAACCCACAGCTTTTGGTGATAGTTATCGGTCATACACACCCTGGATACAATACACAGTGGTCACATCGGCATTAAGAAGACGTTCTTCCTTGATTCTCAAAACACAATCCATCAATAAATGTGATTGACTATCTCTTGTTGATCCCACCTACAGAGATGGACCTCGTGTGACTCTATGATACGGTATAAAGGAATTCATGATGATGAGAAGAATGCTGATGTTCACCATCATCACTCTACTCCAATACTACTACTGCTAAGGTTGCTACTGCTGCTATTATCACTGTATTGATGCAACTGCTACCACTGTTCCTCCACCAGCACCAGCAACACCATGTGTTTGTTACTGGGCTAAGCATTTTACATGGATTAATTCATTTGGTCCCACCAAGGCACTATGAGAAACATGTTGCCATTCCCACCTCCATCATACAGATGAGTAAACCACAGTACATAGAGGTTAACTAATTTGTCCCACGTGACTGCAGATCTGGGGTCCAAACCCAGGCAACCTGGTTCCAGACCCAACAGTTCTTACCCACCATGCTTTACTGCTTCTTAAGGAACCTTATGGACCTTCTAGCCAGGAAGCATCTCTGACTTGCTGCTTCTGAACACACTTAGTAGGGATTAAGTCCTGGGCTTCTGCAGTGTATCCCTGTTAAATCATACCCCAACCTCCCTCAAGACTCACTGATGGGGCATTTCTGTGAGCAACTCCAACACTTAAACATAATGAAGAACTTGTTTTTCTGTGTCTTCTCAATTAAATTCCATGAATTGAATACAAGGCTATTAAAAACCTTGGCCTCTCTAGACACTTTATCTGGGTAGGCATGTTTTCTCTCCCAATGTGGAAAAAAAGAAAAAAGTTCATTTTCAATTCAAGCAGCTATTTGAGTCACTATTTCTAGGCATTCCAACACAAGATAAAAGATACTTGTGTCAATAAAATACACAAGGGTAAAGATGATCCCAAGTTCATCTCTAAGTCCTTACAAACTGGCACGGTGCCTGGCACATTACAGTAATCATTAAATGTGTGTTACCTAAGTGGATAAGTAAATGAATGAACCAACAAATAAATGAACTACAGTCTTCCCACAAATAAGGCTGAATAAGTGATACCTTTCTAGGTGATGCAATTGTTTCTCACCTTTGTATTTCACAGCTAAATCTGCAAGAACTGTTAAAGAGTTTTATTGCAATTTTAAATTTAATACAGAGTATTTTTGTATGCATTCTTAGCCTTAATGTTAACCCATATATTTGATAAGACTGAATACTCAAGACTAATTTCATATAGTTTAATAAAGAAAGTGAAAATATTCTTCCAAATTCCAGTATAATATCTTCATATTTATCATTGTGTTTTATAGTTATTACAGCCATAAACTGTATCCTCAGCAGGATTACAATTTCCAATTACTAACAGACTTTTAAAATTTTGTTTGTGCTTCAAAGCCTCAGTAATAAAAATTTAATCCCAACATTACTATTGCAATTCTGTGTTCTGGAAACTTATTGAACATGACAAAGATGAGATCAAAGTAAGTGAAAACATTTTAAATGTCCCTCTGGGGAAAGAAAGCTTTGGTTTCTATCAGGCCAGGAGTTCTTTGATAAAGGGTGAGATCAACAAAATCTCAGAACAGGTGCCCTGGCATCTCTGTAAGTTTTCATTTCTAGAAAGCCATGACAGAAATGGTGAGAGAGGCCGGAAGAGGTTTTCATGTCCTTGAACAGAACAGTCAAGGATTTATCACTGCCAGCTATACCTTCCCCCATAGCTGGGGTCCAAGGAGACGGAAACTGAAGAAAGGGGGTCCTGCTGGTGGAAAAAGATCTATCAGTTCATAGGTCTATTGGCGAAAGCTGTGAGACTGAGTGATTAAACCCTGACTGCCCAGATCAGTAAGTCAGTTAAGCAAGGCTGTGCTGACCCCACCCCGTTCCCCTGCGACATGCTTCCCAAGCAGGGGTTCTCCAGCCTGCAGTCTATCAGGCTCAGTTGTGGAGTCAGAGGTACCAGGTTCCATCCTCAAGCTGCTCCATTGGAACCTGCACAACCCACATGTCAAGGATTCTGGGCCCAGCCACAGTCGAGAACTATATTTAAGGTGCAGCTGCCACGATTCACTGGCACAGAACCAAATGTGCAATAAGCAAGGACTTACATCAGGACTGCCAAAAATCATTTCTATCTGGACTTGCTCCTAACGCAAATCCTTCTCTACCATGGCCACCCTCAAGGGCAGAGCTCGAACCAGAGAACCACAGAGCAGATTCATTCACTGCTCTGGAGAAACCAGCAAAAGACAGGGCGATAATGAGAAAGGAAGGTGCTAATGAAAAATGAATTAACCCCAACCTCCCATTCCCACTGACTGCCAGGAATGTCAAGTTTCATCAGTTACATGTTTGAAAATTAATTTGAAAGTGACCTTTCCACAGAAAGATAATACGGTTAGAGCAATGACCAAAATACAGTCCATTCATTATGTACAAGGACATTCGAAGCAGTGTTAGTTATAAAAGAGAACAGTGTTATTTATTACAGATAAGCTGTGGACACAACCCAAACACCAGCAAAAAGGTTACATTATATGATGTCCAACTATTCCTAAAATGGAATAAATCACTAGATTGGAGCCCGGGGAGGGCAGAGAGCAGGTCCATCCTGTCATCTCTGTTTATTGCCACAAGCTATTGACCCCAAGAACTCAATAAATATTTACTGAATGAAGCGTTTGGATGAAAAAGGAAAAATGTGTGGTCATTAAAAAGACCTAATGGATGAGAAAATACAACAAAGATGAGTTTTAAAAGCTCTGTATAAAATATTCCAATTTTAAAAAATAAGCATACATATATCCATCTGCATTTAAATAAAGGACTAGAGAGAAAACAAATTTATCTGGGTTTGTGGGTAAGGAGTATTTTCTTTCTTATTCTCTATTTGTAAGAATGCGATGATGGACTTGGGACTATCTCTGCCCTTGTGTGTTTTATGGAATAGTATCTTTTATCTTGTGTTGAACAGCTTTGAAATAGTGACTCACATGGCTGCTGGAATTGAAAATGAATTTTTTTTTCCTTTCACAATTGAAGAAAAAAGAAGCTGACCCAGGAAAAGTGCCTGGAGGGTCCCAGGTTTTCGTCAGCCTCATGTTCCAGATGCTCTGAATTTTCTATCAATGTTCATATCACTCTGACCATCACAAAGGTATGAAATGCTATCTGGAAATGCAGTCAGAACCATGTATTCTACCTCAGAACTCCAAAACACTGGCCACAGGTACCCTGACACCCCCTACCCTTCCGAGAAGCATCTCGGTCACTGACCAAGCTCGATTTCATCTGAGTTCTTCAAGCCATTCAGAGGACAACTCACCCACATCTAAACTCACCAATGCGCCCTTCTCCCTGCAATTGTCACAGGCAGCCAGGTCACAAAGGGAACAATTACCACACAGTGAAGAACAGCTTCAGAGGCTCAGCATCACTGACTGCATGCTCTCCTGGGTTAGCTGTAGGCAATTAAGCTGTGACTTGAACTTGCACCTAGAAGTGAAGGCTATTCCTATGCTGTGGGGAGGGTCCTGAGGATTTCAAGGAATTCTGAGGCAGCACAATCTGAGACTGGATCTTATCTAGGCCTCTGGACAGTAGTTAGTGCTTTACGGAATCTGTAAACAGCCAGGATGGAGTTCTTGGGCTGCTCTCTCCCTTTTCCTAACACTTTGCCAGCTGCATGGAAAAGGACTCAAGCAACTTAGCAATTGGTATAGAAAAGTCCACAGGCTCTGAAAGGTCAAGTCCACTGTCATCCAAAGTCCCCAGTGACTCCAGGGCATCTTCCTTGTCGGGAAAGAGGAGCCACAGCATAGCCCTCCCCGCTCACCATCCACCCCCAGAAACTGCTCCAAAGGTGCCCACTTCATAGACAAAGTGAGAGAGGCGGCACTGGTCCATCCCACACCCATTAGAGAAAGACTTATCTTCTAATAGGAAGACAATGACAATCACACATTGTTTCTAGCTGCCAAAGTCACTCAGTGGTGCTAACACACCTTTAAAAAGGGACCCAGGGCAGCACCAGATTCTCCATAGAGTCCAGGGCAGCGGGTCTCAACCCTGGGGTGGAGCCCAGCATCTGTGTTGTCACAGCAGCCCTGGGGATCCTGGCGGGCGTGCCTTGCCAATCTTGTTTAGGAGGGAGTGGCAAGCCTGCTTCCTCCACACCACAGCTTATTTCCTCTCTTGTCTGGTTGCGTCCTGTCCTCTGTAAACCCTAAGAACAGCTGCATAAGTAAGTTCCTGAAGCCCCATATTCAAGTGAATAAACATCAGGTCTACATGGACCATTCTCGTTGGCTCGTAGCTCCTGCAGGTCCGTGCAGGCTAAAGTGAGCAATAACTCATAACAAATACATGTTACTAATCTAGTGCTTTGATAAGGTTGGTTGAATGCAATCCTTACAGCAAGCCTCTAAGGTCAGTGATATTTTATCTGCTGTTTCTTAAAAGAGGAGGCGGGTTTTTACAACATCAGTGACTTACCCAAGGTCACATATCTAGTAAAGAATCCTTCCACAAGCCACAAATAAACACATTCCCAGTGCCTTCCAGAATACACAACGGTTCCCATGTCTGGATCCTGCATAAATAGCTACTTGGAGGCATCTGGACACCCAGTTCATAGGGAATCTCTTCTCATTTCCTGTCTCACTGAAAACATCACTGAGTCACTGTGATTTTCAAATTAGCCTCAGCTGGAGCTGTACCACACAGAGTCAGAGTGGAGGGAATACTGCTGCTGTTCACCCGTGGGTCCCACTATGTGCCAGGCAGGTGCTGGCCCCAGAATACTGCGGGGATCAAAAGAGATACGACGCCCTGCTCTCTGGGAGCTTAACCTAAGTGGAGGAGAGAGGTGATGATAAACAAAGTCATGACAGTGTCGTGACAGGTGGCTTAAGCGCCATGAAGAACGAGAAGGAAGCAGGGGTGGGGCTCTGCCTCGGAAAGGGCCCGCAAGGAGAGGAGGGAGCCATCTCTGTGGAGGAAAGGCATGCAGCTGGAGGGAAGGGCAATCGCCGAGGTTCTGAGGCAGGAAGATGCGCGGCCATCACCCAACAGCTGGTCCTGGAAGATGCTGCGCCACGAGGCAGCGTGAGCGGGGTGGACTGCTCTTCAGGGTGGCCGGGGGCTCTGTCCCAGCAGCTCTGAGCAAAAGAGCCCAGGGACACAGCTGGAAACGGGAGGAGCTACAGCCCCCAGGGAAGGTGAAGGACCTACGGTTCAGGGCGGGGTCTGAGTCTGAGGCCAATCCCTCAACACCTGTGCTCCCTTCTCCAGCCAGGACCAGAAGCAGCGGTGTGGTGTGAAGAAAAGGGCTTGAGGACAAAGGGAAAACAAGAAAGAGTGTCCAGTTCCTCCTGGAGACCCAGATTCTGATTACAGAGCTGTCCCAAACACACCCAAAGTCCTCCTCAGACATCCGGACTGGGCGGGCGTGCCCGCGAACTTGGCCTGGCTCAGACGGGCACGCTGCGGGGGCCAGGCCTCTCCCACAGGCTCCCTGGAAAAGCCCCAAGCCCCAGAGAGGCCTGTTTTCAGGTTCCAAGCTTTTAAAGCAGGGCCCTTTCTTGAATCATACCAGCCATATCACTGTAGAGTGACCAGGGCCTCCTCAGATAATCAAATGGCTCATTTCTCTCTCTTTTTTTTTATCCCCTACCTGGTTCACTCCAAGAAGAATGTATTTCCCTCAAGGGCACAGAATTCCTGCCTGAGCAATGGTGGTTTTTCCACATCACCCAGCCCTCCAAAAAATGTCCCTTGATCAAATTTGGAGGAACAGAGGCAAAAAGAAAAAATTAAAACAACAACAACAACAACAAATCTTCACAGGCCTTGCCAATGAAATCCAAGTTTGGTTTTTTTTTTTTTTTTCCTAACACTAAATGGTGTTAGTCTTGGAAATGGACATCCCCAGGCCAAGGAGGGCCACAGAAGCCCAAAGCTGCTACTGCTCCACTGCCCACTGGCCGGCAACCAAAACTCCACCCTAGTTCTCCACCCCCACGTCCCTAAGGAAACAGAAAGAACTCCCTTCCTTCTTACCTCCCTGCCCTGCTGTGTAAATGACAGTGGGCAAGAGGACAGGGACAAGACAGGCTGAGCTCTACAGAAGGGCATCCACCCACCTCACCCCCACCACTCCCATCTTACCGGGACCACAGCCTGCAAAGCCACGGCACCCACGCCCTCTGCCTGCTTCTCCCACATCAGCACCAGCCAAGCGACTCCGTGCTCACTGTCCCCTAGCTGCAGTGGCCTCTGCTCTGCCCTGGGAGTGCACATGAGGCTCTGCTGCTGCTGCTGGTCAATAGCTAAGTCGTGCCTAACTCTTTGCGACCCCATGGACTGCAGCACGCCAGGCTCCCCTGTCCCTTCACTATCTCCCAGAATTTGGCCTTAGGACCTGGCATACACATGCTTCTTGCCTGGCCTGATCTGCCTCCATCTCCCACCTCCCAACCCGCCCAGTAGCTCCTTTGGGCTAAAAGACACCTCCCAGGAGAAGACTTCCTTGCCCTTCTCCTCCAAAGTATCAACAGCTCCACAAGCACTTAAAAAAAATTCTACTCTAATCATTTTTCTTCCTGGAATTTACTGTTATCTGTCATTCTCTTGTTTATTACTTCTCCCTCCAAGAAAGTGTAACCTCTGTGAGAGCAGGAACCCTGACGGTGTTTTCCCAGCTGTGCATACAAAGTTTTGATGGCATTGACAGATACTGGCCCACAGCACAGACATGGTCCAGAGTGGCAGGCTGGAAGGGTAACAGCCAATCTAGGGCACAGTCTAGGCCCAAGTTCAGGGAACCAGGAGACAGGAGGTTAGGCAGAGCATGTACAGACCTGGGGGCCGAGAGGAAGCAAGCAGCATGGAAACAGGATATTGGCGGGGGCTGGCTGAGAAGCCGGGGCTCTCGACTGCTTCAGCCTGCGCTGGTGACCTATCCAGGTCAGAGCATCCCAGTGCACAGAGAATCAAGTGAGAGGAGTCAAGGTTAATAAGGTGAGGATGGACCCCTTGGCTGGGGAGAGTGTGTCTCATCAGCCCAGGTTTCTATTACTTTGAGAACAGGATGGATCATGCCTGGCCTACTAGAAAAGAGCTGATCACTGAGCATCAGAATTTGGGTCAGGCCATTGGAGACAGACATCAGTTCACCTCAGATGCAATTCCCGAGAAATCACGGACAGGCCTGGCCCTGCCGGTCATGCTGGAGGCTAAGCTGTGGATGGCGCTGGCTTTACACACTCCTCTCCACAGTGACAGGGGAGCACTCAGAAATGCCCTCCACACCCCAGGGAGGTTTGCTCCAACTGTTCCACACAGGCTGCCAGGGACATCTTCCAGGCACTGCTCCTGAATGACCAGATCCCAAAAGAAAGTCAGAAATCTCTTTTTGTATCACCAGACCAGGGTTGGGGGAGGAGGAGATTATCATTTGAAAGTTCTTCTACAGTTGTCTGAGGATTAGTCAAATGAACAACCAACTGCAATCCTTTTGGAGACTGACAAACATTTTTGGCAAAGGACCAGAGAGTTAACATCTTAGGCTTTGTACTCTCTGCAGCAACTACTCAGCTTTGCAACTATCGCACCAAACAGCCACAGACAATACAGAACAATGGAATGCTGGGTTCCAAATCCTTCCAAAGCCATATGAAAACAAGAAGATCTGGCCCAAGGCCATGGGATTCCCGGGAAGTTGTTGACACAGGAGGGGTATGATCAGATGAGCATTTCAGAATGAACTATAGAGGCTCCTGAAAGATAGAGTCAGCACACTAGAGGTTATGTGAAATAAATCCTGGTATTGTCACGTTTGTCTCTTATTAGTTGCTATAAACAAATGACAGTGTTTGTATTTCAGTCAAACTTTGTTTACACAGTCAGAGTTCCAAATGTGACCCACAGGTCATAGTTTGCTGAATACTTCTGCTCCAGCATCTCAAGTCACACGTTTTAATAAGTCAGTAATAATCTAAAGGCAATGCCAAAGAATGCTCCAACTACCGCACAATTGCACTCATCTCACATGCTAGTAAAGTAATGCTCAAAATCCTCCAAGCCAGGCTTCAGCAATACGTGAACCGTGAACTCCCTGATGTTCAAGCTGGCTTTAGAAAAGGCAGAGGAACCAGAGATCAAATTGCCAACATCCGCTGGATCATGGAAAAAGCAAGATCAGGCTCCTCTGTCCACGGAAACTTCCAGGCAAGAACACTGGAGTGGGTTGCCATTTCCCACTCCAGGGGATTTTCCTGACCCAGGGATTAAACCCACGTCTCTTGTGTCTCCTGCTTTGGCAGGCAGATTCTTCACCACTAGTGACACCTAGGAAGCCCCCAAATCATCTACTACAGTTCTTCAAACACCTGATGCAGCTACTGAGGACACTTTGAGAGCCTCTGATTATGCCAATATGGGACGAGAGACGGAAGAGATTTTTTTTTTTTTTGAGGGGAAGGTGGTCTATTAATTGGATTCATTCAAACCAGACACGGGTCCCAGCCACTGAGGGTCAGCTCTTCACTGTCCCAGAGCAGATGTCCAGGAGACGCTCTGTGCATGGGCTGCGTTTGTGGCAGAAAAACACAGCAAACCAGTGGCTCATGCATCCTCATCCCCACGCCTCCAGCCCAGCTACACCGCTGAACATTCAGCAGTCTCCGTATCTCCATCCAACATATAACTTCACCCACCAGAGTGCCCAGCTACCAACATGCCCACATCTGCTAGTGACGTAGTGATGGATTCCAGGGGAAGCACATATCCTCACAGTGGCTCTCCAGCTTCCCAGGACTGGGCCTGGATTATACCATTGGGCCCAATCCCAGTGGTTGGTGCCCAGAAATGAGAACCAGGGAAAACCAAGCTGGCAAATTTTAAATAACAAAATTCAATTATCTGCTTGAGGACTTCCATGAGAAGCTGCTGTTAGATGGGTTTGTTGTTTTCAGCCTTAGTGCAGTGGTTCTCTAAGGTGGAGAGAGGGGAAATTTTGCCCCCAAGCCTAGAGATATTTTTGATGCTAGTGGATAGACACACCAGAGATGCTGCTAAGCATCCTACAAGACACAGCATGCACAGAATTATCCGGCTCCAAATGTCAATGGTGCTGAGAAGAGAGCCTATGTCTTGGTAAGATTTCATCTCATGATGATCCTCAAACCTCAAGCACAAATGCGCAGTCCAATTAAATTCTTGAAACTCAGCTCCAAGGACTACTTTGATTGGCAGGCTGAGTTGATTAGATGAAAGAGAAAAACAGGTTAGACTTGCCGTTTGGTTGTTTCTCTGTTGTTTCTGAGGAACAGAATTATTCTGCTAAAATTCCTCTGTAAAGGGAGAAAGTTGAAATATATTTCTGTAGTTTCTTTGAGCTCCAAAGTCTTATGATTATAAACATATAAGGTGGTTGATATTCTAACTAGGCTACTCTGAAGTTTTCAATAACTTTCTAAAAATATATAGTGTCTCTGTGAGACAGAAAAGCTAAGACCAGATCATTGCTATTTAGTGTGGAGGAAACTCACGTTATGAGATGTTTAGCAGTACACAAGAAATAAAGCCACTGCAAACAACTAGAAAACAAAAAGCCTATGCATTTGCCATTCAAGTGGTTTTTTCTTTCCATGATAAAGATCTGAGAGAGAGAAACAGGAGGAAATTACTGCAGGACTAGACCCCTTTCTCTCCAAATATGTAACATGGAAAGCACAGAACCAGAAATTGGAAAGCAGTACCTGTTTTACTCATGACATTCACTTGTAACACAAGAGAAACACCAATGGTGACAATTTGCTTTATTTATCTTTTTCTGGTGGTTTACCTATAATATTTGGGTATTAATACAGAAGATCCAAGTCAACACGTAATTTAAAATGCACCCTCCGAAAAACTACCTAGCTGTTTTTCAACATCAGCTCTCAAACTCGTCTCAGTTTTTGATCCATCAGATCAAAGAAAGGTGACATTTAGATGTATTAAAAAAAACCAGTGCCAGCAGACACTGCCAAATCCTGAAAGACTGGATTAAAAGCAGTTTGTGTGATCATCCAAATAGTGGGCACTGAAAAAGCAAGTCCACATTGTATATGGAAAACAATCATTTCCTCCTTACCACAAAATATAGATATATATAATTAAAAAGTAACCATATTTCTTGGATTTCTTTTAAAAAGAAAAAAACATATATGTACAATTGAGTATGATTTCTGAGGTGGCTTAGTGGTACAGAATCCTCCTATGGACTCGATTCCTGGGTTGGGAAGATCCCCTGGGGAAGGAAATGGCAGCCCACTCCAGTATTCTTGCCTGGGAAATCCCATGGACAGAGGGGCCTGGAGGCCCACAGTCTACAGGGTCTTAAAAAAGTTGGAGATGACTCAGTGACTAAACTACAACAACTCCTGTGTTTGAACTCAAAGTTCAACACCTGTTGTTACACATTTTCAGGAATCATCATTTGAACGCTAAAGTAGTCCATCAATGTTTGCCACCTCAACCAACCCCACCCTTGTATCTGATTTATATTATACCTCGGGCTCCAAACCTTGAGGCCACTGAAGTCTCCATTCAATGGCCAGACCTGTCACTGCACGACTTCACAAAGGTCATCCACTGTGAACCGAGTCCACTCTAATACTCAGTGCCCACAGGAGGGCTGCACCTTGGATTCTCCGAAACACGGTCTGATCCAAATTTCATTTGCAATTTTTGTTTTGTATGTGTGTGGTGGTTTAGTCACTAAGTCATGTCTGACTCTTGCAACCCCTGGACTGAAGGCTGCCAGGCTCCTCTGTCCATGGGATTCCTCAGGCAAGAATACTGGAGTGGGTTGCCATTTCCTTCTCCAGAAGATCTTCTTGACCATAGGAACCAAACCTGGTCTCCTGCATTGCAGGCAGATTCTCTACTGACTGAGTACGAGGGAAGCCCCCATATTGTATTTGTGTATGCTTTGGTAAATATTTTGTGTTCATATATATTTGTGTATGAGTGTGTGTGTATATACATATATAACAGAAAGATAGACACTGAAATGTTAATTGTGGTTATTTCCCACAGTAGTAGATCTATATGTGATTCTCCTTAATCTTGGTTTTTTTTTTTTGGTTTGTCTACAGCTTCCAACTTTTCTATATTAAGCCTAACTTTTGCTGAAAGAAAAATAATATTCCATATGCATATCTTTTCACTCAACCTCATTTCAAAAAGGATTTCGAGCACCTGACAAAAAAAGCAACGAGCACCAAAAGATCTCTTTCAAAGTGAGAGCAATCAGAGACACGAGCAAGAAACAAGAGACCCATAAACTGTGAGGAAACCCAAGGTTAAAACTACTGATCAGCATGTAGGCTCTGATGAAATGTATACTGGTCGGAGGGAGGTATACATTTGGCTCTGACTTTTCTGGCAGGCCTAGAACATTCCTCCTCACCATCCTTACCTCCCCCCTACTCGTCCTAATTAAGTTTTGTTTAGGGAACAATAATGAGACTATTTTTCTACATTCCCTGAACATCCTCCCAGATGAGATCATGCAATCCAGCCATGTGTCCAGCGAAGGGGAGCCAGCTGCAAATACAACCAACAGAGCTCCAAGAGGGAAGCCCCACTGCTCCGGGCACTAAGCATCAGTGTGTATAAGAGGTCTGAATCTCCCAAAGGGCACTGCTTTAACTTTCGCAAGGCGTCCCTTTGTGTGCAATGTGTTGCCAGGAATGGCAAGAGGTATACTCAATCCATGACCAAGTGTGAGAGCCTCTGGGGTCCCTTGGAGGCAAAGCAGAATTGGACGGAGGCGCCCCGGCAGTGCAGAACTTACCATAGGCTGTCATGACCCCCGCATAGGGTCCATCCACCACGTTCCTGTTTTCTTCAGCCAGCGCCTTTATGTACCTCTTGCTGAGGTCCAGGATCTGTTCCCGGAGCATGGAGCTGCTCTCGGGCTGAGTTCGCTGCTGGATGGTAAAATGCAAGAGCATCATACCCCAAATAAAGCCAAAAGTCACGAGGAAGAAGCCCAGCTTCTGAGAGGACAGCTTCCACGGAGTGAAGAAAGCCATTGCTTTCTGCCGACTTCGCCTGCCCCGGGCTCCTACAGCGCAGAGGGGAGACGCGAGCTCATGGTACTGGCTGGGTTTGCGGGTTTCCTCGACTCACTCTGGCTCCTGCATCAGCTGATTTCCTTGCCTTGGTTCCATCCTGCTGTGAAGAAGGGGGAAAGTTAGCAGAGTACTCGTGGCAAAACACGGTGAAATAAACCAGAGCCTTGTTTTCATTCAAACAGCTCTGAAATGTGCAGTTCCTTTTTTCTTCATCTGCCGGTAGCCTATCTCGTGTTATGATTTAGGATCTGTAAGCCGAGAGGGGAAATCTGGCTGGTCGACAGAAAGCTGTACAAATACAGAGGGGAGGAATGTTCACAGGTGTGGTAGCAGGGCTGTTTCAGTCTGGACCAAGTTCAAAACAGGAAGTTTGTTTTGAAAGGTGGGGAGGAGATGGAAGGATATTTCATTAAATGTCAGCAAAAACCCAAGAGGAGGGTGAAGTCGTATCACCAGTAGGCACTTCTGTGCCTGTGAAACTTGAACTTACCAAGTCAAGATTCTGTGCTCTGGCAAGGATTAGAGCCCGCAGCTGGAGAGGTGAGCCAGAAAGCGGATGCCCCCTAGGGTGTAATCAGACAAGGAAAGCAGAGAGCCCCCCTGCAACTGGTATTATTTGAGCATGGTCAGCTTTCAGTAGCAGTGTCTGGAGCCGAGCTGAAGTTCTCAGGGCCACCAGGTGGCCTCTCCCCAGACAGCGGCACAGAGAGGCTGTGCAAGGGGTACCCGACTATCTTTTCATGCCAGCTATACAAGTGAAAGCTGCAGCGTACTTCTCACTTGCACACTTCAGCACAGGAAATGTGGGGCACATGACAGCCTGCTTTTCTGTGGTTCTCATTTTTACTCACACCATGGGGCAAAATGAGAGGTTACAAGGCATCCTCTCAATACCAACGCAGCAGATGCTATCTGGTATCAGCACCGGCTGCACTGTGGTCCTGAAGCAAGCCTTCCCAACAAATGAGGCTGAAGCATGGATTACAAATGCATTGCAGTGGCACAGGCGGGCCCCCTTCTGAGAGTCCTGGGATCACAAACCAGCCGGCTCACAAATGGCACCATTCTTTAGGCGTGTGAAAGCAGAAGCTGAGCAGCCAGTCCTTCGAGGGACTGACCCAGGATGTATTCTGAGTGTGCCTATGTTGCAAGTCAAAGGATTCCTCTTCCTGAGCAGCATAAGAAGAAATGATAGGGGACCCTGGAGCAATTAGCTTTCAGGGTCTATAATGAACCAGATCTGTGCTGGTCTTCCTCTCTCTTTTCCTCGCCTGTCAACTGTCATCAGTAGCTGGTAATACCTCTATTGATACTGATAGTAAATGATAAATAAATTCTAGTGATGTCCTAGGCACTGTGATAGATGCTTTTTATGCCTTAGCTCATTGAATTCTTAAAACAGTCCTATACGGTAAGAGCTATTAATGTTATGTCTGTTTTATAGATGAAAAAACAACATGGAGATTACCTTGACAAAGGTCAGTCAGCTACATGGCAGAGAAGAGAGAATCTACAGACATCCAACCCAGGGGGCACCAAAGCAGGCCCTGCCTTCCCTAGACCATTCCTCTTCCCTGCCAATGTTTATGGCCAAGAATGGTCTGAACAGGCTTAAAGGGTTGTGAAAAGCAATGAAGAATATGTACCTGAAATCCTACGTAGTTCAAAAGCCTAGAACATGCACTCTTGGCCCTTAACAGAAAAAGTTTATCAGCTGCTGAATTCTAAGCCACTGGTTCCCAGAATGTGGTCCCCAACTCAGCAGTGGCAGGAGCATCAGTGAGAAAACCAAATTCTCAGGCCCCACTTCAGACCTACTGAAGCAGCAACAGGAGGCGGCCAGAAAGTGGTAGGAAGGGTGGACCTATGCTTCAATAGCAATGGCAACCAGCAACCTGTGCTTCAATAGGCAATTCTGATGCCCACTCAAGTCTGAGAGCCCCGAATGCAGGCAGATGCCCTCACAATGCTGCACCATGGCGCTGCCAGTCCGTGTGGCGGTACCTCCCTCTTCTCATCCCGTAAGTTTCTCTGGTCCACCACATCCTCCACATACGCCAGTCTACCAGCCCCTTAACCCCCCACCAGGGTCTCCCTGTCTTCCCTCAAGCTGCTCCCCAGACCTGGCTGACTCTGCCCCACATCACACGGATCATCCAAACCAAGCTGTCTCCCCCTCCTCACTCCCATCCAGCTCCATTCCCATCTGCTTCAGACTCCTCCCCTCCCTCCAGGGCATGATGCTCCCTCCTAGTCTGAAGTTGTAAAACACTGTCTACCTCGACTGTTTACCAGTTTCTGTATGGGATCCATGACACCTTTAAGAGACTCCCCACTTGTGTTCTCAGAGAATGATGCTGCCAGGGGACCAATAAAATCCCTGCAGACTGGATGAGCTGGTTACCCAGGCTCGGGGGCACTTCACTCAGCCCCTTCTTACGTGGGCCAGCCGAGAGGCACCTGCATTCACCGCTACAAGGATGCGCTGAGCACGTGCAGCCATCGGGCCTGGGTACTGAACAGGATAAGACAGGGCTCCCATCCTCAAGGCCTGGCTTCAGAAGCCACCCCCAACCCAGGAAGTGGCTGCACTTCCTTTTCAATAAGCCATGCAGTTAGCCGGTGTCACCCCAGGGCTGAAGGGATTTTCCCAGAACAAGCAAACAAGATGCTTACCAAGACAGCCAGCCTCTGGTAATTTTCTTTTGCTATTTTAGGAGAGCCCCCAAAGCAGATAGGAATTACCTGTCAGCTTTCATACAAGAAGCCCTGCTTTGCTTTCCCTAATGAACCCCTGAAGAAGCCGCTCAGGCTGCAAAGTTTAAGCAAAGGAAAGAGCAGGCCCAGGAACTGAGCAAGGACCCAATAGTAGGTGGTGCTTCTCTGCCTTGGCTTTGGGGACAGTCAGGACCCACCCAGGTGATACATGCCAGGGGCAAAAAGACCGTCTGAAAACCCAGACATGGTAAAATCGCTTCCTGTAAGAACAGTGATCACTTCCTCCCTTCCCATCCACTCATCAACATGCTGAAATATGGCTTCCCTTTTGAAATGTGATCAAAGATCATATTTGACAAGGAAATACATCTTAATTTAAAAAATAAAAGTATATGAAGAGATACTCAAAATGACTAACCTTTAAGGAAATGCAAATAAGAAGCACAATGAAATATCAATTCCCCTCCGTCAGGATGGCTATAATGAAACAAGACAAAAAAGAACAAATGCTGGTGAGGATGTAGGAATACGAGAACCCTTATATCCTGTGGGCGGGACTGTACAACGGTGCAGCCGATGTGGAAAATCGTCTGGCACTTACTCAAAGGACTAAGCAGAGTTATCAGGTGACCCAGCGAACTCCACTCCTAGGAATTCTCCTGAGAGAAATGAAAGCGTGTGTCCACACAAAAACTTAAACGTGAACTGTCACAGCAATATTATTCAAAATAGACAAAGAATGAAACCCAAATGCTCATCAAGTGACAAATGGATGACCAAAATGGGGCAAATTTGTTCTATTCAGTCATAAAAAGAGATGAAGTACCTATACATGCTACAACATGGATGATCCCCGGAAATCCTAAGTGAAAAAAGGCAGTCACAAAATGCCACATATTATTGATTCCATTTATATGAATTATCTAGTAGAATAGGCAAATCCTAGAAGTAGAATGTACACAGTAGTTGCTTAGGGTTCTGAGGGGAGTTGTGGGGGGGTGGAATTAGGAGGTGACAACTAAATCTTGCAGAGTTTATTCTGAGGGATAGTGAAAATGTTCTAAAATGGATTGTGGTGATGGATGCACAATTCTGTGGATATACTAAAAACGCTGAATTGTATACTTCAATGGGAAAACTGTATGATATGTTAAACATATCTTAATAAAACTTTTCCAAAAAACAAAAAGCAAGCAAGCCCACCTCCAAAGGTGGGGTAGGAGGGAGAGCTGAATCGAAGACAGCCAGAGGAGTCTCATAGGTGCACTGTGGCCCCAGTCAGGACCCACCCCTGCCCCTACTTCCACAGCGGAGACAAGGCTGGACCCTTACTAAGGGCTGACCACAGGCCCTGCAACAGAAGGAAGTTACGCAAGGAAATTTGCCACCTGTTTACCAGACACTGCTAACCCTTCTCAGCTCTGGATCACTCACTCTTCAAGGCGAGGCCTGCTTTGCCTGCCAGATGCCAATTTCTCAACACACTTGAGGAAACTCTCAAAATCAGCCTTGTTCTGAACAGAACCAGACTGAAGAAGCAGTGAGGAAGCTCCTTCAAAGGCCCATCCGACATTAGTGGAAGACCATTTGTCACATCAGGACCTCTGTCTCTGGAGGATGGATGAAGACAGAAATGCCTATCCCTTCAGGAGCAATACCAGCCCCAGCCACAGAGATCTGACCTTTTCCTCAGGCCCACAGGACAGTCCTGACACAGCCTGTAGGTACCACATGCACATGGGTAGCACGGCCTGAACTTAGTCATTCCCACAACTCTGCTGTCCTATTATGGGTCACCCGATCTTCCCACCTGTCTTTGGATGGCAGCCATCATGGCCTACCTCTCGCCTCCCCCTCCACAGTAATATTCAAGAAATCCTATTTATGTTCTCAGAGGCTGCTCCCACGCCACCATCACTCTCTCGCTCTCCAAAGACAGTGCACCCTCTAGCTCACCAAGCTCCAGCAACAGAAGAAGGTAAGTCAAGAGGTCTCTACACAGACTGCCAGGAAATCCACCCATGGTAAAGCATCAAAGAAGCAACTGGCTATGCAAGCCGCTCATAAGAATGTGCCCTCTACTAGAGGGGTAAGAGAAACCTCACTGCTACAGGCCTGGTGAAATTGATTCGCAAACGTTCATTCCTGCGTCTGGTGCCAGAAACTGCTCAGGACTGCAAAACAGATCTACGCTTCCAGACTGCAGCTACTGGTGCTTTGCAGGAGGCAAGCAAGACCTGCTGCCTTTTAAAACACATCAGCCTGCATTGTATCTATGCCAAAATGTGTAACCATTATGCCAAAAAGTATCCAGCTAGCACAACACATCCCTGGAGATCCTGCTTAAGAATCCACTATGGTGAAAAACATTTAAGAAAAGTTCTCTTCTTCCTATTACTGGTAGTTCTGAATGTTAAAATATTTTCCTCCCATGAGGGTCAAAAGATAACTAAGTATATAACTGCAAATGGAAAATGGGTTGAGGGTGGGGAATCAGTATTGGCAATTTCTCCACTTTCATTTCCATGAATTTTTAATATAAATGTGGGGACGTAAAGCATTAATGCAAGTCAAAATGTTTCCGTGAACAAGTTTCAGCAGTTCAACTTGATAACAATATAAATAAACCTGTCAAAATTTTCTGGACAATGCCAGCATTTGGATTTTTTTAAAAACAGGTAAATTTCTTACTGACTGTAACTAAATGGTATTTGTAGCATTCTTATCATACAGTAGATTCCGTTCATTCACTATACTTTTCTGAGTCGTCCTACGTGCAAGTACATGTTTTTAAGTTTGCTATCAAAATACATTAAACTATTAAACACACACACACACACAAATCCTGAGTCCACTGTACTCATCCATGTTGCCTTGGAAACCCCATCACTATCTCACAAATGAACCCCATATCCTGTCTAAAACCTACCCTGGATCCCTGGACTGAGGAGGGCCCATCCTCCTTGGAGCATCCCCCAGAAGTATGTGCTCCTTCTAAAGAAAGTAAAGTAAGTAAAGTCGCTCAGTCATGTCCGACACTTTGTTCCTCCGTCCATGGGATTCTCCAGGCAAGAATACTGGAGTGGGTTGTCATTTCCTTCTCCAGGGGAATCTTCCCGACCCAGGGATCGAACCCAGGTCTCCCACACTGCAGGCAGACGCTTTAACCTCTGACCCAACTAAAGAGCTTCTTTACTTCTCTGTCGGATAATCTTCTCTTTCATTTCCCCTATAGAGTCTGTAAGCTCCCTGGAGACAGGAAGTGCCAGGAATGGGACTGCCTTGCACATTGGGGATGGTCATTATGTGTTTGTCAGATGAAAGAATGGGATGACAGGGATGACAAAAAACGAATGAGTGGTGGCCTCTGGGACCACCGCCTGTGGTGAACCACAAAGAAGCCAGAGACTCTGAGAATGTAAGTTAACCTCACCTGTTAGGAGTTTTTAGATCTGTCACATAGCAGTGAACGATTATTATGCCCTTGACTAGATGGGGGTTAAACTAAAGAGGATGCGGTGGTAGATGGGTACAAAAAGAAAAAAAGAGGGACAAAACTTTCAGGAAATAATTCTAGAAGGGGCAGTGACTTTGGCACCAAAAAGCTGTCCAAGACAAGGGATGGGAGGGGAAACAAGTTTGGGGGGAACTTAGGTAAAGGCTGTTGGTTCCATCATCGGGTATCCGAGATGATCCCAGGACATCAGAAGGGTGATGAAGGGGAACTGAAAGAACTCCTGCATCTAGGGCCTGGAAATCCACAGCTGGTACCACCCATTAGCACTGTGGGATTGTAGACAAGTCTGTCTCAGGTTCTGCATAAGTAAAATGGGGAAAGTTGTAGAACCACAGAACACACTGGCAAACTAGATGAATAGGGGTTACTGGTCTTCAAACTGTGTTCCAAAGGACTTTAGGGTCCCCAGAGATGTTTCTGAGGTTCCATAAGTGTTTTCATTTGAATTTTGTCTTCCTTAGCATAACATTTCTTCCTTTAAAAAATTTGGTTAGGACAAGTTTTATACTATAGATTCTCAACAAAACTTCTACATATCTCTGTATGTGGAGTTTAAATTTTGAATTCCTATGCTAATTTGGTAGGAAAATTAATGCTTGGCAGTGGTCTTATTTGTTTTATAAAATTCAGGTCCACATATCTACTCATGTAAGATTGCATGATACCAAATACTATGAGACCCAGATTAAATGCCAGATGAGGATCCATCATAAATTGTATGTTTCAGAGACATTTTGGCTGATCATTCTTTATTACAAGTAATAATAGCAGTCTTTAGAGAATGCTAATGACTCAACTCTGAAACAATTCCCTACCACTTCTCTTTCCAGCCTCTGTACAGATTTACATTAATAGCAACTTAAGAGTGCCTGGTGTTAAAAAATAGTAGCCATTACCATTTGCTCTCAGGGTGAATCTGGACTTCCACTATTCTACAGCCAAAATTCAGCACAGAAATCAACTGTGTGCTAACTAGACACGAGTGCACACCGTCTCACTAATTCTGACCCTCCAGAGTAGCTCACTGGCCTAGTCATCCACTTTAAAAAGGAAGCAGGATAAATTAAAGCATATAAAATAGCTGTATGCAGACTGGGATACTACGTGAGATCTGGCTTAGGAAAATAATAACCAAGTACAAAGTCTTCATTCGCAGAGAAGGACAATGAGGTCCAGAAAACATTCTGCTTCCCAATGAGAGTCAGAATCAAACCATAACTCAAGCTTCCTGATCCCATTTGATCTGCTCCACACCAAGCTGTATCTCCCAGCTGCCTGCAGGAAACTCAAAGGGGAAGAAACTTATCAGATGAAACACCAACCAGAAACCACAGTTCAGTGACAGTAAGGACCTGTGAGTCTACTGTGATGCATTCCAAGCTCGAGGAGCTGGGAGAATCAGCAAAGGAAAAGAAGAAAAACATACATTCATGGAATTACTGGTGCAAGGCAGGCAGATGGCCTGGGGTGGGAGTCTTGCTCTAAATGTGGTATCTTCTGTTGTTAAAAGGAGAAGCTAAGCAGGAGGGAAGGACAAGCAAACAATTTTTTCCTCCCAAGTAACTCCAAATTCCTAGGAAGATGCCCCAAAGCTGGATACTCACTGTCTGCACAGTTCAGTGCCACCAACCTGAAGCCAGTCCTGGGGCCCACTCTGAGGTGCGAGTCCCTGAAAGCTGTGCTAACCATGAGCTCGCCTCCCAATTTGTGGAGCAAAGGAGCCCAGGAACCAATAGTGTTGAAGGCGCTGATGGAACATGTACAGACAGGGCCCTCTTCATCCACCTTCTTGACTGGGTCCTCTGACACATTCTAGTCCTTTATAAACAGGAAAAATACATTTGAAGTGAAAACAGCCAGTTCTCTTTAGAACCAGCTAAACAAGTCTTATTTTGAGTCACTAACCAAAGACACTGGCTAAAACAACACAGCTTTGCTGTGGGGGCGGGGGGGGGTGGTGTGGTTCTGATGTTTAGGTTTTATATAACCCATGCCTTTTACATCTCAAGTGATCAAACCAAGACAGCCCTGTGCCTGGCTTGCATTTATCAGGCGGCACTTGCAGTCACCATGTGGACAGAAGGGAAACGGCCGGCCATGCCCGCTTGAGGCAAGATCTGCCTTTCAGTTACACTGTTGACTAAGTGTAGTTCGGAGCTCTGTAACGGGCATTAATAATTAAGTTTTCAAATACTGTAATAAAGCTAATGACTCTGTATCCAGAACAGGCCCTCCTTCCCACCCTCTCTATTCCATCCCTTCCCCATTTCCACTGCCAACTATCCTCTGGTGTATGTGACCATCTCCACTAGGGGGAGCAGAGAGGCAAGGAAAACACTTGCAAAGACACCTGATGACTGTATTCTGACTTCCCCTCTTGCGCATTACGGGCAGGCGGACGAAAAGGAAAGGTGACAAAGGAGTGTGCAGGAAGCTGTCACTTCTGGATCAGATAATATCTTTGTTCTGTAAGTTTCATTTACCAGGCTCACAGGTTATTCACAGTTGACAGAATTTCCCATCATCAACGACAACAAAAAATGAAACCACAGCAAGTCCAAGAATTCGGAAAACATCTACTAAGCCACAACAAAAAGCATGGGTCCCTGAAAAATGAAATAAACCCATTTAATCCAAGGTGTCTCCATCCTTGGCACAACTGACATTTGAGGCCAGATCATTCTTTGTCATAAGGGGCTGTCCTGTGCATTATAGGAATTTGACAGCACCCCATCCTCTAGCTACTAGACACCTTTAGACAGATGCCTTTAGAACCTGCCACGCCCAACTGTGACAATCAAAAGTGCCTCTTGACAATGTCAAATGTTCCCTAAAGGATCAAAGCACCCAGGTTGATAACCACTGCCTTAGCGCACCAGCAGGACATCACCCACCCCACTGGATGAGGCTCAGGGAAGGTGAGGCTGTAGGACTATATTGAAGAGCAAGGAGAAGCAAACCAAGCAAACTCAAGAGTCAGTCACCAGCCCTGAAGATGCGCAGGCTCAGAGGCCTGAGCTGAGACTAGAGGCCACAGACAGGGCAGAGCAGGGGTAGGGGCTGATTCCTGATGCTGTCCCCAGCTGACTCACAGGTGAGCCTCATTTTTGTCCACATCCTTCAGTCCCAATGCTATCCTGGTACCTGCCAAAGAGCTCATGCCTGGGCTGGCTGCTGCTGCTGCTGCTGCATCGCTTCAGTCGTGTCCAACTCTGTGTGACCCCAGAGATGGCAGCCCACCAGGCTCCCCCGTCCCTGGGATTCTCCAGGCAAGAACACTGGAATGGGTTGCCATTTCCTTCTCCGATGCGTGAAAGTGAAGTCGCTCAGTTGTGTCTGACTCCTAGCGACCCCATGGACTGCAGCCCGCCAGTCTCCTCCGTCTATGGGATTCTGCAGGCAAGAGTACTGGAGTGGGTTGCCACTGCCTTCTCCGGGGCTGGCTATGCCCCCATTTACTAATTAGTACATGGCATGCAGGCTCCACTCCACAAAGATCCAAGTCTACAAATCAAGGCACAGGGAAGAAACCTTTGAGAAGACAATCTCTGATGCTACATCAGACAGTCTTAAATAGAAAAAGATTGTAATCTGGCTTCCAGCCCGGGAAACCATGAACACATATTATGACAGGTCGATAATGACTCTCTAGGAAGAAAAAAGGAATGGTCTGTGAGAAGATCACATAGTGTATAAATCTGTTGATCTCAACGTTGGATGAAACACTCAAATATTCGCTTCCACTCAGAGCCAAAGGACAATAAAGCCGCAAAGGAATTTTAAAAGTATGAAATGTACTTTTCCCCCCTGAGGATCAGATTTCTGGTAGCTCTCTATATGCAGAAAACATCTACAAATGACAACAGGCCCTAGAGGACCCCGGAAAACCAGAGTCACAAAGATCATCAAAATTACTTCCAGAAAATAGGACAATGCCTCAAGATAAAGCTCGTTATTCAACAAGTGCTCCCAGAACTCTATAAGCCGATCAGCCCAGAACCCTACTCCTCCACCTGGGTGGAGCACAGGCTGAGTGCTGGACCACAGTGTTCTAGCTGCACTGTCTGCAGAAACAGCACAGCTCTCTGAGCACCGGATCTGATAAAGATCAGCAAGTTAAAAGTTCTTTCTCTTAAAAAAAAAAAAAAAATTGGCTGGTGAGTGAGAAGATGAGTGCACACACACGCAAACACGCACACACAATTGGAAGTGGCCAGTCAGAGGCTTATCCAACATAAACAGTTTAATGAATTTCCCATCGCTTCTAAAATGGGGTTATAGCAAATCTCCGTGAAGCACAAAGTCCTGGACTCTGGCAGATCCTGGGTCATAAATGCCCCAAGACTAAATTTTCTTGAAGAAGAACTTAACCATCCGACGCTAGATGATAAGCTTACTTGTCCCTTAATATATAAACCAAGGTCAGCTCTGCCAATAACTACAAATATCTGGTCACAAGTTACAGGATTACACAAATGATGAATTATCTCAAGTTAAATGAGAGTTCCCTGCCCTCCAAGTTAAGAACTGCCTAAATCCAGGCCTTTCAACCCTGATGCATTTAAGAAACACCTGCACATGTGTTTAGTCACTCAGTCATGCCTGACTCTTTGCAACTCCATGGACAGTAGCTTGCCAGGCTCCTCTGTCCATGGAATTTCCCAGCAAGAATACTGGAGTGGGTTACTATTTCCTCCTCCAGGGAATCTTCCTGACCCAGGGATCAAACACACAGCTCCTATGTCTTCTGCATGGGCAGGCAGATTCTTTACCATTGAGCCACCTGGGAAGCCCAATAATCACCTGGGCTCCTTAAGAGAAAAAAAAAAAAAAAAAGATGCCCAGGTCTCATACCTAAAGATTCTGGTTAACTTGGTTTGAGGTGTTACCCAAGCAAGGGTATTTTTATTTAATATACAGGCAGATGTGATAACCATTACATCTTTGGAAAGATATCCTTTCTATCAAGTCTATGGATCCTATCTAGTGGGATCCAAAACATGGTCTACCCAGTATTTACAAAGATAAACCCTCTTCTCTGTACAAATGCAGCTGTGCTGTTTACTAGACAATATATATGCAAGGCCCTTTGGTTTTCTCCTTCAGGAGTCACACGCTGATCCTCTTGGGTCAATGCCCAAGGCACTCTGCCCAAGGAGGCAGCCTCTCAGGAAGGGCTAGACGACTACAGAGCCCCGTTAGACCTCTGTGCTGTGGAAGGCCGTGTTGAAATAGAATGTTGGACTGTTAGGACTTTTATTAATCTCTCCTTGGCATTTGGCTCCAAAGATGAGAGATTATCTGAGGCTAAAATAATGACCTCAATGTCTACCAATGTGTCTAGTAACCAGCACCTCTATAACCTTGTCTGACTTCTGGACCGGCAGCACTGAGATGAGCTGCTAGATTGTTGGAAATCTCAGGCCCAATCCCAGAGCAACTGAATTGGAACTGGCATTTAAAACGAGATGTACAGGCATTTGCACATTAAAGTTTGAGATGTGTAGCTTTTTATCTCATCCAGGATACTAAGAATGAGAGCCTCTAAGACACTAATTTCCAGTGGGGTATGGTGGAGAAAACAGCATAATTCTTCTTTTTTAATGTGCAAAGAAATGAATGATTTGGTATTACTTTTGAATGGGGTTTCCCTGGTGGCTCAGTTGTAAAGAATCTGCCCGCCAACGCAGGAGATGCAGGTTCGATCCCTGGGTCGGGAAGATCCCCAGGAGAATGAAATGGAAACCCACTCCAGTATTCTTGCCTGGGAAATCCCATGGACAGAGGAGCCTGGCGGGTAGAGTCCATAGGGTCACAAAAGAGTTAAACACGACTTAGCGACTAAACAACAACAAATTACCTTTGAATAAACTGGAGGCATTTCAGGAAAACCACTTATCTTATAGACTTAGTTACTGTAAGATGCATCCAGTCAATGAGAATGGCATCTGCAGGATTTTGATTCATTTTGCTAAAATCCAAGACATGGTTTGGATCCATGTCTTTCAGCATTAACTCTGATACAGCAAGTAACTCTACACTGTGGATCATTCTATGCAGCAACCCAACATATACCCTGTGCTGCTCAAAGTTAGATATCATCAGGGGAAAGGGGTTACTGGGTTTTGGGGCTATAATCGCTGAAGCGCTCAGTTTAGAAAACTTGCTTAACGATTCTGACTATTGTCCCAGATGACTTCAAGTGAAACAGTCTTCAACTCAGGTAACCATCCTTATCAGAGGATGCTTAATTTTGCCTAAGATGATGTGAACCAATATTTAAGTTTCTAGAAAAGCCTCTAATGCTGGTATTTTCCAGGGCACATAACTGACTATGGTCACTGTAAGCCTTTCAATGTTTTTCTGAAAGAAACTATTTTTGAAGGATGACTAAAGTTCTTTCTGAAAGAAACTCTATCTGAAGGATGACTTCATCCCTCCTCTGTTCTAGATCGACTTAGCCCAACCTTTTGTAACAAATGAGCTCTTTAATCATCTTTCATTCTCTTACACACATACACACAAGCACACGTACCTTAGCAACTTTCTAAATATTTCTTAATGCCTATTTCACTTTTGAAACTAGATATTAGTTTATGAAATTCATTCATTTTGATACCATCTTTGTTCATGTGCAAAATGATTAATGACAAATTACCTTTTGCCTCTTTAGGCTGTTACACACAATCGGCTCATTATATGAGAAAAACGTATGATTAGTCAACAAAATCAATTTCACAATTACAGTCTTATTAATACACATTTGGGGTGGGGACCCAATGCCTATTCAAAACCAGAAAGCAGTCTAATTACCAGTCCCAGCAACAAAACCAGACAGGAAACAGCCCAGTCTTATATATGAATTTAACAACAAATCAAATGGTTTATAAAAGGAGGACCCTTTACTTCCTCTGGACACACTTTCATGCAGAATGTGTGTTCCACTTCCCAGTAAGAACCACAGAGGGGACTAAAACTACTCTATCATCAGTGCTCACAGGCCTTCTGGGGCAGGAAGGACAGCAGCATCTCAGTGGGGAGGATGGGGTGGACAGCTGGGTTTCCTGCCTTGGGGTGGGGGTGCAGTCCCCCTTTCCCTGCCTCCAGGAGTTAAAGAGACAGGGCTTCTCTACCCAGCAGAGTCTGCCCATGGCTTCTTGGCCAACACCCAGGCAGCTGTGTAGATTTCCATCGAGGATGGGTCAGAAGTCTTACACCCAAGATCCATCTTCCAACCCAGCTTACTCTAATAAAGCTGGTACTGTAATCTTCATCTGGCTTCTACTATTCCCTCTACTTCAGAACCCAGAAGGAAGGAAGGGTATAATTAATTGGCATCTCCAACTCCCCCCATAAGTTTATTTTTTAAGTTTTCCTTGTTTTGTTTCTAAATATCAGGGTAAGACAGGTGGTTTCCAGAAGCTACTTGGAAGCATTTCTCCACAAATAACACATTGCAGGTGTATGAATCTTTAATTCTAATAAATTAAAAGACAAAATGACTATCACAGTCAAAATATTTTCTCTTTCTAAATATTGATTTAAAAAAAAAATACTGTAAAATATGCCAAAAGAATCCTAATCAGATGAATCCAACTTTTGGCTAGAAGGAAGATAATCTGGAGGAAATCTGGCAGAATTGTCAGTAAAATGATCAAATTTATACTTTAACCTCAGTGTTCCTTATGTGTTGTGTCTGTAACCAACAGCCTATTAGGGATATAAATAAATGTTTTTATAACATATCACTTCCAAAAACTCCCTGGGTTTCTGGTTCAGAACTACTGACCACTATATAAGCTCTTCATAAATGCTGGTAGACTTTCAAACCATTCCATCTTAAACAGGAATTGGAGATTATATTTGTAAATATATATTTAATGACTTTCAAAAATAGAAACGTTAAAAAGGACATCACCACCATTCAGGATGAAAGCCTAGGGCAACCCCAAGAGCCCCCAGGGCATAAGGACCATCACATGGCAACTGCTGCTCTAGACATTTCCAATCCCTGGATTTGCGCTGACCCTAAACATTCCTTGGAAGAAATTTTCAAGGGATGTATATTTAACCTAAATAGAAAGCCGTAAAAAGGAAATGGCCGGATAAAGCGTATCTCTGTGTTTACCATAACCACGGCAAAGGTTTTCCTCATTATTCTTTTGCTTTCCAAAGGACCCAGAGAAGAAAGTTCTTTCATCTTACTATCATGTTTTTGCTGTGGTCAGTCATGTCTGATTCTTAGTGGCCCCAAGGACTGTAGCACTCCAGGCTTCTCTGTCCATCAAATTTTCCAGGCAAGAGTATGGAAAGGCTTGCCATTTCCTACTCCAGGGGATCTTCCCAACCCAGGAATCGAACCTGTGTCTCCTGTGTCTTCTTTGTGGCGAGTTCTTTACCATTAGCGCTACCTGGGAAGTTCTCTCAGTATCATCTGGGCATCTGAACAATTAGTTGGATTTTACTCAATGACATGTTAAAATGTAAGTGATATTGCTTCACCGTTCAAGTGCCTAGGAAAAGCTGAAAGCCAAAATCACAGCCCACTTCTAGGAAACAAATTGGTGTCAATTTTGTGTTTAAACCTCATTCCTGACTCTTCATTTCCTCTAATTTTCTCCCTGCTCCATTTTTTCCTCTTCATTTTAAATGTATTACATATTTTAATCTTTTTTGAAACATATAAATAATTAAATAAAAAGGAATAAGACTCCTGTAGCACACAGAATAGTGGTTCTCCAAGTATGTCCACATTCTATCCTCAAAACCTATTATATTACATGACAAAAGGGGGATTACAGTATTGGATGGAATTAAGGTTGGCAACATCTGTAGGATCATCAAAAAAGCAAGAGAGTTCCAGATCCAGAAAAACATCTATTTCTGCTTCATTGACTATGCCAAAGCCTTTAACTGTGTGGATTACAATAAACTGCGGAAAATTCTGCAAGAGATGGGAATACCACACCACCTTACCTGCCTCCTGAGAAATCTGCATGCAGGTCAAGAAGCAACAGTTAGAACCAGACATGGAATAACAGACTGGTTCCAAATTGGGAAAGAAGTACATCAAGGCTCTTTATTGTTGCCCTGCTTATTTAACTTACACGCAGACTACATTATGCGAAATGCCAGGCTGGATGAAGCACAAGCTGGAATCAAGATTGCCAGGAGAAATCTCAATAATCTCAGACATGCAGATACCACCACCCTTATGGCAGAAAGTGAAGAGGAACTAAATAGGCTCTTGATGAAAGTGAAAGAGGAGAGTCAAAAAGTTGGCTTAAAGCTTAACATTCAGAAAACAAAGATCATGGCATCTGGTCTCATTACTTCATGGCAAATAGATGGGGAAACAATGGAAACAGTAACAGACTTTATTTTCTTGGGCTCCAAAATCAATGCAGATGGTGACTCAGCCATGAAATTAAAAGACGCGTACTCCTTGGAAGGAAAGTTATGACCAATCTAGACAGCATATTAAAAAGCAGAGACATTACTTTGCCAACAAAGGTCCATCTAGTCAAGGCTATGGTTTTTCCAGTGGTCATGTATAGATGTGAGAGTTGGACTATAAAGAAAGCTGAGTGCCGAAGAATTGATGCTTTTGAACTGTGGTGTTGGAGAAGACTCTTGAGAGTCCCTTGGACTGCAGGGAGATCAAAGCAGTCAATCCTAAAGGAAATCAGTCCTGAATATTCATTGGAAGGACTGAGGCTGAAGCTGAAGCTCCAATACTTTGGCCACCTGATGCAAAGAACTGACTCATTGGAAAAGACCCTGATGCTGGGAAAGATTGAAGGCAGGAAGAGAAGAGGACGACAGAGGATGAGATGGTTGGATGGTCACCAACTCAGGGGATCTTCCCAACCCAGGTCTCCAACATTGCAGGAAGATTCTTTACCATCTGAGCCACCAGGGAAGCCAAAACAATAAAGTACTTAATACATAACAGTTGTTTTCCACTGAGTGTTAGGCTTTTCCCCTGATTTGAAGGAAACCCTAAGTCAGCTCTTCAATTGAGGAGCTGGGAGATATATAATAATCATCGAGAAATTTTTCAAAAGATATAGCCCTGAGCAGAGCCCTCCCTCATCCTCTTCCCCCAATTTAGTCATCCTGAGTTGGGCTTCTATCAGGGGATTAAAAAAGGAAACCACTTTCCAGGTGATCATGCAAATACCCACTCCTATCCCCACCCACAGCCAGCAAAGCATATCTGTTATGAGGTGTCTTGGCTCCCGTGACAGGGAGGAGAACCCAGAATGCGCTGAGTGTGGAACCTCATACGTGTGTGCTCAGCTGTGCCTGACTCTTTGCGACCCCATGGACTGTAGCCTACCAGTCCCCTCTGTCCATGGCATTTCTCAGGCAAGAATACTGAAGTAGATTGCCATTTCCTTCTCCAGGGGATCTTATTGACTCAGGAATTGAACCTGCATCTCCAGCATTGACAGGTGGATTCTTTACTACTGAGCCACCTCATGGTGGAGACTTAATTCCAAAGGTATGAGGAGGCGCACGCAACCAAAATTTATTTGATCAGCAAAATAATTACAATATGAGAGCTTTGGCAGCCAGATATAGAAAGGGGATGGAAACACACACCTACCTTACACTGAAGAGGCTATCCTGAGGAGAATGGGAGATAACGATCATGTTATCTATTTAGAACGAGATCACAATCTTACTCTTTTTCTCATGTGATTTCATCAAAGGGATATTAAGGCAGCATTTTTTTTTAGTATTTTCCATAGAACAAAACCAGAGAAGCTGACTAGAGCACAGAGACCCCCATCAGTCAAACATGCAGGAAGGAGCTCACTGTGTGCCCATCATGGTTCTGTATGTTGCAGAGAAGACACCAAAGGTTCAAGAAATCGTCCCTGCCATTAGAGACAAGTGTCACCACCACCACCCCAACACACACACACAGCTGTGCAGAACAGGCTAACTCTGGGCTCTGTCCAAGGCACGACACCAGGGTGTCCCAAAGACATAGGGGATGAAGAGCAGCCCCCCAAAAGTTTCAGAGACTTCCAGACATAAATTGGGTCTCTTCCCTTCATTTTCCCTCATTTTTTAAGCTCCAACTAATGCCAGGCTCCAGACTAGTCACTTGGGGATAAAGGATGAATAAAAGTTCTGGAAGCTACTGACTGCAAGCCGCAAGCTTGAGGAGGGGTCCACAGCAAGAGAGATACCCACTTTCTCTGCAATCACAAGGGTTCGGGGAGAAAAGCTCTACACTAGAGGGAGGGGGCCATGAGGCACAGACTTCTAAGACTAAGGACAGAGTTTTAAATGAGTTACTTATCATCTCAACACCTTGGTTTTGTCCGCCCTTGAAAGGAAGCAGCAGATAGGTGATACCTAAGTCGCTTATATTTTAAGATTCAAATAAGAACATATGTTTATGACCAACACTCAAATGTTTTGATCATTCAGGATGACCACTCTCATAACTTAGAATGCAATCCTGGCAGGAAGAGGATGGGCAAGTAGGCATTAGATGGCAGAAACTGATTTACAGTGAGGGAATTATACACAAACGAGGCCATTGTGCAAAACAGAAAGCACCAAAGTTCATTTTACCTGTGTCATTTCCATTTTATCCCTTACCTGGAATACACTAAATTCATGTCACTTGCCTCTCAGGACCACTAGATTTATAAGCCCATTAAAAAATACTTTGATAATCATTCTGTGCAAAACACTACGGTCATGATTATAAATGATTTAAATGCCTGCAGCAGTACGGCAAGATCTGGGGGGAGTTTATTAATGCCTTAGCAAAATGTGCCATGAATACACCCTTGGGACATTTGCTTTGAGAAAAAGTTCCGAGTTTTTCCCAGGCAGCTCAGTTTGTGGCTCAGACAGTAAAGAATCCGTCTGCATGCAGGAGGGCCCAGGTTCCATCCCTGGCTCAGGAAGATCCCTGGGAGAAGGGAATGGCTACTCCAGTATTCTTGCCTGGAGAATTCCATGGACAGAGGAGCCTGGCAGGCTACAGTCCATGGGATCGCAGAGTGGGACATGACGGAGCAACTAACACTTTCAGCTCCCATTGTGTTCACATTGTGAAGGGCCCAACCAATAGAACAAGGTAGACTGTTTCCCCATTTCCTCTGCCCCATGGTGCTTCTCACTGAAACCGACATGATATCAGGATCATGCTAAGGCCCTGGTTCCAACCCTTACAGTGCATCAGAACCACCTGGGGAGACTTTAAATTCAAATGTCAGTGCAACTCCTCCCCAAGATGATTCAATTGGCCCAAGTAAAGCCAATGTAATTTTAAGCATGTACCCAAATTCTAAGCACTTTTGGGCTAAAGTGTCCACCTTACCAGACAGATAATTCAATGGAGTAGAGAGAAAAATTGGGGAAGGAAATGTGTTTGAGGGGAGAAAGTGGTGGACGAGGGAAAAACAGCAGTCATGATGAACCAGAGACCCATCTAGAGGTGGCAACCACTTTGCTGATCCCGACATGGGACCACTTGAGGGAAGAAAGACAGTCTGGGGTTGGCTACATCTTTCAGTCTTTCCAGAGAACCAGAAAACCAAAGTCTTATGACAGATCTCTCTGTATGTATCAATGTCTGCACTGACTTAAGTTCAGATGGGCCCAAGTTCAAAGGAGTTTAGTCTTGTTCACCGGCTCAGGCCACCTCATCACCAGTATGTTACTTTATCCTAATCGCCTAACCATTCTTAACCTTCTAAACAGTAGCCACTGTTGTTCTCAACCAAATACTAATTTCTGATCATCAGTCTCACTGGCTTCAGAGCTCTAGCTTTTGGGCCACATGCTCTACCCAACACAAGCTTGCGAATTAGTGACATGTAATTGCCACCCCTAAGAACTGGAAGGGCATTCAAAAGCCATCTAGAAAGAGAGATGCAGATCCCAGGATCCAGAAAGTGTAAGTGACCTGCCGAGGACCACAAAGACTGTTGAAGGTGGGGTGACCAACTCTGCCCTCATATAAACTGTTAGTTGCTCAGTCATGTCCGACTCTCTGTGACCCCAGAGACTGTAGCCCGCCAGGCTCTTCTGTCCATGGGATTCTCCAGGCAGGAATACTGGAGTGGGCTGCCATTCCCTTCTCCAGGAGATCTTCTCTACCCAGAGATTGAACCCACATCTTCTGCATGGCAGGCGGATTCTTTACCATTTGAGCCATCAGGGAAGCCCATCCTGCTATAAGCACCCAGGCAAACCAGGAAGGTTGACTGCCCTGAATGAAGGACAAAGCCACATGGCTGTCCCTTGGGAAGGCATCTCTATCATCTGGAATTCTCGATACATATATACATTGTAGCTTCATGTAGCTTCACATAGCCCTGTTAAGATTCAAACTTCTTGAAGGAAGGGATTCCAGTCCTACAAATTAAGTACTTGACATTTGTTGGGGCAGCTCCGTGGTCAATAAATATGCCTGCCAGTGTTGTCCCAGGAGAATCCAGGCATCACTGCTCTGGGAATCTCTCTTCAGAATCCAAGGTCTTGACCATTCACAGGAGCTTCCATCTCAGCCCCCGATGACTGCTTCACTACTTCACTGACAGCGTGAGAAAAACGAAGAAATGAACCAGATGAGTAACTTGCAGCTGGCTGCTTCCTTCTCTCCTCGAACCACCAAGTCTCCTTCCTGCCTAATGAGGTTATTACCCATCGTCAAGGGGCACGGTATCTAGCGCATTTTGAATTCTCCACTCGGAAGGCAGCCTCTCAGCCGTGAAAGAAGTCAGACTCTGCGGTCCTCTCGCAGACGCCTGCCTGGGAACTACTCATGAGGGTCGGAGCTGAACTCAGAGTGTCTTGCACGGATGCAAAGGCAATCGGGTGTGGCAGCAAGATCCAAATTCAAATTTCAGAACTGGCCCTGAGCCCTTTTCCTTTGGGGCTTCCCAGGTGACAACAGTGGTAAAGAATCTATCTGCTAATGCAGGAGATGTAAGAAACATGGGTTTGATCCCTGAGGTGGGAAGATCCCCTGAAGGAGGGCATGGCAACCGACTTTAGTATTCTTGCCTGGAGAATCCCAAGGACAGAGGAGTCAGACAAGACTGAAGGAACTAAGCATGCGCACATATACCTCTCCCTTTGGGAAGTTATAGAAATGGAGATACAGCATTTTTGCCTATAAAATGTCTAATCTGCAGGATTTTAATTTGCAACAGTGCTGGTCCTTAATGAGAGGTGAGTGTTACTGAATAAGTCTCAGGACTCCTATAAGGCTCCCCAGCAGCCTCTGTGACTGAGGTGAGAAATCTTTCCACTATTGCCTTATTTTAGAACATACCACCAGCCTCCGCTAACCAGGTTTTATTCTGAATCAGACAGTGGTTTCCTTACTGCCCCTCAGTTCCTTTTTTTTTTTTTTTTTTTTCAAAAGATGCAAGCTAATCTGTCTGAGATGCAAAAAGCGGAGGCAAGTGTCAGCAAAATGTCATCATGACTGACACAAAGGATTTTTCTAGTTCGCCCATCAGTTTTGATGGAGAAGGGAGCAGAGCTCAGTCACCAAGCCCGATGCCTGGTGTTGGTAAAGATTACGGCTTCAAAGAATGTCCTAGGTCAGCACCTAAAAGCCTGAAACCCAACCCCCTGAATTCATTACTATAAGCCATAGTAATTCAGTAGGACTTCGTCACTCAGAGCAAAACTCCACTTTCAGATTCACAGCCTAGAGTCATTCCCTCCAAGCAGCTGTAGTTTATTTAGAATTACGACCAAAACAAGACTGAACAACAAAAACAAAACAATCCCTATGCCCTTATGTTTTACCATCTAAACAAGATAAAACAAAGCAAGATTTACACGTGCCTGGGAAGCAACACACATGGACCTCATTCTAAGCAAACTGTATCTTAGATTCAAGAAGAATAACTGTCTGCACTGTTCTTCTAGCATAAAACCTGTTGTGGCAGTTCTGGCTTTTTACATAACAAAGTTATGACCTCAGGTCACCAGATAGAATTAGAGTGCTCAGATTTATTTCTTGGGGGTATAATCCACTTTGCAAGGATAAACAAGTGACAGCTATCAAAATCTTACAGACATTCACATACAGCAAGAACCACTGCCATGACCATCAGCGTTCACAGAAGTAAAACTGTCCACACTGATCTTGAATCAGAATGTGTCACGGGGCTTTCCTGGTGGTCCACCGGTTAAGAATCTGCCTTGCAATGCAGGGCACATGTGTTTGATCCCTGGTCAGCGAACTAAGATTTCACATGTCACAGAGCACCTAAGCCGGTGCGCCACAACTAAGACCAGACGCAGCCAAATTTAAATAAATGTTAAAAAAAAAACCAAGAGTGTCCCAATGAAGTTGGGAAATAACCCATGAGTCCACATAAGGAGAAGTTTGACATTCTAACCTAGCAAGAGAAATGGGCAATAAAAAACATTACTTGGGTCTAACAAACTAATACTCAAAATTCTCCAAGCTAGGCTTTAACAGTACACGAACTGAGAACTTCCAGATGTTCAAGCTGGATTTAGAAAAGGCAGAGAAACCAGAGATCAAATTGCCAACATCCACTGGATCATAGAAAAAGCAAGAGAGGTCCAGAAAAACATCTACTTCTGCTTCATTGAGTACACCAAAGTCTTTGATTGTGTGGATCACAACAAACTGTAGAAAATTCTTAAAGAGATGGGAATATCAGACCACCTTAACTGCCTCCTGAAAAATCTGTATGCAGGTCAAGAAGCAACAGCTAGAATCAGACAGGGAACAATAAACTGGTTCCAAATCAGGAAAGGAGTACATCAAGGTTGTATAATGATACCCTGCTTATTTAACTTATATGCAGAGTACATCATGCGAAATTCCAGGCTGGATGAAGTACAAACTGAAATCAAATTTGCTAGGAGAAATGTCAATAACCTCAGATATGCATATGACACCACCCTTATGGCAGAAAGCAAAGAAGAACTAAAGAGCCTCTTGATGAAAGTCAAAGAGGAGAGTGAAAAAGCTGCTTAAAACTAAACATTCAAAAAACGAAGATCATGTCATCTTGTCCCATCACTTCATGGCAAATAGGGAAACAATGGAAAAAGTGACAAACTTCATTTTCTTGGGCTCCAAAATCACTGCAGATGGTGACTGCAGCCATGAAATTAAAAGACGCTTACTCCTTGGAAGAAATGCTATGACAAACCTAGACAGCATATTAAAAAGCAGAGACACTACTTTGCTGACAAAGGTCTGTCTAGTCAAAGCTGTGGTTTTTCCAGTACTCATGTGTGAATGTGAGAATTGGACCATAAAGCAGAGCGCTGAAGAATTGATGCTTCTGAACTGTGGTGTTGGAGAAGACTCTTGAGAGTCCCTTGGACAGCAAGGAGATCCAACCAGTCCATCCTAAAGGAAATCAGTCCTGAATTTTCACTGGAAGGAGTGATGCTGGAAGCTGAAGCCCCAATACTTTGGCCACCTGATAAGTAGAGCTGACTCACTGGAAAAGATCCTGATGCTGAGAAAGACTGAAGACAGGAGGAGAAGAGGACGACAGAGGATGAGATGGTTGGATGGTATCACTTACGTGATGGACATGAGTTTGAGCACACTCCAGGAGTTGGTGTTGGACAGGGAAGCCTGGCGTGCTGCAGTCCAAGGGGTTGCAAAGAGTCTCACACCACTGAGCAACTGAACAGTAGTCAATGTCCTGGCATATAAAATGACATTGCTGAGGGAGGTGGGTTCATAAAACTCTCTGTACTATTTTTGCAACCTCTTATTAAATAATTATTTCATAACAAACAAACAAAAAAAAACCTGTTGCTTCTCAAAGCATTATTTATTGAGTTTCTGCCTGTTTGGGGAGATTTTTCAATATTTTTCATAATACAGAAGCTCAAACTCCATTCCAAGTGCCCCCTTTCTACTGATGGTATAGGCCGGGATGGGACCTATACCTAAATACTTTGAAAATGGTCTGCAGATATTTCTGGACAACCTCCCCTGTTCAATAAGACCCCCAAACAATGTAAGTCACTGGAGACTTTTAGAAGCAGAGAGACCACCACATTTGATCTTGGCTGCTATGTGGAGGATCTAAAGAGGGCCTAACTATAGCTCTGGAGGCAGGATCATGCAACTCTGGGTGGGGACTGAGTCAGATAAAGGCCTCAACAGGGTAATGGTAGACATGGTAGGTAGACACAATCAAGAGGTCACATCTGCAGGACAGTGAACAATGACTAAGTGAAGGGGGTAGAGGGAGGAGTCTCAGATGACCACTAGACTTTCATCTTGGGCAGCAGGGGCTATCATGCATCAAGACAGGAAAATGAAGAGCTGGTGTGTGAAGGAAGATCAGAAAGGCTGCCATAAGGTTCTACAGGGCATAAGATTTATGCATATCTTCTGCAGTGGAGAAATCCCTTTTTCCTTATCTGACGGGGCATAAAGAACTGGGGATGGACAAGTTAGTACAGGGGGTGAGAAGGGCGGCCACTGTTCAGCCACATCAGCCATGTGGCCATGTTCAGACCATTCTCACAGTCAACCACACTCCCAAGCATTAACCCTACGTACCTCCACTTGGAAAAGAGCTACCCAACGGAGATGTCCCCCACAGGATCTAGAGATGTTAGATTCCAGCATTAATATAAACAGAACTAAACACCACAAGAAATCTGACTTAAAAGTTTTTTTCAAAATTGAATATCCTACAACAGATGTTTCTACATTTTCTTTTACATGTACAGTTTATTGGGAATAGGAAAAGGGTCCCTGGACAAACATTTCCTTGGGTGGACTGCCACAACCACTCAAAGTTATATTTAGGAATGCACTTCTTTGAGGCAGAGAATTCAAGTTTCAGGAACAACTGCAACAAAAGAAACGTTCCTAGAATAAATTACCAAAAATCCTAAGGAGGAGAAGGGACCTCAAAAATAGTTGCTTCAACTGTACTCCTGAAACTAATGCAAAATTTAAAATCAACTGTACCTCAATAATTGGGCTTCCGAGGTGGCACTAGTGGTAAAGAACCCGCCTGCCGGTGTAGGAGACATAAGAGACACAGGGTCGATCCCTGGGTCAGAAAGACCTCCTGGAGGAGGAAATGGCAACCCACGCCAGTATTCTTGACTAGACAATCCCATAAACTGAGGAGCCTGGTGAGCTACAGTCCATGGGGTAGCAAAGAGTCAGACACAACTGAAGCCACTTAGAATGCATGCCTCAATAAAAATAAATTTTAAAAAGTTAACTTCTAATACCTTCTCTATAACCTAAAGGAATCCTTTCAATATCACTGATGATTATCAGAAATTAACTTCTTCACCATCTACCCCATCCTGCACCCCCATCGTTACCTACTGAAAGTGAGTGAAGTCGCTCAGTCGTGTCCGACTCTTTGCGACCCCATGGACCTCTGTCCATGGGATTTTCCAGGCAATAGTACTGGAGTGGATTGCCATTTCCTTCTCCAGGGGATCTTCCCAACCTAGGGACTGAACCCAGGTCTCCCGCATTGTAGACAGACGCTTTACCATCTGAGCCAAAAGGCCATTTTCAAATGAAACGCTGCCTTGTTAGGCTGTAAACACACAGGATTCCTCCTGTCTGTTTCTCTCTTATGACTTTTGTGAAATGTCTGTGCTAGGGTCACTTTTGTATTTGGATTATTCCTGACTATGTTATTTTGTTGTGCTTGCCATGCACCAACTAGAAGCTTTATGTAAATCTTAATTCTCACAGCCAGTACAGTATCTGCTTTACAGAAAAAGAACCCAAGACTGAGAGATACTGACTGTAGTAAAGTACAGAAATGCTCTTAGTGATACTTCTCTGTCCTAACGCAGGCTGTCTCTCCCTGTAAACCTTAGTTTATTCCACATTACATATGTGATGTGAGGATTTTATCCCCAGCACATTGAATTCTGGTTTTCCCACAAAGCTGTCCCCAGAAGAAAAAGACTCTTTAGTGAGTAAAAATACACAATGATTATTTGCTAAACTGCACTAGCCCCTCCCCAAGCAGGGCCACCCTCTGCCTGCATGCCCTGTAAGTCAGTGATTCCGTTAATGAGATGTCAGTGTTCCCAGTGGGATCCGATGTTTGCCAAGTTCTGGCACTGTCAACTTCCTTAATCTGGAATCCTGACTGCTAGAACCATCTTCTATCATCTGTATCATCATCATATAGTATCTACTAGGTGCCAGGTACAGCTTTGCTGCTGCTGCTGCTAAGTCACTTCAGTCGTGTTCGACTCCGTGCGACTCCATAGACGGCAGCCCACCAGGCTCCCCTGTCCCGGGGATTCTCCAGGCAAGAACACTGGAGTGGGTTGCCATTTCCTCCTCCAATGCATGAAAGTGAAAGTGAAGTCACTCAGTCGTGTCTGACCTAGCGACCCCATGGACTGCAGCCTACCAGGCTCCTCCGTCCATGGGATTTTCCAGGCAAGAGTACTGGAGTGGGGTGCCATTGCCTTCTCCAGGTACAGCTTTAAGGCTTCACAAACATTAACACGGTTGATTTTCACAACAGTCCTGTAAGGCTGATGCTACTATACCCATATTACAGATGAGGAAACTGAGATTCAGTGAAGTAATCAGCCTGCACTCGCCATTCAGTCATTAAGTGATGATCTGGGGTCTGACTCACACTTCTTGGTTAGTTTCCTAGAACATGGCCCAATCTTTGGCTCTTATTTAACCTTCTTTCTGATCGTAACCGAATTAAAACCACCACAGCTTTATTTATAACTGAAATTACCATTAAGCATGGTCTTCTCCACTCTGAAAGAAAGTGAAAGTCGCTCAGCTGCATCTGACTCTTTGTGACCTCACGGACTGTATGGAGCCTGCCAGGCTCCTCTGTCCGTGGGAATTCTCCAGGCCAGAATACTAGAGTGGGTGGCCGTTCTCTTCTCCAGGGAATCTTCCCAACCTAGGGATCTAACCCAGGTCTCCCACATGGCAGGTGGATTCTTTACAGTCTGAGCCTCTAGGGAAGTCCACTCTTCTCCACTCTGGGTTAGTATAGTTGCTGTGCGTTTACATGCACGACTTCCTATTTACAGTGGTGCCTTTCTTATCCTTGGGGGATATCCCAGTGGATGCCTGAAACTGCATCGTAGCAAACCCTATATATGCTAATTCTTTTCCTATACGAACATACCAGTGATAAAGTTTAATTTATCAATTAGACACAATAAGATTAACAATAACTACTAATAAGATCAACAATTATAACAATACATTGTAGGAAAGCTTATATAAATGCAGTCTTTCTCAAAATATGTTACTGTACAAATTTAAAGCCTCCTCCATGTTAGTTAAATACCACACGCTATGCTGTGGCTATAACTTTTGCAGTCCAAGGAGCAACAGCAAAACAAGCACAAACATCCTTTTTCTTCTTTACAGCATTTCAGATAGAAGATTCGTTTTTACTGTAGATGTTACCATCCTCAATAAGTTGAGAACTTTCACCTATGCGTTAAAGAAAGCACTTTACAGCTTCTCTTTGGCACATGCCAGCATCACCACTCCAGTGCACTGGGGTCAGTATTAAGTAAAATAAGAATCCTTTTTCTTCTTTACAGCATCTCAGATAGAAGATTCGTTTTTACTGTAGATGTTACCATCCTCAATAAGTTGAGAACTTTCACCTATGCGTTAAAGAAAGCACTTTACAGCTTCTCTTTGGCACATGCCAGCATCACCACTCCAGTGCACTGGGGTCAGTATTAAGTAAAATAAGGATGGCTTGAACACAAGCCCTGTAGTATCACCGCTGATTTGAAAACTGAGATGGCTACTAAGTGGCTAATAGGTGGATATGCTAGACAAAAAGATGATTCACAATCGGGCAGGAAGCAGCGTATTGTTATTATTCAGAATGGTGCACAATTTAAAGCTTCTGAATTGCTTACTTCTGGAATTTTCCATTTAACATTTTCTTACTGTGGTTGACTGTGTAACTGAAATTGCAGAAGGCAAAACTGCAGATAAGGGGAGACTACTGCATACCCAAGACATTTTATATTGTTAAATTTGGTCCATTGGTCTATCCCACTGTTTTTCTTTGATTGTTTCTGTCAATTAAAGTTCTAGATATCATTTTGGCTTTGCATCACTTATAAATTAAATAATTTACTAATTTACAGATTCCTTGGGCAGCTACTATCACAAGACCTTTAGCAGAAAGGATATAAAATTAGACCTTAAACATTGAAGTAGTGATGGAAAACCAGGAGAAATAAAAGTTTAGAGAATGCATTGGTTCTCCAAACTGTTTCCTATACTGGAGAGCTAGAGAGGAGAGGAATGCCCTGTTAAGAAATCATACAGTTATTCAGTTCATTTTGCAATAATTTCCCTTAAAGAAATGGTCTCCAAATTAAAAAGGAAAGTTCTATGTGAAAGGACATCCAAAGAGAAAGCCCTTCATGATGCTCCTCTGACTTGTGGACAATGGACCTGTACGTTTATACACCAGCAGCATTTACCACCCACCACTGAGGGATGTGGTTTACCTGACTATCATTTGTCTCGGTTACCTGTTTTTGGTGACAGCTTTATTGACATATACTTCACATACCATACAATCCATTCTTTCAAAGTGTGCAGTTCAAAGTTTTTAGAATGTCCACAGAGTTGTGCAACTATCAAATCAATCAATCTTAGAATATCTACATCATTCTGAAAAGAAAACCCTTCAGTTCACGTCCTAGTCCTCTACCCATCCCCCAGCTCTAGGCAATCACTAACTCACTTTCTGTCTGCATAGATGTGCTTATGGCACAGTTCATATAAACAGAATCCTATACTATGTGGTCTTTTATGATGGTCATCTTTCACTTAGCACAAAGCATTCTTGCTGTTCAGTTCAGTCGCTCAGTTGTGTCCGACTCTCTGCAAACACACGGACTGCAGCACACCAGACTTCCCTGTCCATCACCAACTCCTGGAGCGTGTTCAAACTCATGTCCATTGAGTTGGTGATGCCATCCAGCCATCTCAACCTCTGTTGTCACCTTTTCTTCCTGCCTTCAATCTTTCCCAGCATCAAGGTCTTTTCCAATGAGTCAATTCTTCGCATCAGATGGCCAAAGTATTGGAGTTTCAGCTTCAGCCTCAGTCCTTCCAACTAATATTCAGGACTGATTTCCTTTAGGATGGACTGGTTTGATCTCCCTACAGTCCAAGGGACTCTCAAGAGTCTTCTACAACACCACAGTTCAAAAGCATCAGTTCTTCAGCACTCAGCTTTCTTTATAGTCCAACTCTCACATCCATACGTGACTACTGGAAACACCATAGCTTTGACTAGACAGACTTTGTCAGCAAAGTAATGTCTCTGCTTTTTAATATGCTGTCTAGGTTGGTCATAACTTTCCTTCCAAGGTGTAAGTGTCTTTTAACTTCATGACTGCAATCACCATCTGCAGTGATTTTGGAGCCCAAAAAAATAAAGTCTGACAGTTTCCCCATCTATTTGCCATGAAGTGATGGGACCAGATGCCACAATCTTAATTTTCTGAATGCTGAGTTTTAAGCCAACTTGTTCACTCTCCTCTTTCACTTTCATCAAGAGGCTCTTTAGTTTTTCTTTGCTTTCTGCCATAAGGGTGGTGTCATCTGCATATCTGAGGTTATTGATGTTTCTCCTGGCAATCCTGATTTCAGCTTGTGCTTCATCCAGCCTGGCATTTAGCATGATGTACTCCACATACAAGTTAAATAAACAGGGTGACAATAAAGAGCCTGATGTACTTCTTTCCCAATTTGGAACTGGTCTGTTGTTCCATGTCCAGTTCTAGCTGTTGCTTCTTGACCTGCATACAGATTTCCCAGGAGGCAGGTAAGGTGTGTGGTATTCCCATCTCTTGCAGAATTTTCCACAGTTTGTTGTGATCCATACAGTCAAAGGCTTTGGCATAGTCAATGAAGCAGATGTTTTTCTGGAACTGTCTTGTTTTTTCGATGATCCAACGGATGTTGGCAATTTGGATCTCTGGTTCCTCTGGCTTTTCTAAATCCAGGACTGGGGAAACAGAGTCTTGGAGGGCACAAACAAAACCTTGTGGATATACCCTTAGTAGACAAGAAATCATTTTTCCTTCATGACTTAACAACATTTGGAAAACAGGGATATTTAATATAAAAAACTTGAGTTTCTGGCAGCTCCTGAAAAATGGGACTATCTGGTCACACTAAACCCTTTCCTCTGAGAGAACTTTAGCAGTAGTGTTGGGCATAGCCCTCTAATTTTCCATGGAAACCATGCAGACTTCTTTATATATCTGTTACCTGCCTAGCATTTAAGTCTTATACTAAATGACTGTAAGATCTAAGGAGGGCAGGCCATGTGTTACTTTTATTCATAAGCATATTTCGACACAGTGTCAGGGGCACAGTGACCAGCAAATGGACCTGCTGGATACTAGGAGCTTGGTATCAAATACTGTGCTAAACCCTCTGTTTACACCACTTCATTTCATTCTTACCCTTCTGAAATAATTGCTCATCACTTTACATGATGTTCAGAGAATTAGCCAACTGCCCTTTCAAAGCTCACCCAGCTAGTACTGATCCCAAGTTTATGTGATTCCAAAACAAAGGAGTGTGGAAAAGCAAGTAAGGGTATAGTTTCTCATTAAAAAAAAAAAAAAAAAAAAAAAAACACAGCAAGAGGCAAACACTCTGGTTACCCAGATGCAGTTTTTGTTCTACATCTGTCAACAGAAAGTACTCACTTTATAGGGTCATTGCTTCTTTCTTCTGCAAAACTCTTAATCTTGCACCAAGAGAGGTGGGCAAGGTCGCACTTATCTTCTGAGATGGCCCACACGCTATGGAAACTTTTCCTCTCAGGGCTGCTCTCACTTTCTGAGATGGTCTGCACTCTGTCTGTGGAATGTCTTTCTTTCAAGGATCCTCTAGCTTCCCGAGACAGTCTGCTGCTGCTGCTGCTGCTGCTGCTAAGTCACTTCAGTTGTGTCCGACTCTGTGCGACCCCAGAGACGGCAGCCCACCAGGCTCCCCCGTCCCTGGGATTCTCCAGGCAAGAACACTGGAGTGGGTTGCCATTTCCTTCTCCAATGCATGAAAGTGAAAAGTGAAAGTGAAGTCGCTCACTCGTGTCAGACTCTTAGTGACCCAATGGACTGCTACCTACCAGGACTCTCTGTTTAGGGTCATCATTTATTATCTTGGAAAGGACCTGGTATAGATTTGTTTGTGGTACTAAGTTAGTAACACTCACACCCATACAAAAGACAATGGCAAACTGGAAAAAATGTTGGCAGCCTATATATCAAAGACCTCGTTTCCCTGATAAATAATTTCTACAAATTAACAAGAATCTTCTCCACTGAGACAGTCTACACTCTATCAAATGCCTTTCTCTCAGTGCCTCTCTAGCCTTCTGAGATGGTCCACACTCTGTGGAATGCTTTCTCTCAAAGCCTCTCTAGCCTTCTGTGAGTTCACACTCTATGGAATGTGTTTCTCTCATGGTCTCTTAGCCTTCTGAGATGGTCCACACTCTGCCTGTAGAATGTGTATCTCTCTAAATAAACTCTTTCAGAAAAATAGAGAGAGAAAGCCAAGATCTACCTCCTAAATCTTCAAATGGGTTAGTTCAGCTATAGGGATTAGTGACCATGCTTCCAGCTAGGCAATTCAGAAGGAAAAGCATTCAGCTGAAACATAACATGCCTTCAGTGTGAGATCACAAAGACAAAAAGTCACATCGGGAAGTCATTCCACTGAATAGGAAGTAGGGATCCTCAGCCAAGGGGCAGAGTCCAGAACAAGCACTCAATGACAAACATTCTCTCTTGGGCTACGTATCAGCTGACCAGTAACTGAACAAATGGCTACTTAAGCTACTTGCTTGAAAACACAAAAAGTGCTATCCAGTCACAGTTTGAGGAGGCATCATAGAAGCTCCCAGAAGAGGTCAGATTCTGGTAAAGGTCTAAAAATGACTTTATCATATAGGGCTGTCCACCTATCAATATCTACTGAGATGGGTGACACCTCAGCAGTAGGACAAAAATCTACCCACTCTTTTCTCTAGTTCTTATGAATCACAAGATATACTACAAGATGAAATCACTCTTTTAATGTTTATCCTCCTGGACCAGACTCCTCAAAGTCAGAACCAAGGTCTTACTGCTTGAACCCCCAGAACCTTCCACAGTGATTTCCTACGGTGGGTATGAATAGGTAGTCAAAAGGATTCTTTTTCCGATCTACACATTTGCTTCAACACTCACAGCAAAGTACCGAACAAATCACATGCAGATATATATTACAGATACATATATATTTCAGTTCAGTTCAGTTCAGTCACTCAGTCGTGTAGAACCTTCTACAGTGATTTCCTACGGTGGGTATGAATAGGTAGTCAAAAGGATTCTTTTTCCGATCTACACATTTGCTTCAACACTCACAGCAAAGTACCGAACAAATCACATGCAGATATATATTACAGATACATATATATTTCAGTTCAGTTCAGTTCAGTCACTCAGTCGTGTCCGACTCTTTGCAACCCCATGAATCGCAGCACGCCAGGCCTCACTGTTCATCACCATCTCCTGGAGTTCACTCAGACTCACATCCATCAAGTCCGTGATGCCATCCAGTCATCTCATCCTCGGTCGTCCCCTTCTCCTCCTGCCCCCAATCCCTCCCAGCATCAGAGTCTTTTCCAATGAGTCAACTCTTTGCATGAGGTAGCCAAAGTACTGGAGTTTCAGCTTTAGCATCATTCCTTCCAAAGAAATCCCAGGGCTGATCTCCTTGCAGTCCAAGGGACTCTCAAGAGTCTTCTCCAACACCACAGTTCAAAAGCATCAATTCTTTGGCACTCAGCCTTCTTCACAGTCCAACTCTCACATCCATACATGACCACAGGAAAAACCATAGCCTTGACTAGACAGACCTTAGTCGGCAAAGTAATGTCTCTGCTTTTGAAAATGCTATCTAGGTTGGACATAACTTTTCTTCCAAGGAGTAAGCATCTTTTAATTTCATGGCTGCAGTCACCATCTGCGGTGATTTTGGAGCCCAAAAAACTAAAGTCTGACACTGTTTCCCCATCTATTTCCCACCAAGTGATGGGACCAGATGCCATGATCTTCATTTTCTGAATGTTGAGCTTTAAGCCAACTTTTTTGCTCTCCTCTTTCACTTTCATCAAGAGGCTTTGTAGCTCCTCTTCATTATGATAAATTCTAACACAAAGTCGCTTATATATTTGTGTTAGAATTTATCATAATAGTGATACGAAATCAGAACCACATCTGATGCAGGGAGGGGCCGTGCCCGTGACACAATGCCTCAGAGAGATTTGACTGCTGCCCATGAAACAGGCTGAGCCTAGAACTTTGCTCCCTGAACATTCATGTGCCTGTGAATCACCTAGGACTCTGGTTATTGTGTAGATTCTGAGTCTGTGGGCCTCAAGCATCTGCACCTATTTTTTTTTTTTACATTTTGCATTTAATAACATTTTTTAATCACAGTTTTTTTAAGATTTTTTGTTGTTGTTGTGGATCATTTTTTAAAGTCTTTATTGAAATGAATGTGTTACAATATTGCTTCCGCTTTACTTTTTTTAGCTTTTTTTTTTTTTAACTTTTTATTTTATATTGGAGTATAGCCAATTAACAATGCTGTGACAGTTTCAGGTGGACAGCAAAGGGATGCAGCCATACATATATATGTGTCCATTCTCCCCCAAATTCCCCTCCTATCCAGGCTGCCACATAACATTGAGTAGAGTTCCTTGTGCTGTACAGTAGGATATTGTTGGTTATCCATTTCAAGTACAGCAGTGTGTACACATCAATCCCAAGCTCCCTTTTTAAAATTAAAGTTGATTTACAATGCTGTGTTAACTTCTGCTATATAGCAGAATGACTCTATTATACATATATACATTCTTTTTTATATTATTTTCCATTATAGTTTATCCCAGGATACTGAATACAGTTCCCTGTGCTATACAGTCAGACCTTGTTGTTCATCCATCCTATATATAATATAGTTTGCATCTGCTAGTCCTAAATCCCAGTCCTCCCTCTCCGAGCCCTTGACAAACACAAGTCTGTTCTCTGTGACTATGAATCTGTTCCTGTCTCATATGTAAGTTCATTTATGTTGTATTCTAGATCCCACATATAGATGACATGCTTTTTAATAAGTGCTAAGTGATTTGGTATTGGTCTTTCTCATTCTGACTTCCTTCATTTAGTATGCTGATCTCCAGCCGCAAGAGTCTGCACTTCTGACAAGCTTCCAGCTGTTGCCAACACTGCCAGTTTGTGGAGCGCCTCTGAGCAACAAGGATCTAAGAGCTCCAACAAGGACCCTAACTGCCTTGGTTCCTTGCAGGCTACGCCATGCCCTAAGGAGCTGGGGTGACAGGCAGCAGAGGGCAGAACTGATGAGATGTGCTTTGGATGGGAAATTCCTACGGCAATGACCTTTCCCTTTTATTTCATTCAAGCTCTGACAATCTATCAGCAGTCATCCCTAATGAGTAAGAATTAGTATGGGGTGGGGGGAAACCTTTCAGAAATAAATTTCAAGCACCTTCCTGACCACCCCTTGTGTGGCTGCCACAGCTGTGGTGATCTGGGCCATGCACCTCCAGATGCCTGGGGAGGGCTTTATCCTCACTAGAAACGGGTATCTACATGCTCCTGCAGCCTCTGTTCTTTTCTTCCAGATCATACATTGTTAACTTCCAATCTCTTCTGTTGTTAACTCACTCAGTCGTGTCCAACTCTTTTGCGACCCCACAGACTGCAGTATGCCAGGCGTCCCTGTCCATCACCAACTCCCGGAGTTTGCTCAAACTCATGTCCACTAAGTTGACGATACCATCCAACCATCTCATCCTCTGTCACAGGGAAGCTAAATATTGGGTGGCCACAGAATCCATGGGGAATCTGAAAAAAGCTATGAACACTCTCTGCTCCCCAAATACCCAGACACTAAAGGTTATTTAACATTTCAGAGGTTTCATAGACGGTGCTGAATCTATAAAAGGAAGCCTGTGCCCTGTCTTCTAGAAGCTGTACTTTTAAAAAAAAAAAAAACAAAAGGTTAAGACTTACTCAGAACACTTTATTTTTAAAATACAAATCCTTTTCTACAAATACTCCATGGGAGATATCATGTCCCTGCCTCTGGAAACTTTTCTGCAGATCATAAGATGCCTGCAAACAGGTGACATGCCTTGTTACATGCCTGCAAACAGGTGACATGCCTTGTTACAGAGTGAGATGACAAATGAATGAAAGCCCAAATTTCAAGACAAAGCCACCAGCCTAGAAACAATAACTGTGATGGCCACTACCCCACCCACATTTTCTTAAAAGCATGCAAGAGATGGTGGGACTTGTTCTATTCAGCCACAGAGGACTGTAGGATAGAGGGGACCAGAGGAGAAGCGGAGAGGAAAACTAATTAAAAAGCAAATGGGGGAAAATGAGCTTGGAAAGGGCTCACTGAACTGCTGACAGCCTAGAGTGCGGAGGTGAAAAACAAATGCAAAAGAGATTTGGCAGAATCCAAAAAGAGCAGGATCAGAATGAGAAATGAGGCCACGACCGACTCCCAGCTACAAGTCAGAGAGAGGAGTCAGAGTGACATTTACGTGGAGGAGAAAAGAAAAAGTTCCCTGGATGAAAGGGGAGTGAACAGAGTGGACTGAAGGAGAGAGAGAGAGAGAAGGAGGACCATGGACAGATAGCTGCTGCAGAAAATAAAACATGGCAGCATCACAGTCACACACACACAGAACAGCAGAGAATCTTACCAAAGCCATCAAATGCCCTCTCAAGAAAAAAGAGGGAGGGGACGATGAGCAGCCTAAGCCATCACAGATCAGCTTAAAATTACAAATGAAAGCCTACCTGGTGCATGGCAGAATTTGCAGGCACCTGCAGGAGCGCCTCCCGGGCCCCACCCTCACATCACAGGCCAGGTGGCTCCTGCTCACTAATGCAGGAAACGACAAGCCAGAGAGACACCCTCTTATGCTCCTTTCATCTGAGCCACTGATGGTGGAGACAGGTCATTTCACTGCGGGCAGAGGTGGGGATATGGGAAAGAGACTCTGTATGCATGCAGGTGCCTAAGGACAGAACTTTGAAACAGAGCTGCATCTGGAAAGTAAAGTTTCCTGAAATGAGAGGCTGTGGGAGAACCAGGATCCCATGGCCAGGTGTGAAGATGCACAGCACTGCCCTGCAATGTCACACAGAACAGAAAGTCCCACTGGCCACTCAAAGACTCGTGGACTTCTCTGCAGACCTTCCTTCCAACAAGGGGTACCTTGTTGTTGGTACCTGTGCTGTGCTTCTATAGACTCTGGGGGTGGGCTGTGCACGCACGTGGGTGTGCGCTCAGTTGCTCAGTCCTGTCAAACTCAGTGACATCCTATGCTTCTGTCCCTTACAAAAGACAATGGACTCAGCAAGAGCCCAATTACAGGCATGATGCTGAATGTTAAGGCAGCTAGCCAGTTAGTGTTTACCCACTACCAGCCTCCACTTATAGCCTTTTACCTATACAAACTCATTTATTCCTTTTGGTCACCCCAGAGGGAGGCAGCATCTCCACTTTACAGATGCAGGACCAAGAAAGCAACTCGCTTGCCGAGGTCACACCTCTAATAAGAGGCAGGGGGCAGCATTTGAACCCAGGACCCTTAACAATTTCACCAGCAGTTCCCAAACTCAAGGGGCTTCCCTGGTGGCTCAGACAGTAAAGAATCCACCTACAGTGCAGGTGACCCAGGTTCGATCCGTGGGTCAGGAAGATCCCCTGGAGAAAGTGAAAGTGAAGTCACTCAATCGTGTCCCACTCTTGGTGACCCTGTGGACTGTAGCCTACCAAGTTCCTCTGTCCATGGGATTCTCCAGGCGAGAATACTGGAGTGGGTTGCCATTTCCTTCTCCAGAGGATCCTCCCGACCCAGGGATCGAAGCTGGGTTTCCTGCATTGGAGGCAGATGCTTTAACATCTGAGTCACCAATGGCAAACCACTCCAGTATGGGAGAATTCCCATGGACAGAGGAGCCTGGTGGGCTACAGTCTATGGGATCGCAAAGAGTCAGACACGACTGGATGACTGACACTTTCGGCCTTTCCCAAACTCAAACTTTCCCACTTTACTGTGCCTTTAGAGATTTAGTCTTCAGTCATTTTTTCAGGACACCCTTTGGCCAGAAGAAGTAACTAAGGAAAGCTCCATTTACCAAAGCATTAGGTCCAAACAGTTCTGTGGTGGTAGTGAGGTGGTATCTGGCAAAGAGAGCCATTTTACTCACAGTTACACAATATCCTGTGACTTTCACTTAATCTTGTGACTTCCCCGGGCACCCCAGGGTGCCTCGGCACACAGTTTGGAATCCACAGAACCACACTTGCCTGCCTTCTTCCTTCTGGTGAGGAAAAGGCATCAGCCTGCAATAATCACACTGGCTGTTCCTTCCAGTACGTCTGTCAGAGAGAAAAAGAAGTCTGCCAACAACTGCCCTCTTGCTGTCAGGAATGGCTGTGCCCTGAGCGCTCTGAGCTGCAGGGTCCACCCGGCCCACTCGCCCTCCTGCCACTTCACCCTAACAGGGACCCAAGCCTTCCAGAACAAGCGGCTAAGGTCCTGCCATCTGCTTTCCCTTCCGTCCGGCCACTTCCTGCTCCCAGTTCCTGGGTGACTTAGTTCCTCTTCTGAGCAGTCTCTCCAGCCACAGAGAGACCTGGTTCACCTCTTCCTCTGGAGTCAAGGCCCACTCTGCATACAAGATTTGCTGGGCGACTCCAACTGGCCGTTTTCATGTGTATTTCTCCCTCCCCTCTGGTGGTGAACTTTTGCAGGGTGGGCTCGTATCTCACTCATCGTGGTGACTTCTTCAATGACTCTGCACAGTAAATGGCACACAGTCTTTTGAGTTTTCATTAATAAAGAATGGAACAAGAGCGAAGGATGGCTTGAGGAACCATAAGAAGGATTATGGGGTGAATGAAAGAAAAGGATAAATATAGGAGATGTAGGGCACTGGTGGCCCCAATTAGGGAAATCCCTTATCCACACACCTTGCAATGAGACTCCGTAGCAACTCTCACCAAGATGAGTCTCCATCTTACCCTTTGAATCTGGATGCATGTTGCACCTTGCTTTGCTAATAAATGTGGTAGAAGTCAGGAATGCCAGTTCTGAACCTGGGCCTCAAAAGACATTCATCGCATGCTTCTGCTTACCCTATAACCTGGATCAAACGGCTGCAAGAGGGCAGGCCATGTGGAAGGGAGCCCAGCCAACACCGGCTGGGACCTGGGAGCCTTTGATGCAGCGTTTGCACCTGGACAAATAGCTCCCACACAAGATACAGAGAAACTATAAGGGACTAAAAATAACTGTGAATGTATGAGTGAGTGAGTGAAAACCACTCAGCTGTGTCTGACTCTTTGTGACCCCATGGACTATACAGTTCATGGAATTCTCCAGGCCAGAATACTGGAGTGGGTAGCCTTTCCCTTCTCCAGGGGATCTTCCGCTGGGGCAAATTATGGACAAAAAGACCAAAAAACCCAACTGCCACTTCTGAAGAGCCCGGAGCAAAAGCAGGGTACTGTGCATGCCCCCGGCACCCAACACCACCTACAGGATGGTGGTAAGCCACCCCTCCAGCCACAGCCCTACCCTCACCCTATGAAAGGAACCAGCTCACTCTGCCAATGGGGAGCAAGTGAGCAAAGGAACCTGTTACTTGTTTTCACTCCCCTCCTGCTGCAGCAGGGGCCCCAGTAAAGTCTTGCCTGAATTTATCTGGCCTCTTACCAATTTCAATTGATTAAGGAGGCCAAGAACCCTGGTTAGTTACAGTCTCAGCTGAGACAATCCTGGACCAAACTCAGCCTCAGCCAGCCAACACCCCCCAAACATGTGAGAAGCCAGCTAAGAACAGCAGACTGACCCCCTAATCACTACATGAGTGAACCCAGGGGAAACCAGAACCACCACCCAACTGACCCAAGACCTGGGAACTCCAATAAAAGACAGTGTTTTAAGCCGCCAAGAGTTGGGATAGCTTGTCATGTTGGTATGACAATGGCTGACTGTTGATGAACAGGCTAACTTAGGGCAGTCAAGTCCCTAGAAGGCAGGGGCTGTGAGTGTCTGTCCTGTGCTGAGCACCCACGTTATTGAGCAGACTGTGGGCCCATCTTAGGAGGTTATCTCATGATCTATTGTCAGGTATTTTGTTTGTTTGTTTGAAAGAATGAGAGTTTTATTCATGAGCACTTAGATGTTTACCAACAATATATATATATTTTAAAAAAATACTGATTTCATATCAGTCTTTACAATCACACTCACATCTAGAGAGAAACACTGTTGCAGAGATCTGAACAGAGTGTTTCTGAATTTTACAAGGGATTTACTTGAAGTTAGGTGTGGATTCACCATTACCCTCATCTGTAACGCTACCTCTCTGCATCGTGATCAGCTTTCTTGAGGAAAGAAAAGGGCAGAAGAGGAAAGAGCCTACTTCCTACTGTGCCTCCTAGAAGCCAGCAACAATAGTCACAGCCAGCAGGTATTCACACCTGTCTTACCCACCCGCTCCACTCGCAGCATCTGCCTGGAAACGCCAGTGCATCTAAACAACCATTTCCTGTGATGGTGTCAAATCCTTTTGAGAAAGGGCAAGGCATAAAAATATTTTTCAAAGTTAACGATTCTTTTCTTTTTCCTTCAACGATATTGCCTATCTGTGCTCCGCACTAAGGAAACCAAAAACCTGTCTTCTGCCCCCAGGGAACTCCAGTCTGACTGACCTAAGAGGCCTACTTCTCTCAACAAGAGGCTAGATAAGGACCCATCCTATTCCTTCTGGCTATCAAAATCAGACATTTACAGCAGGTGGTGAGCCCTAGGGCCAGCAATCTAAAACGTGAAAGCCTAGTGACCACTCCCCACCCCCACCATGGTGGTTGTCCCACTGGCTCTGTAGAAAGCCTCTAGTCTCAACCCCATTTCTGAGATAAAGAAGGTCCTTGTGGAGGGTGACTGCTGCCTTTGTTGCAGGAAAGGGGAGGCGCTAGCGAGAGGGATTCTGGGAAGTGGACGACACGCGGTGTCTCCTTTAGACCTTTCCCGGACTCTTCCGGTTGGTGGTGGCTTATTAGTTCCGTATTCCTTACCAGGATCTCCTGTCGTGAATCAACTCACGCGAATGGTTACTATGGGGCCTGGCCAGGGTGGGCGCTCTCAGTCAGCGTGCTTCCCCTAACACTTTGATGGCACATGCAGTGTCTCTCCACGACACGTTTCCTCTGGAAGGCAGCTTTCAGTTCAGTTTTTAGGTGCCTACACTCACTTTCCCTTACACTTTTCCAGGGAACCCTAGTCCAGCAAATTCTCAAGGCCTGCAAGCCTAAGTTTCACACCTACAAAATAGAGAAGAAATGAGGTTGAATAAGGTGATATGACATGAAAATCCAAAAGCTGGGCATGGTCCCAAGCACCTAACAGTGCTCACAAATGTTCACTTTCCTTCCTTTCAGCTACAAAAACACAGGTGCTACCATACACACACAAACAAACATATACACACTCAACACTCCTTCAGGCCATACGTACCCTCTTCTGCCCAATATCATGTCACATTGGTAATAATAGTACGAGCATAATGTTCTGAAAGTCAGATCCCCAAAACACAGACATTCATTCAACTTTTACCCAACATCACACTGGGTATGATCAACGTGGGAACCTTGAGGCTCCCACCAACCTCCCAAGGGCGCTATTCTTACTAGTAAGGATCATGACAACCTTCTGAACAATCCACAGAATATCTAACAAGCTAACAAGCCATGGGGGTCCTAGCAAACAGCATCTCATTATCCTACTAAAGTCAGTATTCTGCCAAGTCCATAGTGACTTTATTTTCTGGCAAAAGCATCTTTATGCTAAGCAAGACTCCCGACATGTCCAGGAGAGGGATCCGATCTATTCAGCTGGCCCTCAACTGTCAAGCACAAGATGGATCATGCCTCCTGCTCTGGAGACCTACTTCCCCACTCCCACCTCCCTCATTCCCTGAGCACCTGAGCTGGTCCCTAGATAAAAACAGTCACAGCAAAAGGAGCAATATAAAAAACGATGCCAAATCTGTCTTCATTAATCACCTTCCTCTGCTGGTGTGAAACTCTCAGGAAAAGAGCCGGAGAATGACTCAGATAACCCGCTTACATAAGGACACCTGAGTCTCTAATATGCTTCATGTACCAACACTGTTTCCTAGTGAGCCTTTAATTTCCCCTCAGGATTTCCACGGTACATTCTTTAGATCATGCAATTGCCTTGACAAACAGAAAAACTTGAACTCCATTCTAGGAAGTAATACTACAATGTGCTTTCAGGTTGTCAGGGGTTTTGAGCTACTTCATCTTCATTTTTCTTCTTTGGAATCCTTCCATCCTGAAAGTGGATTCGTGACAACAGGGGAATTTCCCACTCAAACCTGAAAATCAAGTTTGGTCTCACCAGACCTGGATTTGAACAAGATTCAGACTTCTCCATCTTTCGCCCGCTGACTCCTCTGGGTTGTGAATGCCCATAGTGGGTACTAATCAAGTCAACTAGACCAAATTAAGCCAGCCTGACTTAGACATTGTTCCTTATTTTTGCTGATCTCACTGCAACCAACCATACAGTGAGCAGAATGGTTATTCAGTACAAGACACCAACTTCACACACTTCTCCCCTACAGAACAGCTGGGAGATGGTGGGCTCTCTTAGAAAACATCAGCTTCTTTGGAAACTTAAAAAATTATGCTTGCCTAAGGTTGCCATCTAAAACTAGTAAGGATTACAAAGTCCATTATAAGCACCAAACAAAAGCACATAACCAAGTCCTTTGGAATCAAATACAAAGGATGAGATTAAAATCACAATATAATACCACTACACACCCGCCAGAATGGCTAAGGTGAAATGGACAGGAAATAGTGTACTGAGGACACAAGGGAGGTCAGCTCTCACACACTGGTCAAGGTACAAGCTGGTACCACTATTTACGGAAACTGGCAGTTTTCTCATACAGCTGAGCATGCATACTCCCTGTGACCCAGAAATAACACTTCTAAGTATATAGTCAATGTGCAACATGCCCCTATGTCCACCAAGAGCCATATACTTGAGTGTTTCCAGAAGCACTATTGAGAAGAGCCCCAAACTGGGAATTATACAAATGTTCATCTGTGGTTGAATGGACCAATCAATGGCAGCACAGTCACACAATGGAAGACTCTGTAGCAATGAGAATGGATGGTCTACAAACACACACGATGATATGAATTTCATAGCACAACACTGAGCAAAACATGCAAAACCCAAAACAGCACACACCGCACGAGTTCATTCATATAGAGTACACAGACCAAGCCATCCGTACCGGAGAAGGTCAGGAGAGTAGTGTGGGTAGTGAGTGACCAGAAGGGGTGAGACAAGGTGGTTCTGAACTGCTGGTGATGTTCCGTTTGTCTTTCTGGGTGGTTAGGTGGGTGTGTGCACTTTGTGCAAATCCACCAAGCTGTACACGTGTCATGGGTACTTTCCTGCGTGTGTGTGTGTATATATATATATATATATTATATGCCAATTAAAAAGTTAAAAATAAAATCACGGATGGTGTTTTCCTGAGTTAAGTCCCTGCTTGCCTCAGTAACTAGCCAATGCTGGTTGGCCAGTAGGTGGAGCTAAGGTTCTTGCTGACTGCTACTCTGGGACTGGTAACCAACTGGCTTAGGCACTAGCTGGTTTTGTGACCTGGGGCAAACTCTTACCCCACTTGCCTAAACTTGTTAATAAGATTGGACAGAATGCTGGCTCAGGTTCCTTCGCAGTTCTGATTCTTGAAGATTATAATGTTGCCCTCCTCATCCATTCCTTCATGAGGTGGATAGGAATCACAGGGGAAGGTGGCTGGGGTTTAGGATCCTGCTAGAACCAGAGGGAGCACCTGGAACTGACCCTCTTCACCTTAGAATGCAAGATTTAAAAGGACAGAGGCCCAAGTCTCACTATTCAGAAGCGCTTGATGTTTCCAAAGCCAATCCAATCTCTGATTAGACAAAATGGCACCTCACCATCTGGATCTGCAATTTCAACCCAAGAGCTCAATTTGCTGCTCACCTGTCACTTGCCTCCTTTTCTTTCCTCTAGGAAAAGGAGTCGATTGGGTATAAGCAAAGTGATGCTTTTACACAAGTCAGCAGCAAAGGCCCTCTGAAAATAAAGTGCAAATATTCAAAAGGCTCATCCATATAGGGCTTCTCCAAAGAACAAAAACTATCTCAATGTCAAACAGAAGACAAGCCAAACATTGTGCACCTGCGCTGACTTCAGCAAATCAGCCTTCCTCGCCCAGTGAGGCCCAGCTCTCAAGCTGGTTCATTTACCCACACCGCTCCCTCTGGAGTCTCAAGGTCTTACTGACATCCTCCTTTGCCCTGGTTTGATGCAGCACAACTGAATAATGAAAGGAGTATTTGTGAAGAATGAGAAGATGGTGTGGGCGGGGAGGTGGACAGAACGCAAGAACCAGGGAAATTCAAGTTTTCCCCACAATTTTCCATGTAAAATAAAACTTTTGTTTTGGGGAGGGAAGTTGGAGATGCTCCAAATTTCCAGAGAACTCTGATTCTACATTCTCTCAAAGCTGGACAAGAGGAGGCCAGGAAGCAAAGTGATCATTTCAAGGTGTTTTATGTTGTACAAAGAAGCCAACCCCATATACAACTCCCCTAACCCCCTAAAAGCAAGAGAAAGAGGAAGACAAGTGACTGCTAGTGACACAATTCCAGGACAAGCCTTGGTCTTTCCATGCACATGGCCTTCACGCTGACAGAACAGAGACCACCCAGCAACACTGCTCTCAAGACCCCGGGAATATCTGACGCTGATCACAACCCAGGGGCCTTTCCCTACTGATTCTCTTTATTATTTCTTTTGTTTCCCCCAGAGGCTGAAAGTAAGACCAAGTTTTATTATAACAAAGACTATCACACAAAAAGTTTTAAAAAGTTTAAAGCCCAATTGAGAAAGGTGAAACAGAGTTTTGTTTATTACATTTTTGCTTCACTTGAATATTGAGTTTCACGGTCTGGTGAGGGCCCTGTTTTGACCCTATTTCCATATAAAAGTTATGTAACTTTTCCCATAGCTTTTATTCCCAGTAGGTTAAAGATGAAGGTTTGTTGGTTTGTTTTTTTTTTTTGAGGGGGGTGGTGAGGGGAGCAGGATACACATCTCTGTTATCTATATTGTAAATACTAGTGTATTTACAATACAGTTTAGTTACAGTGTCTGTAACTAAACTCTTTTGCTTGCTGGGACTATCAGCTTGTCCACACCCCGGTGGACAGGAATTCTATTTGCAATGCTTCTAAATAGCTAACCAGCCATCCTCTTAGCTGCTAAAGCTAACAGAAGTCTGGCTGATGACTCTATCTCCCTCGAGCACCAAACCCCCGGGGCAGTCAGCATAGTCTAATACAGGTTTGTTCCTAGTGTCCTACAGGTGCACTCTGAGAGTACACATAATATCCAAATACAGTTTTGATTCTAGTTGTTCAGTAATTATTTCAACCCGTACACACACCAAATGTGTATCTTTGTATATGCTGTCAATTAGGAATTAGGATAAGCTAAGCTAAGTCACTTCAGTCGTGTCCGACTCTGTGCGACCCCATAGACGGCAGCCCACCAGGCTCCCCCG
>SJYT01022945.1:523740-545306 GCA_006410635.1 Cephalophus harveyi
CAGAAAGTGAAGAGGAACTAAAAAGTCTCTTGATGAAAGTGAAAGTGAACAAGTTTGCTTAAAGCTCAACATTCAGAAAACGAAGATCATGGCATCTGGTCCCATCACTTCATGGGAAATAGATGAGGAAACAGTGGAAACAGTGTCTGACTTTATTTTTCTGGGCTCCAAAATCACTGCAGATGGTGATTGCAGCCATGAAATTAAAAGACGCTTACTCCTTGGAAGAAAAGTTATGACCAACCTAGACAGCATATTCAAAAGCAGAGACATTACTTTGCCAACAAAGGTCCATCTACTCAAGGCTATGGTTTTACCCCCTGTGGTCATGTATGGATGTGAGAGTTCGACTGTGAAGAAGGCTGAGTGCCAAAGAATTGATGCTTTTGAACTGTGGTGTTGGAGAAGACTCTTGACAGTTCCTTGGACTGCAAGGAGATCCAACCGGTCCATTCTGAAGGAGATCAGCCCTGGGATTTCTTTGGAAGGAATGATGCTAAAGCTGAAACTCCAGTACTTTGGCCACCTCATGCGAAGAGTTGATTCATTGGAAAAGGCTGATGCTTGGACGGATTGGAGGCAGGAGAAGAAGGGGACGACCGAGGATGAGATGGCTGGATGGCATCACCGACTCGATGGATGTGAGTCTGAGTGAACTCCGGGAGATGGTGATAGACAAGGAGGCCTGGCATGCTGCGATTCATGGGGTCGCAAAGAGTCGGACATGACTGAGCGACTGAACTGATACTTCAGTTAAAAAGAAAATACAAAATTGTATCTGGACTTAAGGTTGCCAACAGGATGATACTAAGATGAGACTGGATTATGCAAGCGGGTCCATAAGGGACCTTACGTGTGGACTCATGTGAAAGTCACAAGAGTCAATGTCTAAGAGGTGTCAGGACAGATTTTTAAGATGGAAGAAGGCCACCAGTAAGGATGGCAGGCAGCTCCCAGAAGCTGGAAAAGGCAAGTGAGCATTCTCCTCTAGACCCTCCGGAAAAGAACGCATCCCTGCTCGCCATGAGTTTAGTCCAGAGAGGCTCTATATTAGCCTCCTATCGCTGCTATAACAAATGACCACAAACCTAGTGGCTTAAAACAACAGAGATCTATTCTTTCAAACTTCTACAGTCCAGAAGTCCAAAAACCATTTCAGTGGGAGGAAACTAGGGTGTCAGAGGGGCCCTACTTGGCCCCCTCCCCCACCCACCACCCAGAGGCCTAAGAGAGAACTTGTTGCTTGGCTCCTCCAGCTTCTGGGGACTGCAAGCACCCCGTGGCTTGTGGCTGCATCAGGCCAGTCTCTGCCCCCACAGACACTCTGCCTTCTCCTCTCCTGTGTCTGTGTGATCTTCTCCTGACTCTCTGTGATAAGGGTATCTGTGATGGCATTTAAGGCCCATCTTAATAATCCAGGATAACCTGCCCATGTTGAGATGCTTAACTTGTATCTGCAAAGTGTCTGTCTCTCTTTCCATATTTGTTGTTGTTCAGTCACTAAGTCATGTCCACCTCTTTGCGACCCTATGGACTGCAACACACAAGGCCTCCCTGTCCCTCACCATCTCCTGGAGTTTGCCCAAGTTCATGTCCATTGAATCAGTGATGCTATCCAACCAACTCATCCTCTACCACCCTCTTCTCCTTTTGCCGTCAATCCTTCCCAGCATCAGAGTCTTTCCATATAAGGTATTGTTTATAAGGTCTAAGAGTCAGAGCCTAAAATGTGTGGAGGGCATTATTCAGCCTACCACAGACCCACTTCAGACTTCTGACCTCCAGAACAGAACCTTAAGATAAATGTGTGCTGTTTTAGGTCACCAAGTATGGTCGCTTGTTACCACAGCAATAATAGGAAACTAATAAGCTCCTGTCTCTCAAATGTGGGCTACAGATGAGCAGACAGCCTGGATGAGAGAAAGGAGCTAGCCCATCCCTACTAGTCACATCCTGGGGGGTGGGGGGAGCCTTTGTATCTAAAGATGACACCCCTCACACCCCACCAGATGTGAAAGACTGCCAAGATTCCGCAGCAGGTGGCCAACGGAAGCTTCAAAAATCACCCTTCTCTCTTTCCTTTCAACTACTGCAAGGTTCTTAAATAAACTTTATGGTAATTCATAAAGCAAAGCTTAGACGTGAGAAAAGAACTGCCATTCATTTCCAGGAATTCCTCTATCATATAATGAGTAGGCTCCATCCACAAATGTCAACGGGTTTTGCTCACAAAGCCAATAATCCTTACCACAAATATAAGATAATATAAGACCTTGAAGGACTGTATCCCTCAATTAGGAACAGCCTCTTCTGATAGCTTTCCTATCCTTGCAGGGCCGGAACATCACACTTTCAAGCACCCATTCATCACTGTTCTTTCTCAGGGAAGGTTATACCGGTGAATTTCTGCCATCTCTGTAGGGGTTTCTATTTACAGAATTGCGCCTTCTCACTGATCAGCCTTCAGGACACTACAGCAATTCCTGGGCGGATCCTATCCCAGAATTTACCGTGCTGGCACACCCGTAGGTTCTGTCCCCAGCCCTCTCCTCTCGGGGTTCTCTCCCTTAGTGAGTGTACCCTGTCTACAACCTCAGATCCATATACCCAGCCTTGACCCTCACCTGAGAGAGCTCCAGTTCCAAACATCTAAATGCCTCCTCCACTTAAAATGTTTAGAATCTCCCCAAACAGAGCTGCTAGTCGCACAAAGAAGCACCCATCGGCTTCATAAATGTCACCACCATCCACCAGAGAGCTCTGATGAAACCCACAGCTTTCACATTCATGATCTCTTCATTCCTTCTTGCCCCTCATATTTAATTCATCAGCAAGTCTACCAGCCTCTGTCTCCAGTATTTTTCCCAAGTCTGAATTATTTTTCAATCTAGTCCAAGCTCCCCCCACTTCCCAATCTAACTATGAGTGTGTTTGTCAGTTGCTCAGTGGTGTCTGACCCTTTGTGACCCCCCACTAACTTTAGCCTGTCAGGCTTCTCTGTCCATGCGATTTTCCAAGCAAGAATACTGGAATGAGTTGCCATTTCCTCCCACCCGGGGATCAAACCGGGGTCCCCTGCGTTGCAGGTGGGTTCTTCACTGTCTGAGTCACCAGGGTAGGCCCATTCAGACTACAGCGATTGGCTCCCAGCTGGTCCTCCTGCCCCAGGCACTGTTGCCTCCACCCTGACCCTCTACCCTCCTCAGCGCTGTTGGTCCTCTTTCTAAACTAGAAATCCAATCCACCCCGCACTGTGAAACTGGCTTCCGGCTACGCACAGACTCACCTTTGACCTTGATCCTGAGCGATCTGGCCACTGCCTAGCCCACAGGCTCTCTTCCCCTTTGCTCACAGGCACACACACTAGCCTCTGTCCTCATCTGGAACGTGAAAGGTTTATCCCACCTCCCAGCCTGGGTGCCTGCTGCCTCCCACCTGTGGATGCCCACCCTCCAGATCTTCGCATGGCTGTCCTCTTCCATGCTGAGGCCTCACCTCAAAGGTGTGAAACCTGGGCACGGGGGAGAAGACCCCTCAGTCACCCATTTTTCTACTACTCTACTTCGTCCTCTTCAGAACAGAGTACCCGAACAGGTCTTCACTGTTTGCGGATATAAGTGTGGTCCCCTTCTGGGGGAGTGCATGCTCACAGAGGGCAAGACTCTTTACCACGGTCTCCCCAGGGCCTGGCATGTCTCGGGGACACAAGAAATACTTGGTCACAAGCTGCTAAGGGTTTTACAATCCAGTCACATCTGACTCTTTGCGACCCCATGAAATATACAGCCCATGGAATTCTCCAGGCCAGAACACTGGAGTGGGTAGCCTTTCCCTTCTCCAGGGGATCTCCCCAACCCAGGGATCAAACCCAGGTCTCACACATTGCAGGTGGATTCTTTACCAGCTGAGCCACCAGTGAAGCCCTTACAATCCAAGGGTCATATCAAATCATCTTAGTCTCTTTTAGCTTTTTTTTTTTTTAACACTATTTTCCCTTTTTATAAATTGAAGTATAAAAGACTCATAATGCTATCTTTGTTTCAGATTTACAGCCAAGTGATTCAGCTTTATATATATAGATCTATTCTTTTTCAGATTCTTTTCCACTGTAGGTTATTACAACATACTGAATATAGTTCCCTGCGCTATAAAGTAGGTCCTGTTGATAATCTAATTTATATACATTAATAGTAATGTGTATGTTAATCCAAAACTCCCAATTTATCCAATCTCTTCGACTCTGAGAAAGAATGATTTCCTGGGTTCCAACAGGGAAGGCATCAAGAGCCCCCTCCCACACAACATTCCCATCCCCTTTCCCAGCTCCTCTGCTTTCTTACATTGTGTCCCATTCTCTGCTTCCTACAAGCTAGCTGGCTTCCTAACCTTTCATTTTACATTATTCCTGCTTCTTCATAGAGCTCAGTGGGTCACTATACTTGCTAACAACAAAGCTTTCTCTTACATCTCTCAATTCCTCTTCCTGGGAGACCATGTCCCTGGCCTGAGTATAGAACGAGAGCACCCAGGCAGAACTAGGAGTTCTAGTACTGAGATGAAGAAATCCTCCCAGCAGTAGTGGGACCAAATGCATCTCCATTCCTTCTCCCTGAAAAGATGAGTACGTGACCACAGGATCCTCCCAAAAGGGTGGGAGGGGTGTCAAACCCAGCAGATGGTGGGAATCACGAGGACACGTGAAATGAGAATGAAGATTAGGAGGGAAACGAATCTCTGTGTAAACAATGTGATTCATTAAGAAAAATTAAGCAGTGCAAGGACACGTCTGATCCTTCCTTAAATGCCTGTACAAAGGCTTGCTCTTTGGTGGAAGGCTTCCTCTTGGCCCACGTACAACAATTCCAATTTGTGCTAGGTAGTAAACATGCTAGAAGCTTTTGCTCAAATCAGAGCTAACGCCTACAACATGCCTGCAAAGGAACTACAACCTCCCTTTTCAGGAGAAGGAAAAGATGTTCACAGTGGCGTAAGGACAGTTTATCTGGGAGGCATGACATGTATGGTATCAACGGCCCAATAGCATACATAAAAGGAAACTTTTAGGGACCATGAAAATGCTTTCATGTTTTGTTTGTTTTTAATAAGAGGAGGAAAGTGAATATAGTTCACCCTGAATGCAATCATTAAAATATATGCAATGCATTAAAATGAATGCAATCATTAAATTTTTCAGTACTTTCACAGAGGAAGGTGTCTGTTAAACTCAATGTACCTGGGGCCCTCGAGAGTCCTAGGGTGACTCCGAAGAGGTGGAGTGATGTACCTACGGTCACCAGAAGCTAAGAGCTGAGAAAAGGCCAGACTAGCCCTGCTCTCTTTCAGAACACCACTCATACTTTTAATGTCTCATGGAACCCTGAAAACTCCCAGGTTTTAAAATGTCTCCATCACTTCCTGAGAACGTATTTTTTTTTCAATGCAAGAATCAAGGAGCTCTATAACACAGGGAACTATATTCAATATCCTGTGATAAACCATATGGAAAAGAATATGAAAAAGAATGCATGTGTGCGTGTACGTGTATAGACAGATATATCTATCTCTCTCTCTCTCTCTCTCTCTATATATATATATATATATATAATCACTTTGCTGTACCACAGAGGATGAGATGATTAAATAGCATCACTGACTCAATGAACATGAATTTGAGCAAACTCTGGGAGACAGTAGAGGACAGAGGAGCCTTGTGTGCTACAGTCCAAGGGGTTGCAAAGAATCAGACACAACTTAGCAAATGAACAACAACAAGAAGAAATTAACACAACTAACAAAACACAAACACTTTGTAAATCAACTATACTTCAATAAAATAAATTTTAAAAAAAAAAGAATTATAGACCTAGAAATGTACCTTTCAGGACTCACCAAATATCAGACCATTCCTCCTGTGCTTGGAAGATGAGTTGTTTCTAACATATTAAAACAAGTAGGCTCTGAGTGTTCCTATCCCCAGGACTTTCTTCAGGGAACCCTCAAGGCAAATAAAGACTGATTTTCAAACAACTTGTTTCAAAGCTTGTCCTGGGACTAATAACTGCTCTGCGATGATGAGGCACACTCCTTAAAAATGTAGATTCCTAGGCCCTGGGGCTTCCCTTGCATGTCAGATAGTAAAGAATCCACCTGCAATGCAGGAGATGGGGTTGATCTCTCAGTAGGGAGGATCCCTTGGAGAAGGGAATGGCAACCCACTCCCGTATTCTTGCCTAGAGAATTCCATGGACAGAGGAGCCTGGCAAGCTACAGTCCATGTGGTCATAAAGAGTGGGACATGCCTGAGCAACTAATACTTTCACCTTTACACTTTCCAGGGCCCCACCCCTAGACCTGCAGAACCATCAGGGTTAGAGACTAGAAATCTGCATTATAAACAAGCACCGAAGGGAGTCTGATCTACTGTGGAGATTAAGACCCACTGGTTAGGCGCCCAGATGGGGACAAACTACTCCTTGCACAGTTTCAACATCTTCTAAATCTTTGCAGAACACAACTGCTATGTACAATGAACCAAGACTTACTTTGCTTTTTCTCAACTTTACCACAAGCTACTAAGCATAAAAAAAAAAAAAAAAAATCATACCACTGATGACAAAACCACTCCTGGAATATGAGTCACCCAATCAACCAGGTATTTAGGGTTATTAGATTTATTGGTAATATTGCCAGTACCTACAGGGATCTGACGATGTCATCTCAACTCATTAGTACAGTTGGGTCCAAGCATTTAGATAATGAAATACCTATTTGAGTATACACTACTTTCATTTCTTTTTCACATTAGGAAGTTGCATTGATTTTTCCCCCTCCAATTATGTGTGCTGGTAGGTTTTATCATCTGTGGCTTGCATTACACATGGCAAAGGACAAAATAACTGTTTTAGAAGAAGATAATGGGCCTTATAGATTAAAATTTAACTAAAAAAGATCCTGGCTAAAAGGTACTCTTGGAGGTGTTGCTGCCAGTCTCACAAGTAGGGGAGGTCCCAAAGGACACTGCCCAGCCGTCCATTTACCCACACACAAAAAAGAAAAGAGCAATGAGCAGGACTCTGCAGATTCCTACAGCAGCACCTCTATCCAGGAACTGACCCCTGGGCCAACCACAAGGTAGACAAGCTGTATGAAAAAACAATAAACATAAAATTCTGGCACAAAGGGCAGGAGGCAAGGGATGGGAGAAAGAGGAAGAGAGAGAGATGAGTTCCTGGCAAGTCCAAGTCCTTGGGTTGGGTGGTTTCAAAGTTATTCAATAACAACAACAATAGCAACAATAATAATAATGCTATGAAACTAGTTGCATGTATTCATTAGTATCAATCAACTACTGTATCATAGAAGGGAAAATGATTAACTTAGCAATAGTACTAAACCCTGGCAGCTTGCATAACAGACAAGAAGCAACACGTTAGCACAGAGCCCTTTAAGCCTGAGAACTCACTGGCAGCTTCTGAGAGGGATGGTGAGTAGTCACTGTTCTCATATTAATAAAAAGAAATTTAAAAAAAACCAACCAGCAGCAGCAGGCGCTTGGCACAGGGAGCGCGGCCTCCTGAGCACTGTGTCAGGCAGATAAAGACGCTGGCGCCTGGCGGCCACCGAGGCCAGCACAGGCCACCATTCTGTTTCCTCATTAGCATCGTGCAGCTGTTACCTCACTAGACAATAACACCCGCCCTGGGGGATCTGACAAGCACAGGTCGCCCTGAAGGCGAGGGGAGAGACGGAGCCAAAGACAAATCATAGAAATTGTTTCACCCTGACTGGAGCTGTCACAGGTTGACTAGACTCGGCAGAAGATGGCAGCTTCCTTTCCAAGGGCCTCTGCCGGATCCAAAAGGGCATTGACTGCCTGCTCTTCCCCCACATCATCTCATCTTTCCTAACAGTTGGTTACCTAACGTAGAAGGATATGAAAATAGGAGAGAGGGGAAAATAATTTGCTGCTTATGGCCAAAACCTAAGAGAGGAATCCTCCCCTACATTATTCCATCATCACAGAAGAGCGGACAAGCCCCTCTTTGGTGCCCCCCAAAAGACACATCTTTGTGCCCCCACTGACCCCTGGATCTGCCTTTATCTGATCACTTAAGACTTCACTGTACCTACTGATTCACAGATGCACCTGCCCAACTATGTTAGAGAGGATTCAAGAAAGCAAAGACCACATCCTCTCCATTTTTCAGAAACAGCAGCAGGAGTAAGATCAGGCACAAAGCACGTCTTTACTAAAAGTAATTGAACAAATAAGTACAACAGATAAGCTCCCCCAAAATGAATCCATTTTTTGTGTGTTCAAACTCCAAAGTAGCTTGTGGAACACCTAGACACTAACGTGGCATAAAGTTCACAACTGTGCATTTTATTATCCTGTATCACACATGACCTTTAAAGTCTTTATGAGCCCTGGTGATAACTGACAGGAACATAAGAGGAAGAGATAGAAAACTCTAGGCACAGCCCCAGATAGGCACAGTAAAGGAAAGGAGGGTTGAGAAAGCCGGCCACAGCTCCTGGAATGTGGAGACCCATGATCTGCTCCAGGTACTCTTCATTCAACTTCTTTTCTCTCTCCCTCCAGAATCCAGAGTCAAGAAGGAGCATTAGTTAATATGCCAACATAGGGACAGACAGGCAGTCAGAGACTGGCCTGAACTCACCTTCCCATGGCACCTCCACGAGTCAAGATGATCATCAAGTACAGCTTCTGCAGTGGCAGATAAAGCCCTTGGTTGTGTTAGGGTGAAGTTATCAAGGAAGGGAGAATGGCATTGCATGTCACTTCTAGGAAGGATATCAAGTGTATAACCTGGCACTTGGATCTCAATGCCCACATACAAGTAAGTAACTCAGCCTATTGGCCCTAACAGAAATGTGAGGTTGTTGGCACAGACTTCCTTAGTAGGCTTGTCTTCCTTATTCCAATGATGTCCATTACACTGCAGGGAAAATTCACAGCTCCTTACCCTGGCTATATGCATACTATCTCAATCAGCCACCTCCCCAGCCTCATTTCATCCCACTCCTCACTCCCCGTCCCCATCTTTGGTGATGAGAACAAGGCCTACTGCATAGTAAGTGCTTAACTATTCCTTCAATGAATAAATATGTGGAGAAGGGCTAACGGTCAACAGAGATGACATTGAAAGACACTTGACCTGTACCAAATTGGGTTTATCTGATTATAATTAGAGAGGGAAGGTCAAAGAGTGGCAAAATAGAAAAGAGAGGGAGACCAGTGGCACTGCTAATTGGCAAGGACAGCCCTGGTCCAGGAACAACAGCTGTGTCCCTGCGAAGGCAGCAACACTGCAAAGATGAGAGAAATTTCCAGAAGGACTCACAAAGGAAGCCAATGTCAGGGGACCTCCAAACAGCCCTGTCTGAAGCATTCAGGCTGAAAGCTACACTCCCTTGGCAGAAAATCTGTTGAAATCCTTCAGGCATGACTATTAACAGTGTCCTTATCAAGGTCAGTCACCCACATATTTCTGGAACACTTCCCCCAAATTGTGACTTTCTCAGCCCTTACTAGGGGGGGAGTGAAGGGGGTGAGAGGATCAGCTAAAACAATCATCTTTGTCCAAATAAAAGGCTTACAGCTATGTGCAAAGTCTTACATAATCAACTCTTCATTCAGAGAAGTTTACCTAAGACAGAGAAAACAAATTCTCAGGTATTCAGAAGCACACTTCTAGTCAACCGCTTTAATGATGCATGAAGTGTTATGTTTGCCAGACTACAGAAGTTCCTTGTGGGCAAGAATGTTCAATTCTGCTATCTGCTCCATTTCAACAAAAGCAGCACGCAGTATGTACCCAATCAACACCAGCCTCCCTTAAACTAGCAGGGCCAATGGCAACAATGAATACCAGCCATTATGCAGAGCCATTTCCCAAGCAGAGGATTTTCTGGGTCACCTTCCCAAAGTTGAAAGTTCAAATAGTAAGGGAGGAGAATAAAAAAGCAAAGGATTCCAGGTAAACCCTAAGAAAATCCTGAATGACTAAGGGAACAAAACCACAGAATGAATATCTGAATGATCAAACAGTTGGAAAAAAAAAAAATCACAGAATAAAGACATGAAAGAGTTGTTAGGCCAGCATGCAGAATGGCGTAAAAGTCATCAGGTTTCTCTCAACAGAGATTTAATCCTTCAGTCCCCACAGAGTGAAGGGAACAAAGAGGTACAGGCTACTGTTTTTAGAAAAAGAAAACAAAGCATGCAAACAAAAGACAGCTGCAGCCAGCCCTGAAATGCCAGCTTCCATCAGAAACCAACCTGACTGTCCACAGGTGGCACAGAGGAAAAGTAGCTTTCTGTCAAAGCTGGTCCCACAGCTTCTGCCACTTGACCCTGACTCCCTCCAAAAATCCAGCCCCATCCTGCGAGATTTTGTCTCATGAGATACACAAGCTTCTGAGTCCTATCAGCAAGCAGGAAAACATACTGTCTTCCCGTGGAAGGCAGAGGATGGGGGGCAAAGAAGTGTAGTTAAGAAAGGAAGGGAATTTGCTTCTCTAAGATTCTAGCCAAATTACGTGCAAAAGATTTCCCTAACGAAACACTGGCACAGTCTAAAACCTCCAGAACGGAGTTTAATGTTTACTTTCCAATCTATCACCAATTTTGGAAGATTTGAAAGTATTTAATTTCCCTGAAATGGTACACATGCAACATTTCCTGGTGTGCTCATTTTTACCTTCTGTTAACCAAAATGTTTTAAGACAACTTAATATGCCATGAGAATACATTTCAAGGGAGCCTGGGAGATGCACACAAATATCATTCATTCAGAAAATAAACTTTTGTCTCTTGAATACTTACTGAGCATCAGAAACAGCCCAGGGCTTTGCACTTACAAGTTAAGCTGTAATACAAACCCCTCAGTGGAAGGGGAAATGAGATGCAGTTCAGGAGAGTTGTAAGTAGTTAAGGGAAAGGTTGCAAAGCAATGGGTCCCAAACCTGGCCTATTGTTAAACCCACATGGAGGCGGTGTTGCTTAAATGTCCATTTCTGGGCATCAACCTAAGAACCTGCTAGAGCTGGTCTACTGTGGTGGATTGCAGGAACCCACAAATTTAACCAACCCCTCCTTCATGTGATCACAAGGCAGGTTTGGGAGCAGCTGCTATAGGAAGCATAGTAAGGGTGAGTTGACTATGCTCACCCACACCATGTGAACTCGAAGTCTATAGGCAGCTTTGTACCAAAATGCCCACAAGATCTCATTAACTCAGCCACCTTGGAGGGAGTCCAGATGGCCCAAGACAGCCCAGCCTCCCATCCAGCTGGACTCTAGAGCAAAAGGAGTACTCCCGAACACTTCCTGAGCATGGCTGAAGGAAGTTTGAAGAACAGTTTTGAAGCAGCAGTTTTGAAGAACGCTGGGTCAGAATGCTAGAAATCTTCAGAGCAAGATATGTGCATGTCTGCCTGGGCACTTGTATTGCCCATAATGGTGAAGGTCACGGAGGGCAGCTGGAAGCTGACTAGAAGGCTTAAGGAGTTGGAAGAGGCAGACGGAGAGGGTAAGGCCTGTTTCATTTTTCACTCAGAAAAAGTAGTCTGTGGCTAACCTCCTTGATGACTCAGGGGTTTTAAAGAACCTTTTATTTGTAGTTATCAACAGCATCAGCTGCAGAGGACAAGGTCTAAATAGGGCTATGATGGACTGCTAATGTTCACCCCTAACCATTCTCCACTCATTCCAAAGACTCAGAAATTGAGCAGAGCACCAGGATCTCCTGCAGCAGGCGGCAGGGGGTAAGAGATGAAGAAATGTGTGCAACTCTTAGGCCACTAACTGCCCTTGCCCTTCCTCCCACACTTTATCCTCCCTTGTTCTTGTTTAGTGGCTAAGTCGTCTGACTCTTTGTGACCCCATGGACTATACCCCATCAGGCTCCTTTGTCCATGGGATTTTCCAGGCAAGAATACTAGGGTGGGTTGTCATTTTCTTCTCCAGGGGATCTGTCCCTACCCAGGGATTGAAACCATGTTTCCTGCATTGCAAGCCAATTCTTTACCACTGAGCTACCAGGGCCAAATGACAGAAAGAAACCCAGTGGAAGGCGTTCAGGCCCTTTAACAGAAGAGAAGTGCTGTTCTAGCCAACTTGAGTTAAAATCACTGCAGATGGTGACTGCAGCCATGAAATTAAAAGATGCTTGCTCCTTGGAAGAAAAGCTATGACCAACCTGAACAGCATATTTAAAAACAGGGACATTACTTTGCCAAAAAAGGTCCATCTAGTCAAAGCTATGATTTTTCTAGTAGTCATGTGTGGATGTGAGAGATGGACTATAAAGAAAGCTTAGCGCCAAAGAACTGATGCTTTTGAACTGTGGTGTTGGAGAAGATTCTTGAGAGTCCCTTGGACTTCAAGGAGATCCAACCAGTCCATCCTAAAGGAAATCAGTCCTGAATATTCATTGGAAGGACTGATGCTGAAGCTGAAATTCCAATACTTTAGCCACCTGATGAGAAGAAGTGACTCACTGGAAAAGACCCTAATGCTGGGAAAGATTGAAGGCAGGAGGAGAAGGGGACGACAGAGGATGAGATGGTTGCATGGCATTACTGATTCGATGGACATGAGTTTGAGCAAGTTCCAGGAGTTGGTGATGGATAGTGGAGCCTGGTATGCTGCAGTCCATGGATTCTTAGACATAACTGAGAGACTGAACTGAAACTCTAGGTTAAGTCACTACTGTTTTGCATTAAAGCAGCTGCTCATGTATTCTAACAAAAGGGCTTTCTTTCATACATGGAACACAAAAACTACTGCCCTTCAGACTCCCTTTTCCTCCTCAGTCTTTCAATATGGCAGACATTACCATCTTCAGCAACAAAGGATAGCTAGATAGCTAGTTAAGGTCAGGAGACTCAGAAATCTCTCTTTAATCCCCAACATCAAACTTTTTAAGTGCTAGACACACCTGGAAAAAAAAAAAAAAACAAACCTTTCGTCTTCTACCCAACTAATGTCTCAATCTATCTTTTGAAGTGAATTTTCTACCAGTAATTACTATGTAAACTATTTGCAATTTCTGAAACAAGTCTAATATCACTTCTCCAATGCTAATGGTGTTCCCTCTGCCTGGAAGGCCCTTCCTGACCTGGAAATTCCTCCACATCAGTGCCAATTTCAAATGTAGAAATGTCCCCACTCCTAAGGGCTTAGAGGACTTTTTAACAAATGGATTGGAGTATATTGTGGTAAACATGCCTGTTAATCCTCCAGGCTATTGGGTTTTTGATATCCAGAACAGCTGACTCATCTTTGTAACCCCATCACATTGCCAACCCCATGCATGTCAGTACCTAGCATAGTATGAATGAATTGAATATTTGGTGAACTAATGAATAAAGGTGTTGAATTAATTGTGTTAATGCTATCTTGAAAATAATTTCAAAATTGTTGAAAATTCAAAAGCAGAGCATATGCCTTAAGGAAATTTCCATGTAAATCAAACAACCACAAGTATTTCCCTTAAATTATTCAATATTATACCTTAGTCTCTTAAGGTAGGAAACTCAGATTTTAAAGGATAACAGTGGAGTTAAAGATCCATGGCACTTACGAGCAACAACTAACATTTATTAAAAGCTGCACTTAATGGAAAGACAATTTTGCACCAATCAGAAAAACAGGTAGTACACTAAGAAGTCTGAGTGGCCATATTTTTTTTCTATGATCCTTTTGCTTTGAAAGCAGATCCTACATTGAATCAAAAACATACACACATTAAATAATGTTTTTAAAAGTCCCCTTAGATGGTATGTAGATTTGTTTTTACCTAAAGATCTGAAGGGAAAAAAAGTATATACACATTCCATATGCTAGCACTTAAGCGCCGGAAGCAACAGCCTAAGGTCTCTCTTTTCAAAGATAATGGAAACTATTTTCACAAACACCAAGAATAGGTCATGGGTCACAACTCCCAAGTACAGGGCAAATCTGGACCAAGTCTATGCTCAGTAGAAATTCCCACTTTTGTGACTTGCTGACAGTATGGCTTGGGGACTAAGCAAATGTCTAACTAAAGGTTAAAGAACAATATGGGCAATGAGAAAATTCGACTCTCAAATAATACCACATTCAGAATATAAAACGGGAGCCTGAGGGGACCTACCTAAAATGATAACCTGAGGAAAAAGTTACTTCAAATTCTGTAAGGATCACTGAAGCCTTTTACCCTGGAGTTCCTGAAAAATAAAGCAGGTAATTCTTAAAATTACAGCATTTTAAAACTGGAGGGACCTTCAAGACCATTCATTCTAGATGCCCAGATATATTTAATGACTTTCTGGAAGGTGGATTGATGAACCGAGAGCCTGTCAAACAGAGTGAAGGAAGTCAGAAAGAGAAAAACAAATATCATATCTTAACACATATACATGGAATCTAGAAAAATGGTACCAATGAGCCCATTTGCAGGGCAGGAATAGAGACACAGCATAGTGAACTGACTTGAGGGCACAGCAGGGGAAGGAGAAAGTGGGATAAATGGAGACAGTGGCACTGACATATACACACGACCACGTGTAAAAGAGATAGCTAGAGGGAAGCTGCTGCATGACGCAAGGAGCTCAGCCTGGCACTCTGCGATGGCCGAGAGGGGTGGGATGGTGGGGTAGGGTCAGGAAGAAGGCGATACGTGTGTATTTACGGCTGATTCATGCTGATGCACGGCAGAAACCAATACAACACTGTAAAACAATTATCCTCTAATTAAAAATAAATTAAAAATTAAAAAATGACTTGCTGGAGAATACAAGCCAGTTACGGGCATAGCAAAGGCTCGACTCCCCAGTCCTCAAAGATCTAACCCAGGGTCTCTCAGCACAGGATAAAGAATCAAGACTACTCCTTAACAAAATCTACACAGAGAAAACCAACTCCAGGAAAGGAGATAATCCAGTCCATTCAGAAATCCATCTTAAAACACACACACACACACCAGGCGTTCAATACAGCAACAATTACAGACGTTAAAAAGCCTCCAGGCAAATCTTACATTGGGATTCACTTAATGCAGCAGGTATTTACTAGGAATTAAAAAATGAGTGAAGCTAAAAGAAACACATTCCAACAGAGTTCACAGTAAGCGAAAGAAACAGAGGGGCCTACATACATAAATTACAAAACCACATGCTTCATCCCATATGGGAGATAAAAACAGAGTATTATGGGACATTTCTGACTCCATGATTAAATGTTTATTTGAATCTTTCTTTCCTCTGTAATTTCTAGGGTAATGTCTAGAAAATTATACTCTAAGCTAAGTGGATAAGATGCAAGAAGTTACAGACAATGCCCAGACTAAAATCAAAAGACTCTTTCAGAACCTTTGAAAAGACAGATTGAATCCTTCTCCAGAAGAGGAAATTCATCCTTGAAACTTTTTTCTAAGTCAAGTTTAAAAACACTGAGGGTATTGCATTTGTGCAAGACTAACAAGGACTCAATTCTAGTACAATATCTTCTAATTCAGATTTAGGTCACCTTCTCAGGTGGGTGAGAAATAAACCTGAACCATTGACAGGAATATTCCAAGCGGTCTTTGTCTTGAAGGTCGACAAACTCCATTATGCATGACCCCAACCAATATCAACTGTGTTCTGGGGAAATTTGAAGTCAGAGACCACGAAAATAAAATAGACATGCGACCTTCACTTCCAGAACCACTAATAAAATACTGGAAGACATTAAGTACCTGAGCAATTGGCTCAGATCAGAGAGAAAAGATTTGTGAGTATTAGTAAAAGAACTCCCAACTTTAGCTCTCTCTTTGGCTTCCTGAAGCAAGGGTCTTGGGGTTGCATGGACCATCCGAACCACAAAATACCAACCAATATCAAGGAGAGGAATAAATGCTCACAGAAGACCTCCCACCAGGGCCTTCACCAGAGAAGAAAGTGAGGCCAGCACAGAAGAACGCTCCTACCACTAGCAGGGCTAGCGAATGAGGCGGGATTTCAGACTCCACTCAAGGGACTGGAGCAGAACTGTACTGAAGAGGGATCTACACCCCCTGGGGAACAGAGAGAATTCATGTGGGCAGGACCAAAGCATTCGGATTCTAAACATGCCCCATCATTTATTACATTTTTTTTAATACCAAAAATATTTTGTATTGGGGTATAGCTGATTAATAATGCTGTGGTAGTTTCAGGCGAACAGTGAAGGGACTCAGCCATACATATACACGTATCCTTTCTCCCCTAAACCCACCTTCCATCCAGGCTGGCCCATAACATTGAGCAGAGTTCCATGTGCTATACAATAGGTCATTGTTGATTACCCATTTTAAATATAGCAGTTTATACCTGACCTTCCCAAACTATCCCTCTCCTCACTCCCTGGCAACTACACGTTTGTTTCTTAAGTCTGTGAGCCTCTGTTTTGTAAGTACGTTCATTTGTATCATTTATTTTTAGATTCCACATATAATGGATGTCATACAATATTTCTCCTTCTCTGTCCAACTTAACTTTACTCAGTTGACACCCTCTAGGTCCATCCATGTTGCTGCATTTATTGCATATTTTGTGAGCAAAAGTTTTGAGTGACTCAGACATTTATTTTTACTGCACAGCACCCAGAAAGTCTTATCTTCTTCAAGCCACGGACCAATTATGGGGTGAACTTAAGACGTAATAGTCTACACACACACACACACACTGCTGCTGCTGCTAAGTCGTTTCAGTAGTGTCCAACTCTGTGCGACCCCATAGACGGCCTCCTACCAGGCTCCTCTGTCCCTGGGATTCTCCAGGCAAGAACATTGGAGTGGGTTGCCATGTCCTTCTCCAATGCATGAAAGTGAAAAGTGAAAGTGAAGTACACACACTAGTGTATACAAAATAGATAACCAACAAGGACCTTCTGTGTAGCACAGGGAACTTTACTCAATATTCTGTAATAATCTATATGGAAAAAGAACTAGAAAAGGAATATATAAACATGTATAGACATAAAAGTTATGACCAACCTAGAGAGCATATTCAAAAGCAGAGACATCACTTTGCCAACAAAGGTCCGTCTAGTCAAGGCTATGGTTTTTCCAGTGGTCATGTATGGATGTGAGAGTTGGACTGTGAAGAAGGCTGAGCACCGAAGAATTGATGCTTTTGAACTGTGGTGCAGAAGACTCTTAAGAGTCCCTTAGACTGCAAGGAGATCCAACCAGTCCATTCTGAAGGAGATCAGCCCTGGGATTTCTTTGGAAGGAATGATGCTGAAGCTGAAACTCCAGTACTTTGGCCACCTCATGAGAAGAGTTGACTCATTGGAAAAGACTCTGATGCTGGGAGGGATTGGGAGCAGGAGGAGAAGGGGACGACAGAGAATGAGATGGCTGGATGGCATCACGGACTCGATGGACATGAGTCTGAGTGAACTCCAGGAGTTGGTGATGGACAGGGAGGCCTGGCGTGCTGCGATTCATGGGGTCGCAAAGAGGCGGACACGACTGAGCGACTGAACTGAACTGATAGACATAAAACTGAATCACTATGCTGTACGCCTGAAACTCATACGATATTGTAGATCAACTATACTGCAATTAAAAAAAAAAAAAAAACTTTTTAAGAGTTAATATTCTACCCTGCCTCCCTGTTACTGCCTAAAGCTGTACCAGGAATGAGTGACAGAGAATGGACATGGAACACTGCAACAGAAATGATGTTGTAACCACCCACACCACTTTTCTGGCCCTGTTCACACTGATACCTACTCGTATACTATTCTACCAAAGGCAGCAAAACTGTATTTTAATGCTACCCTTGCAGATAACTCTGAGAAAAAAAAATGTACTTTCCTCAGAAGTTGGCACATGTGTTTATTTAGGGAGACATATCCTATACAACACTAGCAATAAAACGAATTCAACTTCTGGGAACCAAAGAGTCGATGTCACCTCTATCCCCTTCCCAAAATTCCATGAGGGAGAGAGTAAAAAAAAAAAAGCAAATTGCCACTGGCAGAGTTTCGTGTTTAAGGTGCACAGAACGATTCAAGAGCAAGTCAAGGTTTCCCAGCAAATGCCTATTCATTTACCCGGTAGGAGGTGCCACGCCATCTGGCACTCACGTCCAGTGAAAGATATATTGCTTAGGATCAATGCTGAGCAGCGAGCAAGTTTATTTTTACCCTTTCAAGCGCAAAACTACAAGGACATAAATGTCTGCGTTAGACACGCCAGAAAGACTTAACGAGACTGGAAAATGGAATCCAAAAATGGGATCTGGCAGGAATCAGCTTTCATGGAACTTGATTAAATAACACCCTCCTCCTGACGCCAAGGAATCCCAGCAAACCCCTCAACGCCTCAGCTAGAGACTCCCTGGGAGTGGAAGGGAGGGGAGACAGCCTTGCTGCCACTGATGTCAAAGGACTTGAAGGGGCTCACACCCCAGCCGGGACTCTGGAGACTGCCTGGGCACCTCAGCCTGAGTGCAAGGCCAGCCACGGGGGACGGTCAGCCCATCACTGGGTGCTGGACTGGCCACGCTGTGGTCTTCTCGCTCTGGAGCTCTTTGAGTCTTCCAGAACCAACCAGGATCTTCTTTTTCCAAGTGAAGTTACTACCTTTTTCTTTAACAGAAACATTATGTTTCTCATGCCAAAAATGTACTCACAGTGTCAAATCATCAGAAAAGCACAAATAAAGTTAAAAAATCAGTTGTCACCTCACCACTCACATATTTACTGCTACGATTTTGGTATATTTCATATATACACAGAGAATGTGTGGATACACATATATATGTATCACAAAAATACTATATTTGCTTTCTTATAGCCTGGTTTTATGGGCTACCCAGGTAGCTCAGTGGTAAAGAATCCGCTAGGCAATGCAGGAGACACAGGAAAGGTGTGTTTCATTTCTGGGAGGATTCCAGGGAGGATCCCCTGGAGGAGGAAATGGCAACTCACTCTAGTATTCTTGCCTGGGAAATCCCATGGACAGAGAAGCCTGGTGGGCTATAGCCCATGGGGTTACAAAGAGTCACTGGCGAGCACACATACAGCCTGGTTTTATATCTTAATAACACATTTTAAGTGTTTTCTCAGAATAAAAAATATCTTTAGACCACAATTTAAAAGGTAAATAGTACTCCACTATTCCAGCGGTCATGTGTGGATGTAAGAGTTGGACTGTGAAGAAAGCTGAGCACTGAAGAATTGATGCTTTTGAACTGTGGTGTTGGAGAAGACTCTTGAGAGTCTCTTCGACTGCAAGGAGATCCAACCAGTCCATTCTGAAGGAGATCAGCCCTAGGATTTCTTTGGAAGGAATGATGCTGAAGCTGAAACTCCAGAACTTTGGCCACCTCATGAGAAGAGTTGACTCATTGGAAAAGACTCTGATGCTGGGAGGGACTGGGGGCAGGAGGAAAGGGGATGACCGAGGATGAGATGGCTGGATGGCATCACGGACTCGATGGACGTGGGTCTGAGTGAACTCCGGGAGTTGGTGATGGACAGGGAGAGCTGGCGTGCTGCGATTCATGGGGTCGCAAAGAGTCGAACACGACTGAGCAACTGAACTGAACTGAACTGAAGTTATCATCCTAAAGGAAATCAACCCTGAATATTCACCAGAAGGACTGACGCTGAAGTTTCAATACTTTGGCCACATGATGCGAAGATTCACTGGAAAAGACACTGATGCTGGGAAAGATTAAAGGCAAAGGAGAAGGGGGTGGCAAAGGATGAGATGGTTAGAGAGCGTCACCGACTCAGAAGACATGACTCTGAGCAAACCCTGGGACAGTGTGAAGGACAGAGGAGCCTTACAGGCCACAGACCACAGGGTCACAAAGAGTTGAACATAACTTAGCAACTGAACATCAACAACAATTAGGCATTTATTTTTCTCCCAATTTTTCTCTGTTAGAAAATAATGCAACAACACAATGTCTCTCATTCCAATCCTCACAATTTCAGATATTACCTTAGAAAAAAGGAATAACTAGATCAAATAAGAGAATTTTTAGGCTTTTGGTATAGTAATATTACCACATTGTCTTTCAGAAAAGTTATGCCAACTTATACTCCCCACTAACAAGGTACACAGATGCTCCTATATACCCAATGCTCTCCAAGTTTTTATTATCTATATTCTATTGTCACTTAAAAAATGAGTTACCAGTGAGGTGCACATGACCACTGATAATAACAACAGTAATAATAATAATAATACTATCCTGACATTCACCAGGCACTTACTGTGTACCAGGCACTGTTCTAAGAGGTTTACACGTGTGAAGTCAAGTCGCTCAGTCATGTCCGACTCTTTATGACCCCATAGACTGTAACCTACCAAGCTCCTCTGTCCATGGGATTTTCCAGGCAATACTACTGGAGTGGATTGCCATTTCCTTCTCCAGGGGATCTTCCTGATCCAGGGATTGAACCCAGGTCTCCCGCATTGTAGACAGACACTTTACCGTCTGAGCCACCAGGGAATTTACATGTGTGAAGTATGGCTATATTCTAGACCCCACTGTATGGATGGGGAAAATGAGGTACAGGAAAGTGAGGTCATCTGCCAATGTGTAAGTGGAGGGGTTGGGAGTTTGAATCCATGTGATCTAGTTCGAGTCCAGGCTCTTAATCACTAGACCACACAACCACAGGGGGAACTATCAGAAAGGAGGAGAGAAGGTATCACTGGAAATATCTCCGGCCTGTCACACCCTGCCCTTTATTCACATGTTCAATTATCACCATTGGTGAGGTTGTCCCATAAGTGACAAACAAGAGTCGTCTGTTCAAACAAACTAAATCTGAGAGCAAACTATGTACTTCCTACTGGCTCATTCATTAAAATGACCTGTGTTTATTTCTTTGACATGTAACTATTTGCCCGGTCACACCAGTCACATAAAAGGAAGTGGCTTACTTCTCTCCTTGTAAAATAAAGTATTTGGGATTCAGTCATTTCACTTCTTGGTAGAGAGATGCCCCTAAAGTACTGAAAGTAAGAACTGGAACAGATATATCTGAACACCTATGTTCAAAGCAGAACTGTTCACAACAACCAAATGGTGGAAGCAACTCAAGACTCCATCGACAAGGAATGGATAAACAAAATCCGGCATACGTGTTCAGTGGAATAGTATTTAGCCTTAACTAGGAAGAAAATTCTGGTACGTGCTACAGTATAGATAAACCTAGAAAACATTAAGCTAAACAAAAGCAGTCAGTACAAAAGGAGAAATATTGTAGGGTTCCACTTCTGTGAAGTACCTAAAACAGGCAAAGGCAAAGAGACAGAAAGAAGAATGGTGGTTGCTGGGGGCTCGGGGTGGCTGCCAGGGGCTGATTGCCAGGGCCTAGGGCTGGTTGCCAGGGCCTGTGGGCAGTCAAAGGAAGCAGGGGTTCTTCTTTAATGGGTACAGAGTTTCAGGTGGGAAGACGAAACAGTTCTGGAGATGAACAGTGGGCAAGGTTACACAGGGATGGGAATGTACTTAATGACACTGAGCTGTACATTTAGAAATGCTTTAAATGATACCTTTTATGT
>SJYT01022953.1:0-30297 GCA_006410635.1 Cephalophus harveyi
GATGCTTTTGAACTGTGGTGTTGGAGAAGACTCTTGAGAGTCCCTTGGACTGCAAGGAGATCCAACCAGTCCATTCTGAAGGAGATCAGCCCTGGGATTTCTTTGGAAGGAATGATGCTAAAGCTGAAACTCCAGCACTTTGGCCACCTCATGCGAAGAGTTGACTCATTGGAAAAGACTCTGATGCTGGGAGTGATTGGGGGCGGGAGGAGAAGGGGACGACCGAGGATGAGATGGCTGGATGGCATCACTGACTCGATGGACCTGAGTCTGAGTGAACTTCAGGAGATGGTGATGAACAGGGAGGCCTGGAGTGCTGCGATTCATGGGGTCGCAAAGAGTCGGACACGACTGAGCGACTGAACTGAACTGAACTGAACGTACCTCTTAGTTCAGTTCCTCTACACTAGAAATATTACGAGAACTAAAGGAAATAAAACATAGAATCAATTCTAAAGAAAATGAACCCTGAATATTTTTTGGTAGGACTGATGCTGAATATGAAGCTGCAATACTTTGGCCACCTGATGCAAAGAGCTGACTCACTGGAAAAGACCCTGATGCTGGGAAAGATTGAAGGCAGGAGGAGAAGCGGGCAACAGAGGATAAGATGGTTGGATGGCACCACCGATTCAGTGGATGTGAATTTGCACAAACTCCGGCGACAGGGAAGGACAAGGAAGCCTGGAGAGTGCAGCAGTCCATGGAATCACAGATTCAGACATGACTTAGCAACGGAAGAACAACAATAAAACATAGAAAGTGTTCTTCAGAGAGTAAGCGCCGAACAATTGTATGTTATAACCATCCCTCCCACTAATTCAGCTATTACTAACATAATTATTAATTTTCCCAGTAGGTATCGGTTTTCTGAGAATTTAGGAAGCCTATGTTAGGCTCCATCACGATATAAATGATATCTAGAAAATAAAATATAAATAATGTTGTTTCTATTCATTTTTCTCATAAAAGTAACAGAAATAGTCCTGGTGGTATCATGCCATAAAATACTTCATGTCAGAAAATGCTTTGGTCTCAAATAACTGCATCCATGCACGCAGGCACCTACTCTGGCTGATGTCAGTAGATGGAAATGCATGTTGAATTCTATCCAACCTCCATCACTGCATGTAAAATCAAGCCATCAGCTAAGGAGTGGTTATGGCATGATCATTTTTACATTGTGTGACATATTCCTGTTGTACTGTCAACAAACATAAACTTTAATCTCCACAAAGAGAGTTTCTGTAAACCGTATGTCACACTAATGCTTTTATTTTGCATGCCACTTTTCCCCGGAGAAATTCCTTTTACTGTGATTTCTTTACCACAATTGTAATTCATTTCTGACTGACATGCTGACAAAACTATTCCATTTCTTTATATGATTGTACAGTCATTGATTATTTCAATATATTTTTGCTCTCTCTTTTTCCTTTTAAAAATGAATACTGTTTCTATTGTCTGCACAGATGGCTTTGAATATACATTCAAGTTCAGGGGTCAGTACATAATCCTCTCTATCAGACTTGCCATGCTTAATTTGAAATTTCATATCTTGACTTTGGACAGCCTATTGAAATCATTTCCTCATCACCAAAAATGTCCTTTATAATTTAAAATCTATCAGAATCAAAATAGTTTTAAAGACTGATGTGGCCTGTTTACACATAATAAAAGAGAAAAATATTGAGAAATCAATGGAATCTTAAATTCAATTTTATGTCAAATTAGACTAATCCCAAAATGGGAAATAGGGATTGATGATAGTTTTGCTAGATGGTTGGATAACAAGCTAGTGATGCCACTGCTGCTGCTGCTGCTGCTAAGTCACTTCAGTCGTGTCCAACTCCGTGCAACCTCATAGACGGCAGCCCACCAGGCTCCCCCGTCCCTAGGGTTCTCCAGACAAGAACACTGGAGTGGGTTGCCATTGCCTTCTCCAAAGCATGCAAGTGAAAACTGAAAGTAAAGTCACTGAGTCGTGTCCAACTCTCAGCGACCCCATGGACTGCAGCCCGCTAGGCTCCTCCGTCCATGGGATTTTCCAGGCAAGAGTACTGGAGTGGGGTGCCATTGCCTTCTCCCAGTGATGCCACTACCTTTCTCCAAATATTTCTCTTTTACTCCTAAAGACATTTCACTTGTTCCTCAAGACCATATTATTGCTTTCTATTCATCTTGACTCCTCATTAATTTATGAGCATCATTCTTGATACTGCTTGCCTTCTGCAGATATTCTAACTCACTTAGTTTCCCTTCTGCTCAAGTGAGATTTTTAAGAGCTGGGAAACCTATAGAGACATTCAGAATAGCTTTCTATTTAGAACAATGGATCTTTCTCTTTTTCATCACCCTGGAAAATAAGGACTTTGCTTACCTAAGTCTCTGCACAGTTTTCAGAAACAATGTAATTTTTACTAAACATGTATTTTGTTGACAAAAAAAATAAATGAAACCACACAAAAATTTTTATTTATACTCTCCTTTCCTATTTCAATCACAATAAGTAATGTTCTTGAAGAAATCAACTTGGTCCCTATTTTACTAAGATCATTTTTTCTCACCCCTATATTTTCTCCTGGAGTCAGTTCCTTTGCTGAAGTGTCGCCTATTATGATCATAAACGTCAGTACATTTCATCCATAGATGATTATTTTTTTAATTGAAAAAATGAGAGCTTTCAAGACATCAATTCACTGATGCAGTTCAGTGTTATAGAAAAAGATGAAAGTAAAAGAAATTTAAACAGCCTTTGTTTTACACACAGATTTAAGTCAGGTTTAATAAAACAAGGTTAATTTTACTGTAAGCCTCACAAATTAAATTTTTTTAAATAGTCTGAATTTGACTTTTTGTACTGTATTTTAAACTTGATAATTTGGCATCTACTGAGAAACTGATATCAACTAATGAGAAAAGTGATATGTTCCCTATTACATTTGTCATTTTACAGCCCTGAAAGATGGACATATTTCCTTGAATTCAAAAATTAATGGTTTATTGATTTCAACTATCCAGAGGTGTTTTTGATTGCCAGGTATTCACAATTTCGTGGTAGAGATATTGCTCCTTTTATCTGCACTTGGAATCTTAGTTCAAAGCTACAAAGTGTCACATGAAAAAGCCACAAACTACAGTAGACAACTGTCCTGAAGACTGTTCTTTGGCTAAAGAATTAAAGTATTATTGTACTAAGCTACGCTTTCTAACATGATGCTTAGTTTTGTCTAGGTTTAAAACTGTCTTCTATGTTTCATTTTCCTTGAAGTCCAAAAAAGAAGAAAGATACAAACATCCTAGATTTAGTAGTCATATATGTTACTCTCTCTTCATTGTGTGTTAGTCATCCGGTAGTGTCCAACTCCTTAAGGCAGCATGGACTATAGACCAGTAGGCTTCTCTGTCCATGGGATTTCCCAGGCAAGAATACTGGAGTGGGTTACCGTTCCTTCTCCAGGGGATCTTCCTGACCCAGAGATCGAACATTGCAGATGTCCTGCATTTCAGGCAGATTCTTTAGGGTAATGTTTAAGCACTTAATTTAGGAAGAAATAAAAGGTACCATCTGAGCCACCAGGAAAGTCATCCTCTTCATTGCTCATTCATTAATAGTGTGAGATCAAGATCTAAATTTACATTGAAAAAATTTCTGGTGATTCAAGAAATTTTAATGTCCTTTTTTCTCATACCCCTTTATTTTTTTTAATAGTCATCCAATTGTTAGTTTATTTTGTTATTGTTGCTAGTATTTTTCTTTACCTTTCAATGCTGATTTCCCTTGAAAAAACAAAAACATTTAGCTAAACTGATAAAACTACTGCAAAACAGGTATCTTACCTTATTTTGGCCTGACGCCAACAACGTTACAAATTATTTTCAAAATCAAGATACAGGTAATCCTGTCAATCATATTCTACAAAAGCATAAGGTAGCATCCTATTTTTTGTGCCTTAATGTCTTATAACTCTACCGTAACTAATGGAGCTTCTATTCTCGGAAATTGAATGGGGAAGGCATTCCTGTAGAGTGTACCATTTCCAGACAGTGTTCTCTTAATTTTTTAATGCAACTATTATCGTGATTTATAATTGCACTGAAGGTTCTCTGTAATCTTTTTCAGGATATGTTCATTGTTATTAGCGAAATCCTTAACTCCTTAGAAGGGATGTTTCATAAACCTATTTTATAACACTTTACTGAAAAAGGATGCAAACCTTATTTTTTTATGGATCAGGTTAACACCTGCACATTTTGCAGGTCCTTAGAGATCCAAGTAACTCTAATTTGCAGGGGTGTTGAATTTGAGGGTAATTTTTGAGCACTTGATTTAGGAAAAAATAAAAGGTATCTATTGTTTTATTAATATGTGTCAGATTGCTAAACTGTTTTTTCTATTAGAGAATCTGCAAGTTAACATCTATGATGTGATTTAAAGACATTGGTAAAAACTTGTTTCTTTCTTTTATAATCATAATTTGATGAAAATTTCTGCTAACTAATGAATTCTAACTGAGGAGAACATATCAAAATATGTTTCTATAACCATTGCACTGGCTTGACTCAACAATGCCTAGTTTGGAAGAAAGCAGAGGTACTTTAGCAATATGGAAATTGTGCTCAAACTGGATTAGAACTCCAGTATTACAATTTTTTAAAATAGAGAATTCAAGAGAAGGAAAGTCTCTGTTGGACTATGTCAGTAGGGTCTATTACCCAAGATACTGGAGGGAACTTGCTATAAATATGTTTCAGTCCTATCGTAGGAACCTGGAGCATGGTGGAGAAGTAGGGCTCTAGCATATGAATTATACATGCCTCTTGACAGTGTATCAACACAATAATGGCAAGATAGAATTTCAACAAATTGTCTTCTGCCTTTCCAAATTTCTCAAAAGAAAGTTTCAGTTATGGCTAAGTTTTTAACATAATTTCTAATTTATCAAAAAAGTTATGAAGGAAAGAAAAATCTAGTGCTAAGAAATGCATGTAGCAAGCAAAGTTAAATATTATTTTGAAGTTAAATGTTTATTTAATTATCCTTTTAATGTATTAGACACTGGAGGTAAAACTTGAAAAAACTTTAGTAGGAATTAGTGTCTGTCATTCTTATCAATATTTAGTCAGTATATACAGAACAAAATCAAGAATAAAGTAGAAGTCAACAACTGGGAGGGGGAATGCCTATTGAATGACTTCCAGAATAATCCAAAGAAAATGCAGAAGGATCAAATCAAATATCTGCTTTTGGGCACAGAATTATCAGAATTTTAGACCAACTCAATTATATGTTTTAAATCCAGAATGTGAGCGATATCCATATAATAATAGAAAATAAAAAAGAAGGGAAAATGAATGCAGGTGAACCAAACTATCACATCAATTATTAAGGAGTCTCTCAGACACAAATTTATATATATTCTATTACAAGAGTGTAAGAACAGGGAAGAAAAGTCCTTGCAGGGGGCTTCATGCTAGAAGTAATACCAGCCATTTTTATATTTGGAAGCAATTTCTAATTTTACCAGAAATCGGCAATGTATTCATTCTAGCTAAGTGTAAAACTGCAGTACACTACTTGTGCCCACATCCTAACAAAAAGCCATTTCGTCAAAGTAAAACTCTATAGGAGATGAAAAATTATCCTAGGATGAAAGAAGAGAAAAATATGAGAACATGTCAGCAAATTTTGCTTTATTTTTAAATAGAATGAGCATTAATCATGGATTTTGAAAAGAAAGAAAAAGAGTTAGTAGGAAGAAACAGAAGAGAGAGGAAGTAAAACAATATCAACATGAGCCATACTTTAACATCCTAATGTTTTGTTGTCCTCTCAAAATTTTTATGAGATCTGTAGGTTTAAAGAATGTCCTTACCTTTAGTTGCTAAGTTGGGAAGCATATAACTATTATTTATACTAACTAGATATTTTATAAAAGTAGTGTTAAATTCAGAAGTTGGATTAAACCATCAGGAAACACATGTTCCAGTAAAACATTAACCACATGTCTTTAGACAATAGCAAACTTTGGAGTTTACCACATTAATTTCAACTGTAAAAAAAGTCCTTTAAAAATCTCTTCCTCTCTGGTAGACTCTAAAGTTCCTGAACTGAGATTGCATACGCTCTTATTGTTTACTCTAGGTTAATTACATGTGGTGGCCACGTCTCATTTTGGCATTCCGTGCTATACTATTCATATTATACTACTTAATTTATAATTTATAATCTGGCTAGATCACTCCATTGTATAACAGTCAACTGGAACATATTTTACTATCTTAGTTCCTAGAAAACCACTGTGGAGAATGAAATGGACTTAAATTGGCATTTCTCACATCATGTTAGGTTTCAAAAGACAGAGGCCAGTTGCTTTTAGCTAAATCAGACAAATGGTCTTGCCAAAATTTGCCAATACCAAATTCCTGGGCTACACATGGATATCATCATATATTAAGGCTATCTCCATTGCTGGTGAAAATGAACATATTTTTTAGAGATTCACAGTTAAGAAATCCCAATCACTGCTGCAAAAACAGAACAGAAAATTCTGTCTTCAAAATGTCACAAGCTAAGATATTTAGGTCTAGCATTCATTTTTGTAGATCCTCAGGTTTTAAACTTTCTCTTCCATAACATTTCTTTGTAACTATGTCTTCTTCAAATGTCTCATGATTTTCTTCTCAACAAACATCCCAGAGAGAAGAGATAGACAACATGTGGTTTCCTGTAGGTGGTCATGCCCTGTCTGATTTTCTTAGCACAGAAATTGAATTTTTCCCTCTGTGGGTCCCTTTATGATAATAGTCTTCGCAATATATAATCAACACAAATACTGGTGGCATAGGAAAGGTAAGTCATGGTGTTTTACTTGATGAGATAAGGAGAATAAAGTCCATATATCATATTAAAAGATGCTTCCAGCATTCATCACTGAATGAGTTCATTTTGCTGGAGGAAAACAAATACCCAAGATGATGACAAATATAACAAGCTTGATAGCTATTTGGAAATAGAAGACAGAACTCTGAGAGCTCCAGGGCTGATGGCAAGAGGAGGGAAGAACTGCTGTAAATGGGCCCAAAGAAAAGTGTGTGTGTGTGTCCTCTGAAAGAACAGAAGGCAGATAAGAGAACAAAATGGAAAAAGAGAGGAGCAGACAGAGAAAGCAGTCGAGAAAGCAAAACCCTATAGCAAGGGCATCAAGAGAGATGACTCACTCACCTTAGGGCGCCAAGGAATATTTTATATAACTTTAAAGTCTAATTAAAAAAAAATACATTTTTGTTAGGTGAGGATGGGTACGATAACTACTGTATTATTAAAAAAAACTCTGCTGTAGTCATAACATGCCTGTATGAATGAGCTGACTGTGGATATTCATAAAAAAAATATGCGTTTCATGTCTGCATGGACATGGTAAGGAATAGAGGCTATGTGAAGATACAGCATGAAAACCTTGATCTCATTAGGAATTTGCAGAAATCTCCTTCAGACCTTTGTTATATCATGGAATGTGGAATTGCAGCTGGGGATGTACCAATTTTTCCTGGAATGCATGGAACAGCTTGCATCTGAAAGAGGTCCAGCTGATGTCTGAACTCTGCACAATTCTTAATTGCAAAGGTTCAGGTAAAGTCAGTGAGTACAACCACGCAGGCAGGAGACACTAGAGAGACTGGAAACAACGGAAGCTTAGGATCTCCTGGCATTTCCAAAGAGAAACATTTTTCCTTAGTTTCACATCATTTTGGCCATATGTGGATGGGCACTCAGTGTCACTTAGAGTAACCACATTTTTTCCGTGAGAAGATTCAAATTAAATATTTAGCTAAAATATCTTCATTAAAATGTCTATGATATGTTTCCAAGCCGTTATATAAAGAGCTGAAATTTTATTGTTATAAAATTAATTAAAATGGTATATAAGTTTGTTCATTTTCCACTAATAAAAAACACAAATCCAAAACATTCAATTCCCCACTCCTTAACATATGACTCCCACTTAATAGCCCAAGACTGAATTCCAGACACTACACCCACATTTCAGGAAGCAGTATGAAGGTACTTGACAGCTTCAGAGAGAGTGAGATATTCTCTGAATTGTCAAAAGAAACTTTCTTCTTCACAAAGGACAAAGACATGAAGCAGCTGTCTCTGGGGGAAGGTTCCTATAAGGCCACCTAAAATTCCAAATATGTACCAGTGACTCTGAATATTCACTGGAAGGACTGATACTGAAGCTGAAGCTCTGATACTTTGACTACTTGATGCAAAGAACTGACTTCTTGGAAAAGACCCTGATGCTGGGAGAGACTGAGGGCAGGAGGAGAAGTGGGTGGCGAGGATGAGATAGTTGGATGGCATCATTGATTCAATGGACATGAGTTTGAGCAACTCCAGGAGACAGTGAAGGACAGGGAAGCCTGGCATGCTGCAGGCCACAGGGTGGCAAAGAGCTGAACTACTCTTAGTGACTGAACAACAACCAGCAGTGGCCTAGACTCAGTCATGTGGTCACATGTGCTATTAAGGAACTTTGGAAATACAGTCTTCTTCCAATTGCTTATTTGCCCATCTGAAATATTTATTTTGGAAGAAGAATACAGTATAAGCTTGGGATGTTCAGTCTCGAAGGATGACTATAATACTCCCCCTCCCCATCCATGAAAAATTCTCACTATAATGAAAGTAATCCACTAGACATTAATTTTACCCTCTAATGAATGTGCTGGTAACGTGCTACAAAATGAAATTCAAAACCATTTCAAGACATGTGGAGCTGTTTCCAAAAGAACTGTTTTGAATCATTGATGTTTAAGATATATTTCAAAAGTAGAGAAAAACTGAATAACCCATGTTGCAGATAACCACATCCCCAGCAGCAAGACTTAACAGATATTAACACATTTCCATCTAAGTTCTCTCTTTCTTGAAACAAATTTTTAGGGAAAATTCCATTATGCAAAGGACTATGTGGAAATGAACTGTGTGAAGATGAATGAAGGCTCAGAAAGGCCCAGAAGGGTGCACCCTTTCTTTGTGCCACTCTCTATACAACAAATCTCCAATGTTCTACTGAGTATTAAGCTGGCAAGATCCAAGGAGGCATTGATAATAAAAAACAAACAAGTGCTATTTCTGAGTCTACTAGAATTAAGACTTCTGAATACACAAACAGAAAAAATGAATCTGCATGATGACATTATTTATTCTGACTTTCTTATTCCTTTGCATTCAGAGTGACTTTCTGAAAAGAGGAAATTCTTTTAAGTAATTTTTTTAGTTAAAAAAAAAGGCAGCGTTGGCCTCAATTCTCTCTATTTGAAGATGATCCTGTATGTCTATCTATTATGCACAGTGAGATGAAGTATACCATAAAAGTCATCTGTAAGAATACTATGGCTTTTGATTTTACACAATTGGTTATAAAATAAATATTTTATACTTTCATAAAAGCAAATGCATTTAAATTTCAAAGAAAAGCAAAAATTAAATGATGCTAAAACATAAAAACACAATTATATGATAATCAACTTTAGTCTATGACTATTTGCATCTGAACTTGAATATCAGACACACTGAGATACCTAGTTAGATATTGTCTTGAGATTTTAAGCACTGACTTTGCCATACTAACTTAAAAGGAAGAAGAAAATACATGGAATAATGAGACTCACAATTCTAAAAGAGGAATTCATCTAGAGTTTTTCTTGCCACTTTGGCCGTGATCCACTTAACAATATGGAACAGTAAGGTGGTTGGCATGCGGAAAACATGGGTCTCAAAATGTCAGGGACAAGTGGTATATTTCTATGTAGCATAGCTATAGCAAGCATTTTATTTCCTCCTTAAAGACTCAATTTGTCTAATTTATCTGAGACATGAACCCCAGAGAGTTCCTGAACAAGTTTTATACAATGTATTCTGCACACTTCAAAAGTAAGAAATAAATATGATATGACTTACCCTGACCTCCTTTCCAGTAATTCCTGACTTCATTCAGTCCTCATTTCTAAAGAAAGAAAAAGCCAGAAGCACTTATTGTTAGTGTACCTACCAGTTATATAATTTAATCCAGAATACAATTCTGCAAAAATTAACTGCTGAATAGCAGGTTTGTTTTCTTCTTCTTCTTTTTTTAATCTTTAACAGGTTGCTGAAATTGATTCTTTTAAAACCATTTTATTGAAGCACATCTGGCATATGAAAAGCATACATATTTAATGCACTTATACGACTTGATAAACTTGGAAATAAGTATGCACTCATGAAACCATCATGACAATCTATCACATAAGTATATCCACCATGTCCAGAAGTTTCCTCTGAAAAATGATTTAATGCTTGCTATCACTACCACAGCACTTTACCTGTTATAGACCAAACGGGTCAATATACATCTGTTCAACAAAACTAGTCTGTTCCCTTTTCCTTCAGAATCCATCAGTTTTTGGATTTTGAGTTAAATACAGCTTTTGAATCTATATTTCATTTTGAAATTCAAAAATATCTTTAATTATATTGGAAAGAGAATTCACAAATTTTGCCCTTTATTTACTTAGGTCAACTCCTCTCTCTGGTTTACTCACAATTCCTTAATTATTATTTCTTTAATTGTTGAATCTCTAAATATGTCTACATTAATTTGGAAGGAACAATCAGCTGGCCAAATTCAATATGTTCTAAGTGTAATACTGGGAACTTCACAAAATAAGCATTTACTTTTATCTTTCAAAATGAACAGAAAGGGAGCAAGGGGGAGAAGAGAAATAGCTGAGTAAATATTCAGATCATACAGAGTTAATTTTAAGAATGTAAGCATATGGAGCTGATAAATGGTTTCTGTTTATTAGCAATGCTTTAAAAATAATTAATCAGACAAAATGGTTTGATATCTACTGCAATCTGATATAATTATGAGAAATAACTAAAGATCAAGTTATGTTAAAACATGAGAGTCATCGTTTTTCTAATTACAATTTTACTTAAGTCAAAGTTGAACACCACCATGAGGCCCTGCTGCTATTAAAATAACAAGTTTTTGCTGGAAAAGACACACTAGGTCCTTAGTCATTGGGCAAAACTGACAATAAAATAGCAGCAAAATAAGAAGTTGGCACAACTACTTCCTTCTATCATATGCTAACAGGGAAAAATAATGAAAGCTGGACCAACAACTGTACTTAAGATTAAAATGCATTTACATGAAATACATGATTCTGAGGCAATTAAGGGTTTCATTTCTAGCAGCTTGTTACCAGAGTGGTACCAACAGTCCTTCATAATTAAAGGTGTCATTTCATCCTCAGACCCTTGGTGAGGAAAGTGAGAAATCACCTCATGTTTCTTGGGAATTGCAGTTTTCTAATCATTTTGAAACAGAGGGTGACTAGCTGAGTCACCTCCCCACTCTGTAATACAAAAGCAGCCTGTCTTGCAAACAGCTTCTGAGGAACCAAACATCCCCGCCCTCCACGATAATGTGTTTCATTTTGTACATCCTTCGTAATCCTGGTCAGGGTTCCTTTAAGGTGACTTGCCTCTTAACTTTTCAAAAGATGTGTTGTTTTACATTAACACCAGAAGCTCTATACATCAAGGGGAAAAAAAAAAAAAAAAAACTTTCAAGTGATGGGGCTTCAAACGCATTTCTAATCTTCACAGTCCTTCAATACTTGTACTTTAAGAACAGAGACATAATTTATTTCCAATGAAACCGAATTGCTCAGCTCTCTGCTAATAGGATCCTCAGGGCAAAGAAATATTGCGAGGGTGGCATCATATAAAAGCAGGAAGTATCATAATTTTTTGAAATTTAAGCTAGAAACAATAAATTAATAAGTATGTTTGCCAAGATTACTGTATGTCTATGATAAATTGTTCTCATTTAGTAAATGGGACAATGAACTTCAGTGGCACAGAGGGTTAATAACAGACTGCTTATATTGGACTAAGAAGCATTGGTGAGCATTCTTATTTTATTAAGGCAGTCAAACAGCTATTTGCAGATATAATACGATTATTTTACCCTTAGTCCTTATGTTTTTCTCTTCCTAGACTCAATTTGATTGCTTGCCAAATGACCATTGTAGGGACTTTCTGTCTTTGCCACAAAATGCTAAAATTCCCGTCTACTGCAAATACTTTTTTGAGTCCAATCATGAAGATTTAGTTTTTCATCATAATCAAAGGAGTGCTTAAATACCTTAAACCATCATTGTGGAGGAACAGAGCAGCTTTCTACAAAAGAATCATCACTAAAGCCAGGGAGGTCCATCTGCCTATTAGCCAGAGAAGAAGATTGTCTTCGGTAAGCGTAATACTAAAGCTGGTTTTGGCTTTTCAAAGTGTGCTATCCCATCATCTTCCCTTGAAAATAATGAAAGGGAAGCCACAATAACAGAGGGCTAAAGTGGATGACATGCAGGAAAGGCTCCAGGCAAGCATTGTGTTTCCTCCTGTGAAAAGTATCACCATTTATTATCCCTCATTAAAATTTAATTTTATATGGCATCTTTCAAAAGTAATTTTTTAAACTGGAATTTTGTAAGTAATGTTACTGATGGGTTAACTACTGTGGGGAAAAAAAACACAAACAATTCTTCATAGATTTATTGTTTTAAGCTATTGTTAAAGAGGCACCTTTAAAAAACAAATTATTTCCCTCATAGAGAACCAGAATGTTCTCCTTTCTAAGTAATTTAGTTTAGTCAATAATTTCAGTTGGTTTTGCACAAGAAGCACCTTGGAAACTTATTAGAAGTGAATAATCTTCAGCATATAAAGGATTTAAACCTGCAACTTAACTATGATAAATTTAAAACAAGACTAAGATAATAACATATTAATAGCACTAGAATTTAACACATCTTTCCTTTGCATTCACTGCAGTTAAAATCTATTTTTCTTCTAGTGGAACATTGTCCCCATGATTTTTTCAACTTCTGTCCTTAAATTGTTTCATGTAGTTGTGAAGTTGTGATAAATGTTAATACTTGAGATCAGTATAAATCCTTTTTTTGGATTCCTCTAAAAAGAAAGAGGAATATTTTTATTGAGTGCCCAGATTCCAGGCACTATATATACATTTTACTATTTAATTCTGTAAGGATACATCAGAATAGATACTGAGCCCTTTTTACAATCAAGGAAACATGTTTACGGAGATAAGCGGCCTGCTAAAACCATGCAAGAAGAAAATGGTAGGATACAAAAATTAGAATATTAATTCAAATCTTCATGAGCCTACTGGGTTTTTTTTCCATCTACCTGCTAAAGAAAGTGAATCTATCTGCATTTGAAGAGTGTTCGGGAAACATTTTCGGTGAAGAGAAAAAATGGCACACATTTTCTGCTTTGTGGGGCATACAATCTCTGTAGTGACTATTTAAAGTCATAATTGCAGCATAAAGCAGCTTTGAAAGTGAAAGTGAAAGTGAAGTCGCTCAGTCGTGTCCGACTCTTTGCGACCCCATGGGCTGTAGCCTACCAGGCTCCTCTGTCCATGGGGTTCTCCAGGCAATAGTACTGGAGTGGATTGCCCTTCCCTTCTCCAGGGGATCTTCCCGACCCGGGGATAGACAAAGTATAAAGAAATGAGCTAGTTGTATTCCAGTAAAACTTTATTTATAAAAATGGTCAGTGGGCCAGACTTGATCAAACAATCATAGTTTGCCATATACTAAGATATAAGCTATGTGAAGATACAAAATGTATTTTAACATTATACAACTCATTGCCTCAAAAAGTAATGAATAATTAAGGAAAATATAAAAATAAGGCTAATATTTACATGGAATTCATTATGTGCTAGTCATTTTTGCATGTAATAACTCATTTATTTCTCAAAGTATCCTTATAATTTAGCTACAATTTTCACCCATCTTAAGAGAAAAGGAAACTGAAAAATAAATCAATTTTTCATGATAATTCAGAAAATAAGTGGCAGGATCCAAGATTCAGACTATAAAAGTACACAGTAGGAGCTCAAGAATTGATTAAATGAATGAATTAATGATTTAATCAATACAGAGAATTAGTTTCTATATATTTTAAGACAGAGTTATATAACTTAGTAATCCATGAGATATCACTCTTCCAAATTGTCTAGGTTTATAAAGTCAAATTTAAAAGACAGTAAAGAGAAGAAAAGGAAAATGAAACAAAGAAGATAACATATAATAGCATTCATTAAATGCAGATTACAAATCACATTAAGTGCTACAAAGAACTGGATAAATGCTCTGAGAGCATACCAGTGGGACAGAGAGGTATGGGAAGGTCTCCAAAGAAAGCATATTGAAATTAAGAGTTTCTGATGAATAGGAATTATCTGAATGAAGAAGGAGAACAACATTTCAGGCTGATAACTAGCCATGGTTAAAAGTCCAGAAACAGAAATGATGATGAATCGGACAAAAGATGAATAATGCAGCTAGGAATTAGATTCTGGCAGAAATTTACAAGTTAGGGCAAGGGAGAGAAAAAATATCAAGTGTTAATGAATTTAGGAGGTTAAAATTCAATAATAAAATTTTGGACATTTAAAATTTGAGAAACCTAAAAGAAATTCAAGTAGAGTTGTTTAGAAGGCGTTAGATCTATAAACCAATCTCTCAGAGGAGAGATATGAGTGAGTGATAGGAAATGGTAAATATGAGTATTTGAAAGACATTAAGTTATTCTTTGACAGAGTGTGGCCCATTGGAGAAGGGAATGGCAAACTGCTTCAGTATTCTTGCCTTAAGAACCCCATGAACAGGATGAAAAGGCAAAATGATAGGACACTGAAAGAGATACTCCCTGGGTAGGTAGGTGCCCAATAGGCTACTGGAGATCAGTGGAGAAATAACTCCAGAAAGAATGAAGAGATAGAGCCAAAGCAAAAACAATACCCAGTTGTAGATGTGACTGGTGATAGAAGCAAGGTCTGACGCTGTAAAGAGCAATATTGTATAGGAACCTGGAATGTCAGGTCCATGAATCAAGGCAAAAAGGAAGTAGTCAAACAGGAGATGGCAAGAGTGAATGTCGACATTTTAGGAATCAGTGAACTAAAATGGACTGGAATGGGTGAATTTAACTCAGATGACCATTTAATCTACTACTGTGGGCAGAAATCCCTCAGAAGAAATGGAGTAGCAATCATGGTCAACAAAAGAGTCCGAAATGCAGCACTTGGATGCAGTCTCAAAAATGACAGAATGATCTCTGTTTGTTTTCAAGGCAAACCATTCAACATCACGGTAATCCAAGCCTATGCCCCAACCAGTAACGCTGAAGAAGCCGAAGTTGAAGAGTTCTCTGAAGACCTACAAGACCTTTTAGAACTAACACCCAAAAAGGATGTCCTTTTTATAATGGGGGACTGGAATGCAAAAGTAGGAAGCCAAGAGACACCTGGAGTAACAGCAAATTTGGCCTTGGAATATGGAATGAAGCAGGGCAAAGGCTAATAGAGTTTTGCCAAGAGAACGCACTGGAGAGAAGACTTTACACATGGACATCACCAGATGGTCAACACCAAAATCAGATTGATTCTACTCTTTGCAGCCAAAGATGGAGAAGCTCTCTCTATACAGTCATCAAAAACAAGACCAGCAGCTGACTGTGGCTCAGATCATGAACTCCTTATTGCCAAATTCAGACTTAAATTGAAGAAAGTGGGGAAAACCACTAGACAATTCAGGTATAACCTAAATCAAATCCCTTATTATTATACAGGGAAGTGAGAAATAAATTTAAGGGACTACATCTGATACACAGAGTGCCTGATGAACTATGGAATAAGGTTCATGACATTGTATGCGAGACAGGGATCAAGACCATCCCCATGGAAAAGAAATGCAAAAAAGCAAAATGGCTGTCTGAGGAGGCCTCACAAATAGCTGTGAAAAGAAGAGAAGTGTAAAGCAAAGGAGAAAAGGAAAGATATAAGCATCTGAATGCAGAGTTCCAAAGAATAGCAAGGAGAGATAAGAAAGTCTTCCTCAGTGACCAATGCAAAGAAATAGAGGAAAACAACAGAATGGGAAAGACTAGAGATCTCTTCAAGAAAATTAGAGATACCAAGGGAACATTTCATGCAAAGATGGGCTCGATAAAGGACAGAAATGGTATGGACCTAACAGAAGCAGAAGATATTAAGAAGAGGTGGCAAGAATACACGGAAGAACTGTACAAAAAAGATCTTCATGACCAAGATAATCACGATGATGTGATCACTCACCTAGAGCCAGACATCTTGAAATCAAGTGGGCCTTAGAAAGCATCACTATGAACAAATCTAGTGGAGGTGATGGAATTCCAGTGGAGCTGTTTCAAATCCTGAAAGATGATGCTGTGAAAGTGCTGCACTCAATCTGCCAGCAAATTTGGAAAACTCAGCAGTGGCCACAGGACTGGAAAAGGTCAGTTTTCATTTCAATCCCAAAGAAAGGCAATGCCAAAGAATGCTCAAACTATCACACAATTGCACTCATCTCACACACTAGTAAAGTAATGCTCAAAATTCTCTAAGCCAGGCCTCAGCAGAATGTGAATCGTGAACTTCCTGATGTTTAAGCTGGATTTAGAAAAGGCACAGGAACCAGAGATCAAATTGCCAACATCTGCTGGACCATGGAAAAAGCAAGAGAGTTCCAGAAAAAACATCTATTTCTGCTCTATTGACTGTGCCGAAGCCTTTGACTGTGTGGATCACAATAAACTGTGGAAAATTCTGAAAGAGATGGGAATACCAGACCATCTGGTCTGCCTCTCGAGAAACCTATATGCAGTTCAGAGACCATGGAAAAAGCAAGAGAGTTCCAGAAAAAACATCTATTTCTGCTCTATTGACTGTGCCGAAGCCTTTGACTGTGTGGATCACAATAAACTGTGGAAAATTCTGAAAGAGATGGGAATACCAGACCATCTGGTCTGCCTCTCGAGAAACCTATATGCAGTTCAGGAAGCAACAGTTAGAACTGGACATGGAACAACAGACTGGTTCCAAATAGCAAAAGGAGTATGTCAAGGCTGTATATTGTTAACCTGCTTATTTAACTTATATGCAGAGTACATCATAAGAAACGCTGAGCAAGAAGAAGCGCAAGCTGGAATCGAGATTGCCTGGAGAAATATCAATAACCTCAGATATGCCGATGACACCACCCTTATGGCAGAAAGTGAAAGAGGAAATAAAAAGCCTCTTGATGAAGTTGAAAGAGGAGAATGAAAAAGTTGGCTTAAAGCTCAACATTCAGAAAACAAAGATCATGGCATCTGGTCCCATCACTTCATGGGAAATAGATAGGGAAACAGTGTAAACAGTGGCTGACTTTATTTTTGGGGGCTCCAAAATCACTGCAGATGGTGATACTACTACTACTACTACTAAGTCGCTTCAGTCGTGTCCGACTCTGTGCGATCCCATAGACGGCAGCCCACCAGGCTCCGCTATCCCTGGGATTCTCCAGGCAAGAACACTGGAGTGGGTTGCCGTTTCCTTCTCCAATGCATGAAAGTGAAAAGCCAAAGTGAAGTCGCTCAGTCGTGTCCGACTCTTAGCGACCCCATGGACTACAGCCTACCAGGCTCCTCTGTCCATGGGATTTTCCAGGCAAGAGTACTGGAGTGGGGTGCCATTGCCTTCTCTGGCAGATGGTGATAGCAGCCATGAAATTAAAAGACGCTTACTCCTTGGAAGGAAAGTTATGACCAACCTAGATAGCATATTGAAAAGCCAAGACTTTTTTTTGCCAGCAAAGGTCCATCTAGTCAAGGCTATGGTTTTTCCAGTGGTCATGTATGGATGTGAGAGTTGGACTGTGAAGAAGGCTGAGCACCAAAGAACTGATGCTTTTGAACTGTGGTGTTGGAGAAGACTCTTGACAGTCCCTTGGACTGCATGGAGATCCAACCAGTCCATCCTAAAGGAGATCAGTCCTGGGTGTTCACTGGAAGGACTGATGCTGAAGCTGAAACTCCAATACTTTAGCCATCTCATGCGAAGAGTTGACTCATTGGAAAAGACTCTGATGCTGGGAGGGATTGGGGGCAGGAGGAAATGAAAGTGAAAAGCCAAAGTGAAGTCGCTCAGTCGTGTCCGACTCTTAGCGACCCCATGGACTACAGCCTACCAGGCTCCTCTGTCCATGGGATTTTCCAGGCAAGAGTACTGGAGTGGGGTGCCATTGCCTTCTCTGGCAGATGGTGATAGCAGCCATGAAATTAAAAGACGCTTACTCCTTGGAAGGAAAGTTATGACCAACCTAGATAGCATATTGAAAAGCCAAGACTTTTTTTTGCCAGCAAAGGTCCATCTAGTCAAGGCTATGGTTTTTCCAGTGGTCATGTATGGATGTGAGAGTTGGACTGTGAAGAAGGCTGAGCACCAAAGAACTGATGCTTTTGAACTGTGGTGTTGGAGAAGACTCTTGACAGTCCCTTGGACTGCATGGAGATCCAACCAGTCCATCCTAAAGGAGATCAGTCCTGGGTGTTCACTGGAAGGACTGATGCTGAAGCTGAAACTCCAATACTTTAGCCATCTCATGCGAAGAGTTGACTCATTGGAAAAGACTCTGATGCTGGGAGGGATTGGGGGCAGGAGGAGAAGGGGATGACAGAGGATGAGATGGCTGGATGGCATCACTGACTCTATGGACATGAGTTTGAGTGAACTCTGGGAGTTGGTGACGGACAGGGAGGCCTGGCATGCTGCAATTCATGGGGTCGCAAAGAGTCGGGCATGACTGAGTGACTGAACTGAACTGAACCGAAGTTATGGGTGTGGAATACCATCTAGGGAAAGTTTATATAGAGAGAACAACTTTGATATTTCGGAATGTCTCAGTGGTAAAGAATCTGCCTGCCAATGCAGGAAACATGGGTTTGATCCCTGGTTTGGGAAGATATCCTGGAGAAGGAAGTGGCAACCCACTTCAGTATTCTTGCCTGGAAAATCCCATGGACAGAGAAGCCTGATGGGCTACAGTCCATAGGGTCACAAAAGAGCCGTACACGACTTAGTGACCAAACAACAACAGACAGAGTACCTTGTGTAGGAGGCTGAGACCAGAGGTCAGAGCAGAAGGAAAACAAAAACAGGAAACTGTAGTAAGGTGAAAGCTAAGAGTGTCTTCAAGAAGGAGGCATGGCTGACTATGCTGAATGTGGTGAGATGTTAAGTAAGATGAGGACTAAGAAGTACTCTTTACATGGTCATACTGTACAGCACAGGAAGCTATAGTCAATATCCTGGGATAAATCACAATGGGAAAGAATATGAAAAATAATGTATATATATATATGTACTGTATATATAACATGTATATATCTTTACTATAGTCTTTTCAAATAAAAGGAAAAGAATTCAATTATACATATATAATATATATATATTTACATATATAGGGAGAGTATTACAACTGTGTGCTAACTCCTGCTATACAGCAAAGCAATTCATTTATGCATATATGTAATATGCATAAATATATATGTCTTATGCATATATATTATATATGTATAATGTGTGTATATATATATACTATATATGTATATATTGTATATATATAATTGAATTTCTTTGCTGTACAGCAGAAATTAACACACCTTTTTAAATCAACTATACTCCAATAAGATAATTTTGCTTAAAAGTGTTCTTTGGATTTTCAGTGTGGAAATCATTGATGTCTTTAACAAAGTTGTTTTGGAGTCAAGGATGCAGAAATAAGACAGGAGTAGGAAGGTAATTATGGCAATAAGGTGTAACAGCCCATAAAGACAACATTTATTTTTTAAGCAAAGGGAAGTATGTGTGAAATCATAACAACACTAGGCTTAAGAAATCGTGGAGAGCAAGTGAATGAAACTGAGTTGGGGTTGCTATGAACAATGAAACTCTGAAATCCAAACAACCAGTGGCTTATACTAGAGAGATTCCCTGAGATGTCTTCAAGTTGGCCCCACATAATAATTTAAGTGTGGTATGGATTACACACTCTCACTTTCTCCCACTATTTATGGGTGCAGTCAATTAAGCTTAGCAACATTACACAGTAGTAGCAAAGCTATTGCATTTTCCATCCTGTGGGGCTGTCAGCGTATAAAGTCATTTTCCAACTGTCAGGGCAGAGGATTCGCTCTCTGGATAGTGATTACAATCCTTTGAATGTTTATGTAGAAACTCTTCCTACCCAGAAGAGAAACGATTACAACAAGCACTATCAGTGAATGATACACTGCTGCTTTTTGCATTCTTAACACAAGCATAACTAAGCTACCCCATAAATCAGAGAAGCATACACATTCCTTAGGAATTATTTTCTCGAATTTAAATAGCTATTGATTGGTAGGGACCAGGTCTCTACTTCTATTTTTCCTCTCTTTAAATTAATTTTTACCAAGCACTGGATTTTACTATTTATTCAATAATTCATTCAACTAAATTATAAAGTACTATTTGTTAAGAACAAGAAATATCAAAATGAACAAGACATGCTCCAGCTTTCATACAACTTATACTCTACTGGCTTCTTATATATATATTTGTATTCCAGGGGCTTCCCTGGTGGCTCAGATTGTAAAGAATCTGCCTGATGTGGATTTGATCCCTGGGTTGGAAAAACCCCTGGAGAAGGAAATGGCAACACATTCCAGTATTCTTGCCTGGAGAATCCCAGAGGAGCATAGTGGGCTACAGTCCACAGGGTCTCAAAGAGTCAGACACAACTGAACACACACACATATGTTCATTATAGCATTATTTACAATAGCCAAGACACTGAAGTAAGTGTTCATCGAGAGATATAAAGATGAAGAAGATGTGATGTATATGTGCGCGCACATAAACACTGGAATGTTATTCACCCGTAAAATAAAGTTTGATATTTTTCCATTTGGGACAATGTAGATAGACCTAGAGTGTATTATGCTAAGTGAAATAAATGGAGAAAGAAAAAATCCTATATGATTTGACTAGTATATGAAATCTAAAAACAAACAAATGTAACGAAAGAGAGAGAGAAGGAACTGATGGTTGCCAGAGGAGCAGATGTGGGGTAGGGGATAAATTGAAGTAGGTAAGGGAGATTAAGAGGCACAAACTCAGTTTTAAAACAAATAAGTGACAGGGATGCAATGTACAGCATAAGAGATACAGTCAACATTTCAATAATTTCCTATGGTAACAGATGGCAACTAAACTTATCATGGTGATCATTTTGTAATCTAGAAATTATTAAATCACCGTTACACACCTGAAGTTAATATAATATAGTAAGTTAATTGAAATTCAATTTAAAAACTCCAAAAAAAAAAAAAATTAGTAGGACATAATGAGTGACTGACTGTAGGGGGAAAAGGAGATAAAACTGAAGTCTAGATACCCGGTTTGAACAACTTCCCTTGCTGTCTGATGATGTGATGTCACTGCCTTGTGAACAGGCCCATGGGGAAACCATGTGGCTTTCAATGGATAGCCAGAGAGAAAGACAGCCTCAGTCTGACAGCCCACTAGGTACTAAATCTTGCCATCAACCATATAAACTTAGAAGGAGATCCTTCCTCAGTCAAGCCTTCGATAAGTCTCCAGCACTGGCTATCACCTGACTGAGCTTCTTGGAAGACACTGAATTGGAGGACCCAGTTTAGCTGGGTTCAAATTCCTGATCCAATAAAACCATGAAATAATAATGAACAAACGTGATGGGTTTTGTTTGTTTTTTAAAAGACTGGGAATTAGGTAACAAGACCTTGGGAAAATTACTTAACTATTAGGCATCAGATTTCTAAGAATGAATCCCCTCTTGTTTGTGGCTATAAGTAAATCTATGTTAGGGGCCAGAAACATAAATCTCTACTGAGATCAAGCAGGCAACATACCAGTAAAAGAAGGCTGAGAGGCATAAGAGAAAATAACACCATAAGTGAATTTATAAATGGCAACTAGGTATTGAAGAGATTGGAATACCAGAACACCTTACCTGCCTCCTGAGAAACCTGTATGCAAGTCAAGAAGCAACAGTTAGAACCAGGCATCTAACAGACTGGTTCAAAATTGGGAAAGGAGTGTGTCAAGGCTATATATTGTCACCCTGCTTATTTAACTTAAATGCAGAGTACATTATGCAAAACACTGGGCTGAGTGAAGCTCCAGCTGGAATCAAGATTGTTGGGAGAAGTATCAAAAACCTCAGATATGCAGATGCTGCTGCTGCTGCTGCTGCTAAGTTGCATCAGTCATGTCTGACTCTGTGTGACCCCATAGATGGCAGCCCACCAGGCACCTCCACCCCTGGGATTATTTAGGCAAGAATACTGGAGTGGGTTGCCATTTCCTTCTCCAGTGCATGAAAGTGAAAAGTAAAAGTGAAGTCTCTCAGTCATGTCCAACTCTTTGCGACCCCATGGACTGTAGCTCACCAGGCTCTTATGTCCATGGGATTCTCCAGGCAAGAGTACTGGAGTGGGTTGCCATTGCCTTCTCCAGATATACAGATGACACCAACCTAATGGCAGAAAGTGAAGAGGAACTAAAAAGCCTCCTGATGAGGTTGAAAGAAGAGGGTGAAAAACTGGCTTAAAACTCAACATTCAAAAAACTAAAATCATGGTATCTGGTCCCATCACTTCATGGCAAATAGAAGGGGAAACAATGGAAACAGTGACAGATTTTATTTTCTTTGCTTCCAAAATCACTGCAGACAGTGACTGCAGCCTTAAAATTAAAAGACTCCTTGGAAGAAAAACTATGACAAACCTAGACAGTGTATTAAAAAGCAGAGACGTCACTTTGTTGACAAAGGTGGGTATGGTCAAAGCTATGGTTTTTCCAATAGTCATGTATGGATGTGAGAGTTGGACCATAAAGAAGCTGAGAGCCAAAGAACTGATGCTTTCAAAAAGTGGTGCTGGAGAAGACTCTTGAGAGTCGCTTGGACAAGATCAAACTGGTCAATCCTAAAGGAAATCAACCTTGAGTATTCATTGGAAGGACTGATGCTGAAGCTGAAGCTCCAGTTTGGCCCACCTGATGAGAAAAGCTGACTCATTGGAAAAGAGCCTGATGTTGGGAAAGATTGAGAGCAGGAGGAGAATGGAACGACAGAGGACAAGATGGTTGAATGGCATCACTGACTGAATGGACATGAATTTGAGCAAACTCTGGGAGATGTGAAGGACAGGGGAGCCTGGCATGCTGCAGGCCATGGGGTCACAAAGAGTCAGACACAACTGAACAACAACAACAACAACGAGGTCTTGGGAGACAGAAGTGAACAGTAGGAACTATAGCAAACCTGAAACAACAAAATACCTTAAGGAAAAAAAAAAAAATAAAAGTGTAGAAACCTGGATTTGCGTGCATAATCATCTAAGTAAATACACTATACTTTAAAGCTGTATGTGTATAAAGATAAAATAATAAAAATAGAGTCAGGAGTAAGAGAGAGGAACAGAGAGAGAGACAGATATTTGAGGCTGGAAGGCTAAATTTGATTAGAAGACTATCAGAATGAACTATGCTGTGATTTAGTGGCCCATATGAAAAAAGCACTATATCTGGGAGTAAAAGTAAGGAAGGTAAGGAATATAGTAGGGAGCGATCAATTAGATGGCAAGATATTAATGGTAGACTTTTATGATGGACTCCTGCCATGATGGTCTTGATCAAGGTCATAGAGCTGATAATTAGTGGAATCACACATATGGCTGCCGACTAAGATATCCAATTATGACTCTGAAGAAATGGCAGAGAGTTAAAGTTGCAATGCTCTTGAATTGACCTGCTGATCTCAAGTGTCAAAGGGATAGAGCTGGCCAAGGAAGACCGGTATTGGAAGTCTGATTAAAAGAGAGGTCTTAACAGTGTGGGCAGAAAAAATGTTACGTATTAAAATGACAGGGAGAGATAAAAAATATTGAATAAATGCAATAGATGGGGTATAGGAAGATACGATTAAAAAAGAGAGAGAGAGGAAGAGGTGCTTATTGTCAGTTTAGGTAAGAGGATAATGTTTGAGCACCAAGACAAATTTAACTAGCAAAAAGGGTACAATCAAATCTAGGGTCATTTATTTTTGCCCTTTAAAAATACACACAGATTACTGTCATTCCTCTTTGGGGAACTGGCTAAGATGATTGACAAAAATTATAGCTATACCTTCTATTTCTATTATTTTTAATGGAAGCATAGCATAATATGACAAACAGGAAATATGGAAAAAAATTTAAGGGTCCTTCAATAAAAGAGAACTCCTGCTCTGGAAGCACCCGCTGACCCTATTTGCAATGAAATAAAAGCCTGCTTATTAACAAAAAAAGATGTCCACCTCTCTACTCTCTTCCCCTCAAAGCTTCACAATAACATGGGATTCAATACAAAGCCAAATTAGCAAATTTGCAATTCTTGTCTACTTGTACATGCTTCAGAATGCCACTATCTGTATGAATTATAATAATTTTTTACATGATTGCACACAGACTTAAATCAAAAGAAAAATGATAATATGTTTAAAAAGACAAGTGTTTGCTATTTGCATGAGAACAAAATTTTGAAAAAAAATCCAGCTCAAGTTCTGTTCTACGCTGCTTAACTTATTTCATAGCTTTATTTAGGACACAGAAGGGATAATTTCTATAAAATATATTAATAATAAGTACCCAGCCAGTGTTTTAAATCACATCTGGGCTACAGGTCACCCATGAGCAGGCACCATGGGGAAGAACGTCAGTGAATTTGCAAAGGTCCTTTTCCCCTGGCACATCCTCCTTTTCTATCTATATTTGGCAGATTTCGTCTCATCCTTCAGGATTTAGCACTAGGGCCACCGTCTTCTGTGGAATCCTTCTGCATACTTACATGCAAAAATTATTGCTTTCATCTTACTTTCGCAGTACTCTGCTTATGGCTCTGTTTTGATATATTTCTCATCATCTTATAACTCTTTTATAGCTGTCTTCTACTTTAGACTATGAGTATCTGAACAGTAGTGCCCTATTCTCATTCTCTTCTAATCCCTAAAATTTATCATAATATATGACTTGCGAGATATTCGTTAAATAAGCACAAATTTGAATGAATGAGTAGGTGAAGTGAGTAAGATATAAAAGGCAGTATGCATTTCACTAGGTCAAGGGCAAAGCTTTCCTCTGACATGTGAATTATTTGGGCAGGAGGCATTAATGTCTGGTTGAGCTTATTAGCTCATAGATCAGTCTACACTATCTAGGTATATACCCACATATTGAAACTTCCACAGTTTTTGTATGTGAAGAGAAGAGACCGGAAGTGTAAGAATTATGTCTACATTAACTCCAGAAAAATAGTCAAGTAAGAGGACTCACTTTACTTCCTGATAACACTCTGCCATGGCTTTCTACAACCATAATCAGATTTTTCAGGAACAAATGCCACTGTTGATTTTTTAAATTATGCTCCTATGGCTTCTAATACTTAAATAGGTATCTGCCTTTGTACTAGAAATGCAAGAACATATCTGATGTATTCTCAGCCTGAGAAGTGGGAACAGTGATGGTGACTATAGTCTTGCTTACATTCATATTTTAATACATTTAATTTCTAATTTATAGCAACTTTACCTTTATTGAAGTAAGGGTGAGGAACTGTGGAACATTTTCTCTTGCGGGATAGTTGTATCTTGCTTTTACATTTATGCTTTCAAAATGTATTTTAAGATCATACATACAATCTCATCTGTTAAACTTGGTATAAAGAATATTTTGTAAAGGCTATGTTCATATTTTTGCCCCATGTGTATACATATATATCTATATATTTAAACATTTCTATAAAGATGGGTTTCCCTGGTGACTCAGATGGTAAAGAATCTGCCTGTAATGCAGGAGACCTGGGTTCAATCCCTGGGCTGAGAAGATCCCCTGGAGGAGGGCATGCAACCCACTTCAGTATTCTTGCCTGGGAAATCCCATGAACAGAGGAGCCTGGTGGGCTACAGTTCATGGGGTCACAAAGAGTCAGACATGACTGAGCAACTAAGCACTGCTCATCTATAAAGATATGAAGCAGTAAACGTGTGAGTCACTAGAAAATGGCACATGATGTGAACCAAGGAGTGAGGAATTATAAATCTGTGTCATCTCATGTGAGGGAAAATACAAGAAAGCTGCTTGAAAAACATAGAAAAGTTGCAGGTAAATGCTGAGCAATTGCAAAAGGACTGCTACTCCATGAGACATTTTCCCTTAGTGTTTATCTTTAAGCTGAATGTGTAGGCCTATATTAATGTACAAATTTACATCTTGGCTTTTTGGATGTGGCCACTGATGCTGCCACAGATGTTCTCTGGCAGTCTTAAGAGAGGCGGGGCATACCCAGCCATGTGGCTGCAAGGGAGAACCATCCTGGGGGTGAACAGCCAGTATCCAATTTCTGAACAGCCACAAAACTGAGATCCCGGTATCATCACTCCCTACACTTGGCTCCATTACTCATGCCATAGGCTTGAGCTGCTGAGAGAAACATGCAAAATATAATGCTCTTGGTGTGAAGCACAGGAAAATCTTCATTTTGACTGTTTTAATTCCCTAGATTTATGACCTTCCCATTTCATTATATATATCTTTCAGTGTTTACAGCACAGGGCCAGTCCCACTTCCCTCATGTATCATTTTCTGATATTCATATTCTCTCTGGCAAGACTCTAATGACAAGTCCGGTCTTCTGCTGGGACACAATTCTGTTCATGTTGCTAATTTCTTAATTTCCCTGCCCCTACCCTCTCTCTTTACTGCACAGTGTCACTTGAGGCTAAATCAGGCTTTTGTTGTTGTTTTTAAGCCTTCAACTGTCCTGCTTCTCAATTTCCAGCTGAAGTTATAATCTTCTGTTTGGGACACCACAGTTGATTACTCTAGAAATGACTGTAATGTTCATTATCCACCATTTGTTGGAAGGGTGAAAGAAAACTATGATTAAATAAAAATTGGCTTGGATTTTGCTTCATACTTCTACTACACTACTTTAAGGGCTTAATCACAATTTCACTGTTGGTATTTCTAAATGTTTTTCTCTAGCACTTCTCCGGTCACTACAAATGTGGCCAGAAATGGAATTATTGACTCCATTATTTACCATTACCAGAATTCATACCCTCTTCCATGGGACTTTGTAGTTTTTCACACCAGAGATTGATCATACACTTCCACTCTTACAGTGGGCTCAGTCGTGTGACTTTATTTGGCCAACAGGCTTGCCACGTGCTTACATACTTGGGCTTGTCCTCTTGCACCTCTGCCATCTTTGTAAAAATAACCCACCTGGTTCAACATGCTGTCCCAAGGAAAACGAGAAATACAGAAACATATTTGGACTCAACCATCCCCCACCCCTGGGGACCACCCTGGCCTAGAAAGCCATTTCTCTGCCCACTGACACACAAAAAGGATAGAATAAATTGTTGTTGGTTTAAATCGTTGAACTTTGGGACAGTTTATTATGCAACAGTAGTTGACCAATACCACTACCCAGTATTGTGACTATGAGGAAAAAAGTGAAGTGAAGTGAAGTGAAATGGCTCAGTTGTGTCCGACTCTTTGCTACCCCCATGGACTCTAGCCTGCCAGGCTGCTCTGTCCAGGGATCGAACCCGGGTCTCCCACATTGCAGGCAGATGCTTTACCCTCTGAACCACCAGGGGGGCACATTCAGCCAGACTATGAAGAGAAAAAATATACAGTTAATTTCAGTGTATATTTTTATACAGTACTCATTGTGTGGTGAAATATGCAATCTGGGAAGCCACAAAAGAGATTGAAATTGTGAACTCTGCTCCGGAAGATTTTGGTGGAAGGGCATGACATTCATCCCATTCATTATTGTAATATCATTTATAGAGAGTTCTTCTGTGCCAAATACTGTGCTACAGCTTGAAAGAACAAAAATAAACAAGTTGGAGACCTGACCTCGATGAAGTCTACCAGGAGGAGACAGACTTGCAAATAGAGCAGTGTTTTATAAAATTACACACAGCAGATGAATCTGAATTGTACATAGGACAGTTGTTTGAAGTCCAGCAATAAAAAGAGTGAGGCAAACTTTTAAAAAAGGAAATATAAATGTTTCTCACATCAATGGATTAAAAAAAGCAGATTTCTCAACAGCATGAAAGGTATGACACCATTTGTTTTCAAAATGCACACAGAATGTTCAATGAAGATGTATACGTGTAAATGTATGGAAATGGTTTTGAATGATACCTACAAAGCCATGGTTATTTGTGATAAAGGGACTGAGATTACCAAGCACTAAGGAAAACATTTGCCCTATTAATCCAGAATGCTTTAAGCTTCACAAAACTTTCTCATAGTTAACCTCATAATTGGAAAGAAATGAGGAGGACTTTCACTTTTGAGTAAGGTGGAATAACACGGACTGAATTTACATTCTCTACTGAAACAACCAAAAACTGACAAAATGTATGAAACAAAAATTTAAACATACTGGATATCAGACAAGATCTGTAGTCCCTGAGAGATGACAAATGAGATAAGGCTCGTGACTACTATCTTCGTCTGTTAGCACTGCTATAAACAAAACAGCACCGACTGAATGACTGATAAACAGGACAACTTTATTTTTCACAGTTTCCGCCTGAGGCAATAAGTCTGAGATCAGGGCGCCAGCATGTTCAAATGAAAGCTTTCTTTTAGTTTGCAGACTTAGAGTTCTATCCTCACTTTTGAGGTTGAAGAGGCAATGAAGCTCTTTTGGGCCTCTTTTATAAGGCACCAATGTCATTGTAGAGTGTTCTATAGTGTTACTCACTAAATCGTGCCCAGCTCTTTGCGACCCCATGGACTGTAGCCCAGCAGGTGCCTCTGTCTATGGAATGTTCCAGGCGAGAATCCTGGAGTGGGTAGCCATTCCCTTCTTCAGGGGATCTTCCTGACCCAGGGACCGAAACCTGATCTCCTGCATTGCAGGCAGATTTTTTACCATCTGAGCCAAAAGGGATGTACACAAAGAACACCAGGAATCAACAGTGCTCTTTCTAAGTATTCAGCTGAGTGCTGATCAGTAAAGTAAATGCATGAGAGGAGATTACCTGAGGCTATAGAAAAAACAACCTAAAAAGAGTCATCACACAGGGCTGGGAGTAGTACTGGTTTCAGGATCATGGGGCGCTGAGTGGAGCAAACAGAAGGGTCTTGCCACAGTAGTGTTGAACAGTTACCCCAAGGCTGAGGACACTCTGGTCTCCCAACAAATCTTAAAACTCAAACACTCAAGGTTCAAAATAACTCTACCACAAAACACAGCCTAATAATATTCACAGGGAAATAAAAGAGCCAGTACTCAACAAGATAAAGTTCACAAACTGATATTCAATCAAAACTTACTAAAAAGAAAAAAAAAAGAAAATTACAAAAATAAGTATAATAATATGGTTCATATATAGTTCAGTTCAGCTCAGTTCAGTTTAGTCACTCAGTCGTGTCCGACTCTTTGTGACTCCATGGACTGCATAACACCAGGACTCCCTGTACATCACCAACTCCCGAAGTTTACTCAAACTCCAGTCCATTGAGTCGGTGATGCCATCCAACACATTTCATTCTCTGTCATCCCCTTCTCTTCCTGCCTTCAACCTTTCCCAGCATCAGGATTTTTTCCAATGAATCAGTTCTTCATATCACATGGATTTCCAAAGAAATCCCAGGGTTGATCTCCTTCAGAATGGACTGGTTGGATCTCCTTGCAGTCCAAGGGACTCTCAAGAGTCTTCTCCAACACCACAGTTCAAAAGCATCAATTCTTCAGCACTCAGCCTTATTCACAATCCAACTCTCACATCCATACATGACCATGGAAAAACCATGGGTGAATTTAACTCAGATGACCATTATATCTACTACTGTGGGCAGGAATCCCTCAGAAGAAATGGAGTAGCCATCATGGTCAACAAAAGAGTCCGAAATGCAGTACTTGGATGCAATCTCAAAAATGACAGAATGATCTCTGTTCGTCTCCAAGGAAAACCATTCAGTATCACAGTTATCCAAGTCTATGCCCCAACCAGTAATGCTGAAGAAGCTGAAGTGGAACGGTTTTATGAAGACCTACACGATCTTTTAGAACTAACACCCAAAAAAGATGTCCTTTTCATTATAGGGGACTGGAATGCTAAAGTAGGAAGTCAAGAAACACCTGGAGTCACAGGCAAATTTGGCCTTGGAATGCGGAATGAAGCAGGGCAAAGACTAATAGAGTTTTGCCAAGAAAATGCACTGGTCATAGCAAACACCCTCTTCCAACAACACAAGAGAAG
>SJYT01022957.1:0-40472 GCA_006410635.1 Cephalophus harveyi
GTGGTCCTAGTGTGATTAGATTCACTAGTTTTCTGTGAGTATGGTTTCAGTGTGTCTGCCCTCTGATGCCCTCTTGCAAAACCTACCATCTTACTTGGGCTTCTCTTACCTTGGGCATGGGGTATCTCTTCACAGCTGCTCCAGCAAAGCGCAGCCACTGCTCCTTACCTTGGACGCAGGTATCTCCTCACTGCCGCCCTTCCTGACCTTCAACGTGGGATGGCTCCTCTAGGCCCTCCTGCGCCCACGCAACCACCGCTCCTTGGGCGTGGGTTTGCTCCTCCCGGCTGCCGCCCCTGGCCTCGGGCATGGGGTTGCCCCTCCCAGCCGCCGCCCCTGACCTCGGACGTGGGGTAACTCCTCTTGGCCGCCAGCCTTCGGTCATGGGGTCCTCCCAGCTTCTGCCCCTGACCTCATACAGCAAAGCAGAGCTCCATTCATGGTTCTTGAGAGAGGGGCAAGAAAAATGTTTCTCCCATAATCCTAGGCCAGTTAAGGATACCAGAATAAATCCAAGCCTGCCACACAAACCAGTGGTCAAGTCACAAGTCTCAGACAAGGGAAATTAATATTTACCACTGTCAGGAGTTTGTTTCCAAAAGACTCTCACAATATTTCAGATAAAAAGTTGCAAAAGTGTCCTGTGAAGTTTACACTATTTCCAAATTTTTCTTCCTTTTGCACCTTCAGGCTTGGCTACATAAACCTGCCAGTGTTATTAATGCAAGTCACTCTGTTCTTCTTCGCTTTACTAAATATGGGAAGATCAGAGAAGCAGGTCCTTAAGAGAAGCAAATGTTATTCTTGTTGTGGAATGAATGAATGGTTCCGCCTTTCCTTTCCCAATGTTTAGGGTGCTGCAGGCCTCCCATAGTGTGTGAAAAAAAAAAAATGTAAAAAGACAGAAAGCAAGGTCCACTGAATGCTCAAAAATGAGTTATAGAACAAAATTTACTTTTTACACATCTTAGAAAATATTTTACCCCAATAAAGAGCCTTCAGAGTATGAATGGACAGTAGGCTGAAATTTTCATACTGTTCAACTAGGAAAATTGTTTTGTCTTCCTAAAACATTTTGTTTACTTTTCCAACAAAGGTCCGTCTAGTCAAGATTATGGTTTTCCAGTGGTCATGTATGGATGTGAGAGTTGGACTAAAAAGAAAGCCGAGTGCCGAAGAATTGATGCTTTTGAACTGTGGTGTTGGAGAAGACTCTTGAGAGCCCCTTGGACTACAAGAGATCCAACCAGTCCATCCTAAAGGAGATCAGTCCTGGGTGTTCACTGGAAGGACTGATGCTAAAGCAGAAACTCCAATATTTGGCCATCTGATGCGAAGAACAGATTCATTGGAAAAGTCCCTGATGCTGGGAAAGATTGAAGGCAGGAGGAGAAGGGGATGACAGAGGATAAGATGGTTGGATGGCATCACCGACTCAATGGACGTGAGTCTGAGTAGGCTTTGAGAGTTGGTGATGGACAGGGAGGACTGGCGTGCTGTGGTCCATAGGGTTGAAAAGATTTGGACATGACTGAGTGACTGAACTGAACTGAACTGAACTGAAACCATTTTTGGATACACAGCTTTTAAGTTATTTAGAAATTTCCTCCCACCATTTTCTTTCACATCCAAAAGCTACATAAGCTGGAAATGACAAGTGTAGATGGATCCAGAAGCTTTATAACTACCATTCTCAAGCAGACTCTCTGTCCAGTGGGTGCATCCAAATGCTCTGTGTGCCTCCACTCCATCACACTGTGGGCTGCCCTTACCTCTGCTCAGGCTTCACAGGGCTCTAAGTAAAAGGGACCTGTTGCCTCTCTTTGTTCTCTCATAACAGATAGGCTTTGCTCACTCCTTCTGTGTTTCTATCACCCTGTCAAAAAGCAGCTCCTGAATTTCTTCTCTCTAAAGCAGAGTATCTTTTCCAGATCCTTTACTCTGGCCAATGGGATGTGAGTAAATGTAATACAGGAACCTGAAATGTGTTTGAGGAGGAAGATTTACCCTCTTGCATTTTCTGGATGGCACAGTGGTAAAGAATCCACCTGCAATGCAGGAGACGTGGGTTCAATCCCTGTGTAGGGTAGATCTTCTGAAGAAGGAAATGGCAAGCCACTCCAGTATTCTGGCCTGGAGAATCCCCATGGACAGAGCAGCCTGGTGGGCTACACAGTCCATAGGGTTGTAAAGAGTTGGACATGACTGAGTAAACTCTTATTATGGGGAGAGTGTCTCTTGGTCAGCTGCTGCCTCCTTTGCCTGGAACCCAGAATATGGACACAGGAAATGACACTACAGCATTTGATCCATGGATCCAGGAATAAAGTAAATGTTTGTTGCTTCATGCTACTGAGACACTGCAGTTCGTTTTTCTATAGTGTTGTAGCAAAGGTTAGCTGACATGAGGGGAACCAACCCATAACACCTCTTTTTGCACTCTAATTTCAGAATCAATGGAAACAGAGAAAGAGATAAATGTAGAAAAGGAGGCTGAGACAGAAAGAGAGAGTATGAAAATCAGTCAGACGGACTCACTTTGGAGGATAGGGCTTAGAAGTGCTTGAATCCTGGCTTCATAATACCAACCACTGAATCACACAGTGCTCCAGAGCCAGCTAAGGCAGATTTGGTACACAGAGCTGCCTTTTCATTGAAACTCTGAAAGAAGGAGGAGGGCAGAAGGGCTATGTTTGGAGGCAGATCCCCATGGCAGAAGGATAGGAGCGGGTAAGAGATGCAAACTTAGCTTCCACTTTTGGGAAATAGCAAGGGGTTGAATACAGAGACAAAGAATAGGGTCAGTAATTCAACCCACCACTAAAATTCTCAACAATTGTAATCCAGAAAATAGAGAAATGCAGGCGGCTAAGTAGGCCTTGAAATGTCTGTTATTATCCCCACTTTGACTATAGAGCCTTATTTCCAACTTGCTGCATAAACCATACGGTTGCATACTTCCATATCTTTGCACACGCTCTTTCCTGTTAGAAATCTCTTTCTCTCCAAGCCTAGTAAAATATTACAAATCTCTCAAGGCTTAGGTCACATGACATCCCCAATTTTAAGTTTTCCATGATTTCCTCCCTTGGAGTAATTTGTCATTAAAAATCAATTTCCTTTACTACATCTGTAGCTCATAACACTTGGAAAGAAACTCCAATTCACAAGATATTTTTACAGGCAGTATTTTACTGTATCCCTACAAGCACTCTGTGAGAAAGTCCTAAGGTTAAAAGGATCACAGAGATCTCAGCAACTTTGATTGTGTTGTCATTTAGCTTCATGAACCCACCAGGGTGAATTTATCCTGTAACTTATCCACTTGCTTTTATCTGTAAGATACTCACCTTGTAAGTGTGTATACACATACATATGCACACCTGCACACTCTTAAATATACATTCTAACTAAAAAGAACCTGAATTGCCATCATCTATCATGTTTTGGGTATTCAAAAGCTTTTTGATGACTTTGTAAGTCAAAACAGTGAAAGTGAAAGTGAAGTTGCTCAGTCCTGTCTGACTCTTTGCGACCCCATGGACTATAACCTACCAGGCTTCTCCATCCATGGGATTTTCCAGGCATGAATACAGGAGTGGGTTGCCATTTCCTTCTCCAGAGGATCTTCCTGACCCAGGGATCAAACCCAAGTCTCCTGCATTGTAGGCAGAGGATTTACAGTCTGAGCCACCAGAGAAGTCCAAAACAGAGCCAGAAGTTATTACATTATGTCAACACTTTAAATCTGTTCATATTTGTCTTGCTGTTATGGTAAATACGTAGTGGACACTCTCTTTAAAAGACAACTTAAATAACACTACATAATATTAAATAATTTTTTTTGACACTCCTTCAATTGCCTCATCCCTCCTGTTCTAAAAGGAGCCACATGAGGGCTTTTTGCATGTGCTATGCTATGGGTCTGCTATTCTCTGGGCTATATACAGCTCACCTATTTCAATTCCGTGTGCATATAGGCATACCTTGGAAATACTGTAGGGTTGTTTCTGGCCACCACAGTAAAGTAAATGTCTCAATAAAGTGAGTTACATGAATTTGTGGTTTCCCATTGCATATAAAAGTTATGTTTACACTGTACTTGCAGTCTATTAAGTGTGTGAAAGCATTGCCTGAAAAAATGTACATACTTTAATTAAAAAATACTTTATTTCCTAAAAATGCTTTTAGTGAATTATTTTGCAATGATTACATTAAAGATTTCTTATCATAGAACCCCACAACAAATATAATAATAATAATAAATAAGTTGAAAATATTGTGAGAATTAACAAAATGTGATACAGAGACACCAGGTGAGCAAAAGCTATTTAGAATTGGTGCCTATAAACTTGCTTCACACAGGGATACCACCAACTTTCAGTTTGTATAAAAACACAGTATTTTCTATGTGCAACAGAGGTGAAGCACAATAAAAGAAGATGTGTCTGTATTTTAAATGTAGACAACAGTTGGAAGTCTTTTTCCCCTTTACACTAATTTGAGCATAAGAACATCCCAGAGTAGCATTTCAGATATATTCCTGACATAAGAGAATTTGGATTCCGGAAGGATATTTAATGTTGTGCAATTTCTTTACACAAAGAGATCATTTCCAGCTTATTGTTTGTTGATGCTCACCAAATGATTTTGGCTTGAGTGTTGCTTCACTTTCTCCCACTTAATTTTTGTAGGAAAGGGGTGACTTTTTCACAATTGTGGCCAACGGAAGACTGAGTGGCATCTCATTTCCTTTTCCCACTGTAAGGCCCTCCTGCTGTCCCTATAACAATGGAAAAGGGAGGAAAGAGGATCCTCCAAAAATGCTAGGAGCATACACAGTGAGCTCTGCTGTGATCAAAACAGACTTGAAGAATTCAGAAGCACTGCTCACATTGTACTTCTCGAGAGACCACACATGAATTTGAACTCTGACAAAGTAACATATCTTTTAAGATTTATGAAATTTCAAAATAAATTCTTCCTCTCTTTCCTAATAAATTTGGTAAATGTCTGGGGAGTCCTTACAAATAGCTGTGAAAAGAAGAGAAAGAAAAAGCAAAGGAGAAAAGGGAAGATATAAGCATCTGAATGCAGAGTTCCAAAGAATAGCAAGAAGAGATAAGAAAGCCTTCTTCAGCAATCAGTGCAAAGAAATAGAGGAAAACAACAGAATGGGAAAGACTAGAGATCTCTTCAAGAAAATTAGAGATACCAAGGGAACATTTCATGCAAAGATGGGCTCAATAAAGGACAGAAATGCTTCTAACAGAGGCAGAAGATATTAAGAAGAGGTGGCAAGAATACACAGAAGAACTGTACAAAAAAGATCTTCACGACCCAGATAATCACGATGGTGTGATCACTCACCTAGAGCCAGACATCCTGGAATGTGAAGTCAAGTGAGCCTTAGGAAGCATCACTATGAACAAAGCTAGTGGAGGTGATGGCATTCCAGTTGAGTTCTTTCAAATCCTGAAAGATGATGCTGTGAAAGTGCTGTACTCAATATGCCAACAAATTTGGAAATCTCAGCAGTGGCCACAGGACTGAAAAAGGTCAGTTTTCATTCCAATCCCAAAGAAAGGCAATGCCAAAGAATGCTCAAACTACTGCACAATTGCACTCATCTCACATGCTAGTAAAGTAANGGGAGGCCTGGTGTGCTGCGATTCATGGGGTCGCAAAGAGTCGGACATGACTGAGTGACTGAACTGAACTGAACTGAATATCATTTCCAACTGTTTGAATCACTGGTGTGACTCAATCAAATTCAAATCATTTGACAGGTAAAAATGACAGAACGAGATAAGTTCCATGTCGAAATAAAACTAGTTCAGTGCTCACTTGGTTTTCCTCAGGCCCTATAAAGCTATATCAGGTTAAGCTTTCTCTCAATCAGCTTCTCGAGTGAGTTTCATAAAGTTTTTCTTTTTCCCTTTGATACATTCAAGTAATCCACTCTTGCCCGGAGCCAGCATGAGGAATCCTGCCCATGGCAAAGGTCATGAGGAAGGAAGCCCAACAAAATGCAAAGGTGTGATCTTGTTTCAGGGGTTCCCCCTGGGTTTTCCTGAACATCTACCCCCCAAAACCAGAGTCTGCCTGCTTTATTGTACTGTGCTTTCCACTCTTCTGACATTCTCTGGAAAAAGTTAACTCAGGGCTTCAGTTAAGATGGCTTTCGAACTTACCTGACCAGTCTGCCTGGACTTTACAACTACTTGTGAATTGTTTACGGCCCCCAACCGAGAGAGGCACAAAGCTTAAAGCATCTTAAAGATACAGAGCCTTTTCTAAAAAGCTAAAAATTATACTGGTGATGGGTTTCACTGTTGAGTCAATGACTGCTGCCAGGCCTCCATATTCTTTATCTTTTAGGCACCTGGGAGGATATTAATCAATGTAAACGGGATGAAGAAATAGACTTTTCGAGTTAATTAATTTTCTCTTTATTATAAATCACTGTACTCCACTTTCTTATTATAAAATGCTGTATCCTTGCTATGTAAGAATGTAACTTTATTTAGTGCTTTCTGAGAGTGGCACCAGACTTTGGGAAGAACAACACAAATAAACCTTCTGGTTGACAAACCCTTATCAGAAAAGGGCTGTAAAATGTTAATTGGCCTTCTGGCCACAAGATGATGTAAATCACCTAAGACTTGTGTATACAACTAGGTATGCAGAGTAAAAGCCTGGTCTCAGTAAGAGTCAGGGCTGCTGATGCTGCATAATTCTGTATTATCCATTAATCTCTATGTATAACTAAAAAGTATAAAAAGCCCTCTGAACAATAAAGGATGGATCAGTTTCTCAGGCTAGTCTCTCAAACTAGTTTCTTGGAAATCTGGCTCCCCCCCGCCCCGTGTCTCTCTCTCTCTCTCTCTCTCTCTCTCTCTTTCTCCCTCTCCCTCCCTCTCCTTTTCAGGCTGAATTCCCATCTGGAGCGGGGAGGCTCACCACATCTACTTACTTGCCCTGGCTTTTAAGTCCTGTGAGAGAGGGAGCCTAAGGCTGGGCACCCTCCGCTATTCAAATGAGCGCCGGTGGCCTAACGTAGATGGTGCAGACTTCTTATCCTGAGGTTTTATTGGCTTTCCCCATAAACCAAGTTATTCAGCCTTTCTCCACTAAAATTTCCTACTACACTATTTCTTCCTAATCTCTCTTTATATTTCTAATTAAATAAATAAGTTTTCCTCTCCAACTCCGTCCCCGCTTCAAATTCCCTGAATCCACTGGGGCAGGACCACAGCACACTCTCATTTTAGTTATTTGGGCAGATGTTGATTTTTGTATGAACTGACTTTTCTAGGTGCTGGAAAGATATGAGGACATGCCATCAAGTATAGTTTTGCTTTGTCTGTTAGCAGTTTATCTCATTCTTCCAAGGCAAGAATAAGAAACAAAGAGGTGACTGAGAAACTTTCAGGAGTGAAAAACTACTGCACATCTTATCTATCCATTCATTCAACAAATAATTATCAAGCACCTCTCATCTGGTGATCACAGCAATGCAGAACTACAGGAGACAGCCATGATCTCTGCCCTCATGAAACAGAGTTTGGCTAAGAAATTTATTAAATATAATCACAAGCACACTGAATTTTGTAATGGAGTATAAAGTATATTGGGTATGTGTGAGGAGCTAATCAGGAGAACAAAAACCTTCTGAGTATTTAAAACAGCGGGAACTTATTACAAAGGAATGGTGATAAAGGTGATGACAAACTGAGAAGCCAAACAGAGGACCATGAGGCTATCAAGTCAGAGGCTGGAACAATAGGAACCCATTCTTCTCCCACTTCAGTCTGAAGGGACAAAAAGGCAAAGGTGGTATTATAGGAACACAGGGGCCAGGGTCAAGGCCTCCTGGAAGCTGGAGTCACATTAGGAAGCATAGCTGCCACCAATTATGAAACCATGGGCCAGGAGATGGGGAAATGCTGTTGCTCCTACCTTCTTCCCACCCTTTAGTTTGTCTACAGTAATCATCACTGGCAATGAGCCATCTCCTGTCATTGTGTTTGTGTGTTTGAGTGCTCAGTTATGTCCAATTCTTTGTGACCCCACGGACTGTAGCCTGCCAGGCTCCTCTGTCCATGAGACTTCCCAGGCAAGAATACTGGAGTGGGTTGCCATTTCCTTCTCAGGCCTGCCATTATGTACATCTCTAAATGATGCATCAGAAAATTTCCTTACTACTGAGTCTTATAATTTCTCAGTCTCCACAGCTGCAAAACCTGTCTCCACTTCACCTCTGTCACAGTCTCCCAGATCTACATTGCTCCACATTGAAGATTAAATCCCAAGGCTCCACTTCTATCTAATCTTTCCTTCTTCTCATATTTGTTGCCACTACTCTTCAAGACCTCTGGTTTCCTTTCCCTTCTGTATTCTTTTAGTACATTAGAGCCCCTTTGACTTCTCTTACTTTTCTATTTAGCCTAATTTCATGCAAGCACATTTCAACTCTGCCCTTTTTTCATGCATGCACATTTTAACTCTGACCTGTTTTTCCCAGCACTTTTAAATCCTTAAACTCTAACCTTCCATCAACACACAAAATCAGGTCAAAAATCTTCATAACTGCCAGGCTCCTATCCTTTCCCTTAGAATGCTTGATGCTCCTGTATGTCAAAGATGATTCTGAATCATATGGATTCTTGCAATTTTCATCTCAGTTCCAGGAACCTTTTAATTCATTTCTTGTAGACTCAGAATCATACTTCCCAAGGTGACCTTAAAGACCACTTCTTGTCTATGATTTTCTAGCTACCCTGTGTGTGTGTGTGTGTGCTAAGTTGCTTTAGTTGTGTCCGACTTTGCGACACTATGGACTGTAGCCCATGAGGCTCCTCTGCCCATGGGATACTGCAGGCAAGAATTACTGGAGTGGGTTGCTGTGCCCTCCTCCAGGGGATCTTTGCAACCCAGGGATCGAACCTGTGTCTCCTGCATTGGCAGGTGACTCTTTACCACTAGCGCCACCTGGGAAGCCCTATAGCTACCCCACTGCTGCTGCTGCTGCTAAGTCGCTTCACTCTATCTGCAACAAAACATCTAAAACAGTAGTTTCTAGCCTTTGCTTTCACTTCATTATCATCTTTTGAGTTTTTAATCAGTTGCACTGTTTCTTCCAACCTTAATGAAAACTGGTCTCTCAAAGGTAACCAATTTTAGGACTCCCACTTCTAGGATGGCAGCATGAGTTCTATGGACCCATTACCCAACCAAATAAGCATAATTAGTAAAAACTGTTTTTAAAAGACAACCATTTAATGTGTATGGAAATTGGCATAAGGACATACAACAAATAAAGAAACATTTATTCAAGAAAATCTACTGAGTCCAATAAGAACATTGAGAATCTGGGCCATTTGAATCACAACCTATTCCTCTGTCCCTTCCTCTGTTCCAGCTCAGCATGAAAGAAACTTCATTCCAGACAAATGCAGCTAAGAATATATAGTTCCCTCTCATCTTTAGTGCTATGCAAGGAACAGGCTGCCAGTGTTTATCAAACAGCCCATCTACCCTTTGTAGAGGTTAAATTCCTGGTGACTGCAATAGAGGTCACAGGCTCTCTTCTTTCACCTAGCTTCAACTCATAGATCAGACACTCTACTACAAGTGTGGTAGGCTGAAAAGACTAGGACCTTGATTTCTCCCATGCTAGCTCCTGCGGAGGTGGGGGTTCCACTATAGGAGAGGCAAGTTGAGGGGACCAGAGGCTGCTGCATACACCTTGCACCCTCCTCCTAAAGGAAAAGAAGTACGTAGAAAAGTCCCCATCCTTTGTTCCATTTTTCAGAGATTTATTTTCTCCTTGGGAGAACAAGTAGGCCTTTAGAACAGAAAGTTCTGGAGCTCTACCAAATGAACCAACTTTATATGAAACAGAGTGTGGGGAAAGGTTGAACCTAAGTGTGCTCTTAGAAATAGTGGAACTGCTTGTTGGGAGTGAGAATGACAAGCTAAAAGATTGACCAACAAGTTTGTTAGAGGGGAACAGGGGAAAAGTTACCTACGGAAATCACTCTTGAGGTCAGAGCAAGCCCATGGGATACTGCAGGCAAGAATTACTGGAGTGGGTTGCTGTGCCCTCCTCCAGGGGATCTTTGCAACCCAGGGATCGAACCTGTGTCTCCTGCATTGGCAGGTGACTCTTTACCACTAGCGCCACCTGGGAAGCCCTATAGCTACCCCACTGCTGCTGCTGCTGCTAAGTCGCTTCACTCTATCTGCAACAAAACATCTAAAACAGTAGTTTCTAGCCTTTGCTTTCACTTCATTATCATCTTTTGAGTTTTTAATCAGTTGCACTGTTTCTTCCAACCTTAATGAAAACTGGTCTCTCAAAGGTAACCAATTTTAGGACTCCCACTTCTAGGATGGCAGCATGAGTTCTATGGACCCATTACCCAACCAAATAAGCATAATTAGTAAAAACTGTTTTTAAAAGACAACCATTTAATGTGTATGGAAATTGGCATAAGGACATACAACAAATAAAGAAACATTTATTCAAGAAAATCTACTGAGTCCAATAAGAACATTGAGAATCTGGGCCATTTGAATCACAACCTATTCCTCTGTCCCTTCCTCTGTTCCAGCTCAGCATGAAAGAAACTTCATTCCAGACAAATGCAGCTAAGAATATATAGTTCCCTCTCATCTTTAGTGCTATGCAAGGAACAGGCTGCCAGTGTTTATCAAACAGCCCATCTACCCTTTGTAGAGGTTAAATTCCTGGTGACTGCAATAGAGGTCACAGGCTCTCTTCTTTCACCTAGCTTCAACTCATAGATCAGACACTCTACTACAAGTGTGGTAGGCTGAAAAGACTAGGACCTTGATTTCTCCCATGCTAGCTCCTGCGGAGGTGGGGGTTCCACTATAGGAGAGGCAAGTTGAGGGGACCAGAGGCTGCTGCATACACCTTGCACCCTCCTCCTAAAGGAAAAGAAGTACGTAGAAAAGTCCCCATCCTTTGTTCCATTTTTCAGAGATTTATTTTCTCCTTGGGAGAACAAGTAGGCCTTTAGAACAGAAAGTTCTGGAGCTCTACCAAATGAACCAACTTTATATGAAACAGAGTGTGGGGAAAGGTTGAACCTAAGTGTGCTCTTAGAAATAGTGGAACTGCTTGTTGGGAGTGAGAATGACAAGCTAAAAGATTGACCAACAAGTTTGTTAGAGGGGAACAGGGGAAAAGTTACCTACGGAAATCACTCTTGAGGTCAGAGCAATCTTCATACACTGGCTTCATACATTACCCCTGTAATGAGGCCTGGATTTAACTGCATCTAGCTGTGGAGCAATTTATGCCAAAGGGCATTATAGAAAAATACCGCAGATCAGCCAGAAATTAAAGGAGTCTGACATCTGAGTGTGATCAGGGAAAGAGACAATCAAAGAGAGCCCTGCTAAAACCACTATTATCCCAGGAACTGTTTGCAGTACTGTCTCCAGACAATATTAGAGTCTCCAAACTAAAACAGGAGCACCAGTAGCTAAAGAAATAAACAGGCAAACAATGAAAAGCACCAAATGGGTGGGGGCGAATCATATGCAGAGTTGCTACAGTATATTGTCTAAATGTAAAGTTAGGGACTTCCCTGTCAGTCCAGTGGTTAAGACTCTATGCTTCCAATGCAGGGGCACAGGTTTGATCCCTGGTCAGGGAACTAAAGTCCCACATGCCACACCATGCAGCCAAAATAAATAAATAAATAGAATTTAAGCCTAAAATGTAAATTTTAAAATAATGAGACATGCAAAGAAATTGTAGAGTGTGACACATACAATTTTTTTTAAAGGAGACAATAGAAACTTTATTTGAGGGGACCCAAATGTTGACCACTGCAAAGACTTCAAAGCAACTATCACAAATACCTTCAAAGAATCAAAGGACATCATCATGCCTAAGGAATTAAAGGAAGGTACAGTATTATGATGTCTCACCAAAGAGAGAATATCTAAAATGAGAAAGAAATTACAAAAAAGAAAGAGAAATTCTAAAATTGAAAATACAATAATCAAAAGAAACAAAAATTACTATAGGGCTCAAATGCAGAACTGAACCGGTTGAAGAAAAAAGCAGCAAATAAAAATAAAGGTTGACAGAGATTATGCAATGTGAAAAAACAGAGCGGACAAGAAGAATGAAGGAAAAATGAACAGAGCCTAAGAGAAATGCATAACACCACTGAGCTCACCAACATACAAGTAATAGGATTACCAGAGCAGAGAAAGGAGGGAAAGAAGCAAGCAAACAAAACTATAAAAATGTATTCAGAGATATCGTAACAATTTATTATGTTTCATTAAAAAATTATCCAGGAGGCTCAACAAACTGCAAGTTGGAAAAACACAAAGAGAGATTACCCAGAAACATGACAGTTAAATGTCCAAAGATATTTTTGTCCAAAGGGAAAAATTTGAAAGCAGCACAATGGAGCTCTAATAAACATAATGTCAGATTAACAAAAACTGAAAAAGATTCATTGGAAGTCCATCCAACTAGCATGAAATACTAGGAGAACTTCCTCAGCCTGAAAACAAGTGACCTCAGACAGTAGTTAGAAATCATAAGACATACAGATGGCTAACAAACACATGAAAAGATGCTCACCATCACTCATTATCAGGGAAATGCAAATCAAAACCACAATGAGGTACCATTTCACGCCAGTCAGAATGGCTGCCATCCAAAAGTCTACAAGCAATAAATGCTGGAGAGGGTGTGGAGAAAAGGGAACCCTCTTACACTGTTGGTGGGAATGCAAACTAGTACAGCCACTACGGAGAACAATGTGTAGATTCCTTAAAAAAACTGGAAATAGAACTGCCTTATGACCCAACAATCCCACTGCTGGGCATACACACTGAGGAAACCAGAACTGAAAGAGACATGTGTACCCCAATGTTCATCACAGCACTGTTTATAATAGTCAGGACGTGGAAGCAACCTAGATGTCCACCAGCAGATGAATGGATAAGAAAGCTGTGGTACATATACACAATGGAGTATTACTCAGCCATTAAAAAGAATACATTTGAATCAGTTCTAATGAGCTGGATGAAACTGGAGCCGATTATACAGAGTGAAGTAAGCCAGAAAGAAAAACACCAATACAGTATACTGACACATATATATGGAATTTAGAAAGATGATAATAATAACCCTGTATGTGAGACAGCAAAAGAGACACAGATGTACAGAACAGTCTTTTAGACTCTGTGGGAGAGGGAGAGGGTGGCATGATTTGGGAGAATGGCATTGAAACATGTATAATATCATATAAGAAACGAATCGCCAGTCTAGGTTTGATACAGGATACAGGATGCTTGGGGCTGGTGTGCTGGGATGACCCAGAGAGATGGTATGGGGAGGGAGGTGGGAGGAGGGTTCAGGATTGGGAACACGTGTACACCCGTGGCGGATTCATGTTGATGTATGGCAAAACCAATACAGTATTGTAAAGTAAAATAAAGTAAAAAAAAGAAAAAAAAAAGAAAAAGAAAAGAAAAATATAGAATAAATCATATTCTTACAAAAAAAAGAAATCATATAAAAAATAAAATAAAAAGATACTGGTAAGGATAATTAGGTAATGAAAAAAACATTGAATCTGTATTGCTTCTCCTTTCTTCTCCTAGTAGATTTAAAAATCAANCGTGTACACCCGTGGCGGATTCATGTTGATGTATGGCAAAACCAATACAGTATTGTAAAGTAAAATAAAGTAAAAAAAAGAAAAAAAAAAGAAAAAGAAAAGAAAAATATAGAATAAATCATATTCTTACAAAAAAAAGAAATCATATAAAAAATAAAATAAAAAGATACTGGTAAGGATAATTAGGTAATGAAAAAAACATTGAATCTGTATTGCTTCTCCTTTCTTCTCCTAGTAGATTTAAAAATCAATTATGCAAAACAACATGTATATAAGTAGGTCTATAATGTATAGAAATGTAACATTTGCCAATGACAGCACAGAGGGGATAGGTGGGAGCAAAGCCATACTGGAATAAGGCTCAAATTTTGAAGACAGCCATAAATGATAAACACAGTTTATATAATAAGTGCTATAAGTATATATTTGTTCTTCTCTCGGTTTCTTTAAAAGATATACAACTATATATATTAACATTTATAACAACATACTAGGGGTGTGTAACATTTGTAGATGAAATATGTAATAATTATGGAACCAAAAGGCAGAAAAAAAAAAAACTACATAGAAGTAACATTTCTATACATTACTGGAATGAAGTTACTATAAACCTGAAGAAGACTCTGATAAGGTAAGATGCATATGGCAAGTCTTAGAACGACCATTAAGAAAATAATACCCAAATAATGAAAAAATTGTAAATGGGAAAAAAATGTGACAAGAGGAAAACATTCATTAATGTAAAACTAAGAAGCAAAAGCAAAAGAAAAAAAAAGACATGAGACAGAAAACAAAAGGTAAAATGACAAATGTAAATCAACTATATCAATAATAGCATTCAGTTCAGTTCAGTTGCTCAGTCGTGTCCAACTCTTTGCGACCCCGTGAATCGCAGCACGCCAGGCCTCCCTGTCCATCACCAGCTCCTGGAGTTCACTCAGACTCGCATCCATCGAGTCAGTGATGCCATCCAGCCATCTCATCCTCGGTCGTCCCCTTCTCCTCCTGCCCCCAAATCCCTCCCAGCATCAGTCTTTTCCAATGAGTCAACTCTTCGCATGAGGTGGCCAAAGTACTGGAGCTTCAGCTTCAGCATCATTCCTTCCAAAGAAATCCCAAGGCTGATCTCCTTCAGAATGGACTGGTTGGATCTACTTGCAGTCCAAGGGACTCTCAAGAGTCTTCTCCAACACCACAGTTCAAAAGCATCAATTCTTCAGCGCTCAGCTTTCTTTATAGTCCAACTCTCACATCCATACATGACCACTGGAAAAACCATAGCCTTGACTAGACGGCAAGGTAATGTCTTTGCTTTTCAATATGCTATCTAGGTTGGACATAACTTTTCTTCCAAAGAGTAAGCATCTTTTAATTTCATGGCTGCAATCACCATCTTCAGTAATTTTGGAGCCCCCCAAAATAAACTCTGACACCATTTCCATTGTTTTCCCATCTATTTCCCATGAAGTGATGGGACCGGATGCCATGATCTTCATTTTCTGAATGTTGAGCTTTAAGCCAACTTTTTCACTCTCCTCTTTCACTTTCATCAAGAGGCTTTTTAGCTCCTCTTCACTTTCTGCCATAAGGGTGGTGTCATCTGCATATCTGAGGTTATTGATATTTCTCCCAGCAATCTTGATTCCAGCTTGTGTCTCTTCCAGTCCAGCGTTTCTCATGATGTACTGTGCGTATAAGTTAAATAAGCAGGGTGACAATTTACAGCCTTGACGTCCTCCTTTTCCTATTTGGAACCAGTCTGTTGTTCCATGTCCAGTTCTAACTGTTGCTTCCTGATCTGCATACAGATTTCTCAAGAGGCAGGTCAGGTGGTCTGGTATTCCCATCTCCTTCAGAATTTTCCACAGTTTATTGTGATCCACACAGTCAAAGGCTTTGGCTTAGTCAAGAAAGCAGAAATAGATGTTTTTCTGGAACTCTCTTGCTTTTTCCATGATCCAGAGGATGTTGACAATTTGATCTCTGGTTCCTCTGCCTTTTCTAAAACCAGCTTGAACATCTGGAAGTTCATGGTTCACGTATTGCTGTTGCCTGGCTTGGAGAATTTTGAGCATTACGTTACTAGCATGTGAGATGAGTGCATTGTGTGGTAGTTTGAGCATTCTTTGTCATTGCCTTTCTTTGGGATTGGAATGAAAACTGACCTTTTTCAGTCCTGTGGCCACTGCTGAGATTTCCAAATTTGCTGGCATATTGAGTGCAGCACTTTCACAGAAACATCTTTCAGGATTTGAAAGAGCTCAACTGGAATGCCATCACCTCCACTAGCTTTGTTCATAGTGATGCTTCCTAAGGCCCACTTGACTTCACATTCCAAGATGTCTGGCTCTAGATGAGTGATCACACCATCGTGATTATCTGGGTCGTGAAGATCTTTTTTGTACAGTTCTTCTGTGTATTCTTGCCACCTCTTCTTAATATCTTCTGCTTCTGTTAGGTCCATACCATTTCTGTCCTTTATTGAGCCCAATATGAGTGAATTAAACGATCCAATAAAAGGCAGAGATTGTGACACTGATTAAAAAAGCAACAACAAAGTATATGCTGCTAGAACAGACAAATTTAGACTTATAGGTACAAATAAGTTGAAGGTAAAAAGATGGAAAATATGTATCATGTAAACAATAACAAGAAACCTGGACTGCCTATTCTAATATAAGGCAAATTGGACTTTCAGAAAAAATATTACAAGAGACAAAGAGGGATTTTTAAAAATGGTAACAGTGTCATTCTTAGAAAGAGAAAAGATTTGTAACCATGTTTATCTATAATTAGAGCCAAAAAATGCAGGAAAAATTCACAAAACTGAGGGGAGAAATAGACTTAGAAAAACACAAATTCACCAGTAATAATTCAATATTACCCTACTTCCTTCTCTCTCCCCAGATTTGTGGAAGTATAATTGATATATAAAATTCTATATACTTAAAGTACATAATGTGTTGGTTTGATATATGTATACATTGTGATATGATTACCACAATCAAGCTAATTAACTTGTCTATCACTTCATTCAGATATGACTTAAATCAAATCCCTTATGATTATACAATGGAAGTGACAAAGAGATTCAAGGGATTAGATCTGATAGACAGAGTGCCTAAAGAACTATGGAAGGAGGTTTATGACATTGTACAGGAGGCAGGGATCAAGACCATCTCCGAGAAAAAGAAATGCCAAAATCCAAAATGGTTGCCTAAAGAGGCCTTACAAATAGCTGAGAAAAAAAGAGAAGCAAAAGGCAAAGGAGAAAAGGAAAGATATACCCATTTGAATGCAGAGTTCCAAAGAATAGCACAGAGAGAGAAAAAAGCCTTCCTTGATGATCAATGCAAAGAGATAGAGGAAAACAACAGGACGGGAAAGACTAGAGATCGCTTCAAGAAAATTAGAGATAAAAAGGAAACATTTCATGCAAAGATGGGCACAATAAAGGACAGAAATGGTATGGACCTAACAGAAGTAGCAGATTTTAAGAAGAGGTGGCAAGAATACACAGAAGAACTATACAAAAAAGATCTTAATGATCCAGATAACCATGATGGTGTGATTACTCACCTAGAGGCAGACATCCTGGAATGTGAAGTCAAGTGAGCCTTAGGAAGCATCACTACAAAAAAGCTAGCAGAGGTGATAGAATTCTAGTTGAGCTATTTCAAATCCTGAAAGATGATGCTGTGAAAGTGCTGCACCCAATATGCCAGCAAATTTGGAAAGCTCAGCAGTGGCCACAGGACTGGAAAAGGTCAGTTTTCATTCCAATCCCAAAGAAAGGCAATGCCAAAAAATGTTCAAACTACTGCACAATTACACTTATCTCACACGCTACTAAAGTAATGCTCAAAATTCTCCAACCCAGGCTTCAACAGTATGTGAACCGTATAGTTCCAGATGTTCAAGCTGGATTTAGAAAAGGCAGAGGAACCAGAGATCAAATTGCCAACATTAACTGGATCATCAGAAAATCAACAGAGTTCCAGAAAAACATCTACTTCTGCTTTATTGACTATGCCAAAGCCTTTGACTGTGTGGATCACAACAAACTGTGGAAAATTCTAAAAGAGATAGGAATACCAGACCACCTGACCTGCCTCCTGAGAATGTGTAAGCAGGTCAACAAGTAACAGCTAGGACTGGACATGGAACAAACAACAGACTGGTTCCAAGTTGGGAAAGGAGTTTGTCAAGGTTGTATATTCTCACCCTGATTATTTAACTTATATGCAGAATATATCATGAGAAACGCTGGGCTGGATGAAGCACAAGCTGAAATCAAGATTGCCGGGAGGAATATCAATAACCTCAGATATGCAGATGACACCACCCTTATGGCAGAAAGCGAAGAACTAAAGAGTCTCTTGATGAAAGTAAAAGAGGAGAGTGAAAAAGTTGGCTTAAAACTCAACATTCAGAAAACTAAGATCACGGCATCTGGTCCCATAACTTCATGGCAAATAGATGGGGAAACAATGGAAACAGTGATAGACTTTATTTTGGGGGGCTCCAAAATCACTGCAGATGGTGACTGCAGCCATGAAATTAAAAGATGCTTACTCCTTGGAAGAAAAGTTATGACCAACCTAGATAGCATATTGAAAAGCAGAGACATTACTTTGCCAGCAAAGGTCCATCTAGTCAAGGCTATGGTTTTTCCAGTAGTCACGAATGGATATGTAGAGTTGGACTATAAAAAAAAAGCTGAGCACTGAAGAATTGATGCTTTTAACTGTGGTGTTGAAAAAGACTCTCAAGAGTCCCTTGGACTTCAAGGAGATCCAACCAGTCCATCCTAAAGGAAATCATCCCTGAATATTCATTGGAAGGGTTGATCCTGAAGCTGAAACTCTACTTTGGCCATTTGATGTGAAGAACTGACTCACTGATGCTGAGAAAGATTGAAGGCAGGAGGAGAAGTGGATGAGACAGGATGAGATGCTTAGATGGCATTACTGTCTCCTGGTGGCTCAGAGGTTAAAGCATCTGTCCGCAAGGTGGGAGACTGGGGTTTGATCCCTGGGTCGGGAAAATCCCCTGGAGAAGGAAATGGCAACCCACTCCAGTATTCTTGCATGGAGAATCCTATGGACAGAGGAGCCTGGTGGGCTACAGTCCATGGGGTCGCCAAGAGTCGGACATGGCTGAGTGACTTCACTTCACTTCATTTCACTTCAGGGAGTTGGTGATGGACAGGGACATTTGGTGTGCTGCAGTCCATGGGGTCTCAGAGAGTCAGACACAACTGAACAACCGAACGGAACTGTTCTAAATCACTTCACAGTTACCTTGTGTGTGTGTTTATGTGTGTGTGTGGTGAGAATACATAATATCTACTCTTTTAGCAAATTTCAATTATACAACACAGTCATCATGCTATATGTTAGATCTCCAGGATTTAGTCATCCTATGTGAAGAGGAACTAAAAAGCCTCTTGATGAAAGTAAAAGAGGAGAGTGAAAAAGTTGGCTTAAACTCAACATTCAGAAAACGAGATCATGGCATCCGGTCCCATCACTTCATGGGAAATAGATGGGGAAACAGTGGAAACAGTGCCAGACTTTATTTTTTTGGGCTCCCAAATCACTGCAGATGGTGATTGCAGCCATGAAATTAAAAGACGCTTACTCCTTGGAAGAAAAGTTATGACCAACCTAGATAGTATACTCAAAAGCAGAGACATTACTTTGCCGACTAAGGTCCGTCTAGTCAAGGGTATGGTTTTTCCAGTGGTCATGAATGGATGTGAGAGTTGGTCTGTGAAGAAGGCTGAGCGCTAAAGAATTGATGCTTTTGAACTGTGGTGTTGGAGAAGACTCTTGAGAGTCCCTTGGACTGCAAGGAGATCCAATCAGTCCATTCTGAAGGAGATCAACCCTGGGATTTCTTTGGAAGGAATGATAACAGGGAGGCCTGGTGTGCTGCGATTCATGGGGTCGCAAAGAGTTGGACATGACTGAGCGACTGAACTGAACTGATGTTATTTAAATTTTGTATCTTCTGACTAATATCTTCTCATTTTCCCCATCCCCTAGCCCCATGGTAACCAACCACCTTTCTAGTATCAGTTTCCGTGAGTTTGACTTTTTAATATTTTACAAATAAGTGATTTTATGCAGTATTTATCTTTTTTGTCTGACATTTCATTTACCATATCCTTCAAGGTCCATCCATATTGTAGCAAATGGAATGAGTCCTTTCATTCCTATGGCTGAAAAATATTCTTTTATACATTTGTAATTATATATATATCCATCAGGTATAGATATTGCTATATATAGAATATATTAATTTATATTTTTAGAATATGTTCATATATTAGCAATTTTCACTGTGTGATGTGACTAAGGAATGTTTTTGTTGCTTTTTAAAATTTTGACCCAGCAATCCCACTGCTGGGCATACACACCGAGGAAACCAGAATTGAAAGAGACACATGTACCCCAATGTTCATTGCAGCACTGTTTATAATAGCCAGGACATGGAAACAACCTAGATGTCCATCAGCAGATGAATGGATAAGAAAGCTGTGGTACATATACACAATGGAGTATTACTCAGCCATTAAAAAGAATTCATTTGAATCAGTTCTAATGAGATGGATGAAACTGGAACCTATTATACAGAGTGAAGTAAGCCAGAAAGAAAAACACCAATACAGTATACTGACACATATATATGGAATTTAGAAAGATGGCAATGATGACCCTGTATGCGAGACAGCAAAAGAGACACAGATGTATAGAACGGACTTTTGGACTCTGTGGGAGAGGGAGAGGGTGGGATGATTTGGGAGAATGGCATTGAAACATGTATACTATCATGTAAGAACGAAGCACAAGCCTATGTTCGATACAGGATACAGGATGCTTGGGGCTGGTACATGGGGATGATGCAGAGAGATGATATGGGGTGGGAGGTGGGAGGGAGATTCAGGATTGGGAGCTCGTATACACCCATGGTGGATTCATGTCAATGTATGGCAAAACCAATACAGTATTGTAAAGTAAAATAAAGTAAAAATAAAAATTAAAAAAAAACCTGTAAAAATAAATAAATAAATAAATAAAATTTTTCCTATGTGCACAGTAACATTTTATTCCTAAGCAGAAAAAATAGTTACTATTTTTTTTTCTAAAGCCAGCAGAGTTAAAAATTGTTAAAAATAGATGGGAGGATACAAGGGAATATCTCTTGCTATCTTGGAAGTGGTGAAGTGTCCAAATGAGAGAGAGGGAGAGGGAAAGGCTCTTGGACATTCAAACTTGTTAGAAAGGGATGAATGTTGACCTATTCAGATATAAAATTGGGTCAAAATGCTTTTTAAGGTTTCAAAAAGTCTTCTGGGATTGTTATAAACACACACACACAGAGAAAGTAATTAAGAGTGACATAGAAAAGACAATTTTATGTGCCTCAAGATTGAAAGCTATTTTGACCCAATCTCTCAGAAGAGTAGACACTCAAAAGTCTTGACCGCAGAACATGAGATGGAGTAAAAGGAAGAAAGGCATTTTAACAGCAAGTCAAGAGAAGGGGATTACGAATAACTGGATAGGTATTTTAGGAAAACTCAAACGACAGGGGAGCCTGGTGGGCTGCTGTCTATGGGGTTGCACAGAGTCGGACACTACTGAAGCAACTTAGCAGCAGCAGCAGGAAACAATTAAAGAAATGGCAAACTAATATGTGCAGATTGAGCCAGCAGTTAAACGTGGACTAGGCACTGACTTTGGCCACCTGATGTGAAGAACTGACTCATTGGAAAAGACCCTGATTCTGGGAAAGATTGAAGGCAGGAGGAGAAGGGGAAGGCAGGAGGAAAAGGGGATGACAGGATGAGATGGTTGAATGGCATCACTGACTCAATGGACCCAAGTTTGAGCAAGCTCAAGGAGTCAGTGATGGACAGGGAAGCCTGGCGTGCTGCAGTCCATGGGGTCGCAAAGAGTTGGACACGACTGAGCAACTGAACTGAACTGAACGGAGGCACTGACACGGTAATATTACAGAGCATTAGTTTTTCAGTCTGTGGTTTGGAAAAAGGTTATTGTTATAAAAGGTATATTTACAATAAGTTGTATGTAAAGATACGCTGAAATGGTATACATACAGATGAGCAAACAGGAACTACTGGAAAACAAAAGAATGAGAAAGACCAGGTCTTGGAATAGAAAGGTTTATCCTACAGGATATGAGAAGCAAGTATCAGCTATCCTGGTGTCAGCCTTCCCAGTTCCCACCTTCCTGTCCTCTCAGGACACTTAAACTCTTTCCTGTGGTTTAGACTCAAAGTAGATCCCAGTTTATCAAGGCTGATTACCTGGTGGCTTAGTTGGTAAAGAATCTCCCTGCAATGCAGAACACCCAGGTTTGATCCCTGAGTGTCACTGCATGACACCACTAACATGTCACTGCAGATTCTCATCTTTTCCAATTACATGCCTATAGCTGTGGATGAAAAGGAACTTCTGTGGGTGAAGCATAATCAAAGAAAAGAAATGCTGGCTAATCTCTTAGCATATTAGTTACAGAACTGAAATGCATATGTATCATCTGTGCTACTTCCCATGATCTCCACTTGTTGCCAGCACAACTGGCCAAACTCCTAAGTGCTTTGGACCCCTTTTGATTATGTCTATAATTTTATAACCATATATATTAATACATGTATAAAACATTACACATTTTATCTCCTCAATTTGACACTAAATTCTTTGAGAACTGGCAAGTAACCAAATACTCACAGAAAATATAAGACATTGGATAGACTCATCCTTAAATGACATACTTTAACAAAGAAAGATGCTATCAGGGATTTACACAAGCTGCTGAAGCTGCCAACCTTGGAAAAATGCAATATCCTGTATCAATACACAAAGCTGGTGCAATACCACGTTCTATACAAATTCATGACACAAACCAGACATCTAGTTACTCCCGTTCATTATGCAAACTAGTTAGTGCTCCTGAATCACCTTTAAATCAAATGAATATTTTGTTCAACAGCGTGTAATGGCCCAAGTTGCCCATTTCATATTTACAAGTGTGTGCTCAGTCATGTCTCTTTGTGAGCCCCATGGACTATAGTCCGCCAGGTTCCTCTGTCCATGGGATTTTCCAGGCAAGGATATTGGAGTGGGTTGTCATTTCCTCCTTCAGGAGATCTTCCCAACCCAGGGATCAAACACATGCCTCCTGCATCTCCTGCATTGCAGGCAGATTCTTTTACTTCTGAACCACTGGGGAAGCCCCCCATTTCATATTGCTAGATAGGAATTTACTCATGAGCAAGGACAGGTGGCCTAGCGGAAAGGGATACAAGCTGACCTTTAAATTCCATCCAGGTACTCCCAGGAGAGCTCACAGATATGCTACAAAAATAACCACAGAGACTGTTCCATTTCCTGCACAGGCGCCCTAAGCACACAGTGGATAAAAACTAACCACAGGGTCTTCTTCAAGTAACCGTAGGCAGCCAGGAGCCAGTTAATGGCTCATAAATAATCTATATGTATATACATATACACATCTGATAATAACAGACTAAATTATGGGGAGACATACACAACTAAGCCTGTTGTTATATAACTTGAAATTGTCAATTGGCCTTGAATATATGCCCATCTGCATCTCCTTTCTTCACTGGCGGTGGATATAAGCTCTATTTTGCATAGGGTACAACCAAAAGGAGGCTATGGGAAGTATGAAAAGGGGGATGCCAAGAGGGAGTGTGAAGACTATGACTCCTTCAGAGTTGGCCTGCTCCCATGTCTTAGGAAACGTCTGAGGAAAGATCTGTCTGAGTTGAACTGAACTGTGACTTGTTTATTGCTTTAAACTCTTTAGCCTGTCATTCCAAATCTCTGTTGTGATAAGAACCAAGGAAGAGACATGAAATGATCCAATCGTATTAAATAGAAATGAAATACTTCCAATAAAAATTTCTTCCTATTGGTTCAATCTTGTTTGCCACTTTCTCCTTATTGTACACATCTTGTTTATCAACCCTGTATTTACTAAGACCCACCTTCAGTTCCTCTTCTTTGACAGTTCAGTTGCTCAGTCGTGTGGGACTCTTTGTGACCCCATGAACTGCAGCACACTAGGCTTCCCTGTCCATCACCAACTCCTGGAGTTTACTCAAAATCATGTCTATCTAATTGGTGATGCCATCCAACTATCTTATCCTATGTCTTCCTCTTCTCCTCCTGCCTTCAATCTTTCCCAGCATCAGGGTCTTTTCCAATGAGTCAGTTCTTCACATCAGGTGACCAAAATATTGGAGTTTCAGCTTCAACATCAGTCCTTCCAATGAATATTCAGGACTGAGTTCTTTAGGATCGATTGGTTTGATCTCCTTGCAGTCCAAGGAACTCTCAAGAGTCTTATCCAACACCACAGTTCAAAAGCATCAATTCTTCGGCACTCAGCTTTCTTAATAGTCCAAATCTCACATCCATACATGACATCACATCCATCCATCTTCTTTGACAAAACAATCCCAAATCCCATTCCTGGAGAAACATAAGCTTCCTTTCAGCCACTTTTCAAAGCATCTCTGATTGGCAAATAATTGTAAGCTTGTTGAGCAGTATACAAACTGCCAACATCCATTTGATCATCAAAAAAAGCAAGAGAGTTCCCAAAAAACATCTACTTCTGCCTTATTGATTATGCCAAAGCCTTTGACTGTGTAGATCACCACAAACTGTGGAAAATTCTGAAAGACATGGGAATACCAGGCCACCTAACTTGCCTCCTGAGAAATCTGTATGCAGGTCAAGAAGCACCAGTTAGAATTGGACATGGAACAACAGACTGGTTCTAAATCAGGAAAGGAGTTTGTCAAGGTTGTATATTGTCACCCTGCTTATTTAACTTATATGCAGAGTACATCATGAGAAATGCTGGGCTGGATGAAGCACAAGCTGGAATCAAGATTGCCGGGAGGAATATCAATAACCTCAGATATGCAAATGACACCACACTTATGGCAGAAAGCAAAGAAGAACTAAAGAGCCTCCTGATGAAAGTGAAAGAGGAGAGTGAAAAAGTTGGCTTAAAACTCAACATCCAGAAAACTAAGATCATGGCATCCAGTCCCATCACTTCATGACAAATAGATGGGGAAACTGTGGAAACAGTGATAGACTTTATTTTGGGGGGCTCCAAAATTACTGTGGATGGTGACTGCAGCCATGAAATTTAAAGATGCTTACTTCTTGGAAGAAAAGCTATGACCACCCTAGACAGCATATTTAAAAGCAGAGACATTATTTTGTCAACAAAGGTCCATCTAGTCAAAGCTATGGTTTTTCCAGTAGTCATGTATGGATGTGACCGTTGCATTATAAAGAAGGCTGAGTGCTGAACAATTGAAGCTTTTGAACTGTGGGGTTGGAAAAGACTCTTGAGAGTCCCTTGGACAACAAGGAGATCCAACCAGTCCATCCTGAAAGAAATCAGTCCTGAATATTCATTGTTTGGACTGATGCTGAAGCTGAAACTCCAATACTTTGGCTACTTGATGCAAAGAACTCATTGGTAAAGACCCTGATGCTGGGAAAGGTTGAAGGCGGGAAGAGAAGGAGAGGACAGAGGATGAGATGGTTGGATGACATCACCGACTCAATGGACATGAGTTTGAGTAAGATCTGGGAGTTGGTGATGGACAGGGAGGCCTGGCATGCTGCAGTCCATGGGGCTGCCAAGAGTCAGAGAGGACTGAGTGACTGAACTGAACTGAGCAGTACAATGAAGCTTCCTGGTGGCTCAGACAATAAAGAATCTTCCTTCAAAGCAGGAGACTCAGGTTTGATCCCCTGGGTCCAGAAGATGCCCTGAAGGGAATGGCAACAGATTCCAGTATTCTTGCCTAGAGAATCAGATGGACAGAGGAGCCTGGCGGGCTACAGTGCACAGGGTCGCAGAGTTAGACTTGACTGAGGGTCTAGTACACACACACACACAATGCCCTTGTCACATGTGGTATATATGCTCAGTCTTTAACAAATCAACAACAAAAAACCTCTTTCCGCTCAAGAACGCGGAAGAGATGTTTAAGAACGTACAGCCTCGGTAACTTCTCTCCCCTCCCCTTTGGAAATTCTCCTTAACTGTCTTTCTTCTCCTCCACGTTTACATGGAAGCCTGAAAAAAAGCAGGACTGCAGGATTTCAGAGCTTAGGGGCCCCAGCCCTGCGTAGCGAAGCTCGGGCCCAGAGACCTGCTTTCAGAGCTCCCTTACTACACGAGCACCTGCGGGCACCTGGCAGAGAGCGGGGCGCTCCGCGTCAGGGGAGGGGCTCCTGGGTCTGGGGTGCCCACCGAGAAGCGAAAAACCCAGGCGCCCGGAGAAGGAGCAGACACTTAACACAGGAACCCGGACGCCCCAGAGAGAGGGCGGCCAGTGCGTCCCTTGCGTCCCGGGCCGGGTGGGAAAGCGGAAGGGAAGCCGGGCGGAGCGGAAGAGGGGCACGTCGGGGCGGAAGAGGGGCGCGTCGGGGCGGAAGAGGGGCGCGTCGGGGCGGAAGAGGGGCAGAGGGGCGGAAGGGGATATCGTCGCCGGTGTAGTCTTCAGAACCGTGTGGCTGCGGGGGCTGCAGTTTAAGGACGATGTCTTGGCGAACCCTAGCAGTCACTGTGTAATGGACTTTAGCGCTTCTTCACTGAAATTCCAGACGGGCTTCGGCGGCGCTGTCCGTGTGAGGCCGTGCCGCAGGCTCACTGCCCTGTGCTGGGCGCAGGGACGCTGTGCAGAGCGACGCAGAGCCCTTTGCCAGGTGAGGGAACGTGATGGAAATAGGTCAGTGGAACTTTCCTGTGAAGGTGAAGAAATAGCTGATGTTGACGTTTTCTAAAGGATAGAGACCTGTGATTTCAGTGCTGAGTTTATTTATTTAAATTTCATTTAAATGCTGAATACTTTCCAATTCCTGTACTCAGTTGTTGTTGTTCAGTGGCCAAGTCGTGTCGGACTCTCTGGGACCCCGTGAACTGCAGCACACCAGGCTTCCCGGTCTTTCAGTATCTTCCCGAGTTTGCACAATCTCACGTCCATTGAGTTTGTGATGCCATCCAACCATCTTATCCTCTGTCGCCGACTTCTTTTGCCTTCAATCTTTCTCAGTAGTGTTAAAAAAAAAAAAAAAGACGAAAGAAGATAATTTAGGTTATACTTTTAAGTTAACACTGCCATGAAGTGGGCAGCCTTCTTTTGGAGAAATGCAAAATAAAGTGGAAGGCATGAAGCTTTCAAGATAAAAATAAAACAGCCAGTTCTTTTACCAGCAAAATGGGCTTATTTGGGTGTAGCCAAGGAATTGGAGTTGGGAGGCACGAACTGTAGCAAAAGCCATAGATAAGTTCAACAAAAAAAGGAGAGTCCCATTATGTTAGAAGAAGGAGGAAGTTGACAGGAGTTGTTTTGAAGAAAGTCCCTGGGTTGAGGTGAGAGTTCAGGTAGTGATGGTTTCTCATAGGCTAAGTAGCTAGGTACACAGGAAATGTTCCCTTCTAGTGGTTCTGTAAGTGATGCTCTCTTGTTGGAGTGTGTAATTAGCAAGGAGTAATTGATGCCTCCTTTGGTAGTGTGTCCTTCCAACTATTTAAAATGATTTTTTTTTTTAATTCAGTTTGACGTTTTCTACTTTTCTCTGAAAGCATCGCTGATGAAGAGGCAGGTTTTCTAGTTTCAGTGGCCTTTGTCCTCTGGTGCCAGGAAGGACTTCTTGCTTCGCGTTGTGCCCCACCTTGGAGGGCAAGTGCACCGACTGGAAACCTATTGAGAAAACCTAACAAGGAGTAGGAGGGAGAAATTGTGATCTAATCTTCTTAAGATCTTAAATCGTTTGAGATCGTTCTGATTATTTTGAAACGTGGAGCAAGCATCAGCTTGTTGGACAAACTGGTTTTACAAAGATTTGACAGGCAACAAAATACAGAACTTAAAATAGTTATACAAAGGAGAATTAGAAGTTTAGAACCAAATTGTGTGATGGTTCTAAACTAGGACCTTAAGCCTGAGAGTAGCCAATAGAAGAAATCATTTTGGGGAAGGGGGAGTGTCAGGTGACCCTGTTGCAAGTGGTCTTTCTCTCTGATTCTTCTATACAATTGAGTTTCTGCTTCTCTAATCATGTTTTCTTTGACATTTACTCAGACCCAAGGGAAAAAAGGCTCTTCCTACTGAGGCAAACCTGGAGTCAGGTATGCTTCCTGGAAGTTCCCACTCAAGGTGACCATGCATGCATGCTAATTCGTTTGAGTTGTCTCTGACTCTTTGCGACCCTATGGACTGTAGCCTGGCAGTTTCTTCTGTCTATATGATTCTCCTGACAAGAATAGTGGAATAGGTTGCCATGCTCTCCTCCGGGGGAATCTTCCCGACCCAGGGATCTAACCCACATTTCTTACATCTCCTTCACTGGCAGGTTCTTTGTTACTAACACCACCTAGAAAGGCCATTAAAATAGTATTGTTATTTCAAAAGAACTGTTCAGAACCAAATGTATTACCCAATAATACAGGCTGTAAGGTTGCAAATTCAGAAACCATGAATCTAGGTAAGAATCCAGAATAGTTAATAGTCCAGACAAAGAAAAACTTAAGTGAATTCCGAACCTTCTAACTCTTAAAAAAAAGAAAAGCAAACAAAAAAAAAAACTGGCAAGTGAAAAGATTAATTTGTCATGGAGATTCTGAAAGGCCATAATCAAAAGAAGAAGTTGTCCCCTTTCACTATAATTTGAGAAATAGCAGTAAGGGTGTTGTCTTTCTGCGAAAGAAAGAGAAAAGCAACAGTGACAAAATGGGTATACAAGCCTGGTCAGGTCATCTTTGGAAAGCTGTCTGCCTCTGTTATTAGCTGCTGCTTTTCCTAGTCAGTTTGATTTGGGCGTTTCCAGTGTTTGTACAGAACCACGTGTCAGGTGCAGTCTTTAGCTGTGAGATGTATACTCAAGTTTCAAGTCCTTGAAGTTTGGTTACCTTCCAGGTCGTGAGAAGGACCTGGTATAGACCGTTCTAAGGAAATTCAAGAGCAGTCTTTTTTTCTTACTGATTTCAAACCAGAAAAGTGGAAGAAAATTGAAAACATTAGTTTGAAGAGGAGTAGCCAGACATTTAAAGATAGTAAAAATATTTGACCGAAGAGTTACTTTGGCTACCTGCTGCCAAGAGCTGGCTCATTGGGAAAGACCCTGATTCTAGGAAAGACTGAGGACAGGATGAGAATGGGGTGACAGAAGTTGAGATGGTTGGGTTGAATCACTGACTCAATGGACATGAGTTTAAGCAAACTCTGGGAGGTAATGAATGACAGAGAAGCCTGGTGTGCTGCAGTACATGGGGTCACCAAGAGTCAGACATGGCTGAACAACAACGGCAGAAGAATTTGGAATCCAGTCCAGCATATAGGTATGTAACAAAACCTTGAAGATCACTGGTAGGAATAGAACTTAATACCTGTGTAAGTGAAAACATGATTTCTTTCTCCCATGTTTATCCTTTTATTAAAGACAGTCATAGTAAAACTTAACTTGTTGGTATTGAACTTGGTTTGATTATTTACATAAATGTCATGAGAATAGTGACTGACCATGTAAGCTCTTTTTCAAGTTTGTTTTGCTTGAACCTTGTAAACAAGGTGCCCGGCCAATTTATTTATTTTCCTTGAGTAGGTCCTTAAAGCTGTCTGGTCACATCTGAGTCTATGTACACCTTTCCTGAGTATGATAATACAACCAAAGCCATGGTAATATAGCCAGTATTTCCAGTGGTGTCTTGTTATGAGGAGAACAGATTCCCAGTGAATTTATGCAGATATACATATTGTCTTGAAAAAAAAAATACTTAGGTTTTTAAATTCTGGAGGAATCAGAAAGGGAGGAAAAAAAATAAATGTTTTAACCCTTGTTGTAAAGATACATTTTCTTAAAGAAGAGGAAAAAAAGGGTCTTTTAAATCCAGTTCTGTGCAATATCTTAAATTTATCTAATACTTTCATCCTAGAGTATTTGTCAGGATCTTTTCCATGAATTTCTTTGAAGATAAATACATTTGCAAAAACCTTGGAGTATAAACAATAATTGTCTATAAATGACAAAAGACTTAAAAATAGTAATAATTAAAGATGAAGGTTCAATTTAATGTAATCGACAAGTCTATTTGGTCATTTCTGTGACCACATCTTTAAAACCATGGCTGTATATCGTCAGCCTGCTTATTTAACTTATATGCAGAGTATGTCATGAGAAATGCTGGGCTGGATGAAGCACAAGCTAGAATCAAGATTGCTGCGAGAAATGTAAATAACCTCAGTTATGCAGATGACACCACCCTTATGGCAGAAAGTGAAGAAGAACTAAAGAGCCTCTTGATGAAAGTGAAAGAGGAGAGTGAAAAAGGTGGCTTAAAATTCAGCATTCAGAAAACTAAGATCATGGCTTCTAGTCCCATCACTTCATGGCAAATAGATGGGCAAACAGTAGAAACAGTGACAGACTTTATTTTTGGGGGCTCCAAAATCACTGCAGATGGAGACTGCAGCCTTGAAATTAAAACGACTTGCTCCTTGAAAGAAAAGGTATGACAAACCTAGACAGCATATTTAAAAGCAGAGACATTACTTTGCCAACAAAGGCCCATCTAGTCAAAGCTGTGGTTTTTCCAGTAGTCATGTGTGAATGTAAGAGTTGCATTATAAAGAAAGCTGAGTGCTGAAGAACTGATTCTTTTGAACTGTGGTGTTGGAAAAGACTCTTGAGAGTCCCTTGGACTGCAAGGAGATCCAACCAGTCCATCCTAAAGGAGATCAGTCCTGAATATTCATTGTTAGGACTGATGCTGAAGCTGAAACTCCAATACTTTGGCCACTTGATGTGAAGAACTGACTCATTGGAAAAGACCCTAATGCTAGGAAAGGTTGAAGGCAGGAGGAGAAGGGGACAACAGAGGATGAGATGGTTGGATGGCATCACTGACTTGATGGACATGAGTTTGAGAAAGCTCCGGGAGTTGGTGATGGACAGGGAGGCCTGGTGTGCTGCAGTCCATGGGGTTCTCAAAGAGTTGGACATGACTGAGTGACTGAACTGAACTGATAACATTATAACACATGAGAATTGTCAGAATTTTCATACAATATCTAGAACATTTATTTTAATAACATTCATGTATACAAGATAACCTAAGAAAGTTTATTATAATTTCTTTGACAAAGCTTCCCATAAAATTTGACATATCAAATAAACCTAATTACCATCTCCTTTTATAAGAAGAGAGAACGTGTCCTTTAAGAAGTTCTAGGGGCCCCTCTGGACATTCCCAAAGTTACTTTCAGGTCAAAAAAACTTAATTTAGAGTTTGAATTTTGGGGGGAAATTTTTCAAAAATATCGAAAGGTTTTGAACAATTCAACAAATAGGATTACAGAAGATTAAACACTAAGTATCTGTTTAATCAAAATGACAAAAAGATTTTAGAAGCTAAATAGAGAAGGTTACATAGCTGCAAAACAAAAAAGCCAAACCAAACCCTTAGCTCTTCTTTATAAAAAAGACAACTTTTAACTTAAAGCACCTGAGTTAATTTTGATTAATGTTTTGCCAAAAGTTTTCACTTTTGTCTCAGGTTCAAAGGGTTTGTTAACCTAATAAGCCACTCATTCTATACAAACTAAATAATACCAATATTTATTACAGAATTTTCTAGCTTACTTTCAATATATAGTAACATTAAAAGAAAAGAGAAATAGAAATAACAGAGGATACATCATCAAATTGGGTTTTAACCAACATCCAGACTCAAACAGCGCTGGGAAGTCCCATGACACAGCACATCTGGAGTCCTAATTGGGAAAAGGTCCCAGGCAGCGCGTCCACTCTGGAAGAGACTTCAAAGATTGCAGTTCAGGGTTCCCGCTTATAATCCTAGGATGCAAACTGATATCATCATCAACCTGTGAGCAAATTGCAGCTCTGAGTTCCTGTTTGTCCTTTAAACTTGGAATGTTGTTAAGCCCGGGGCTTGATTAGCCACCCTGTCTTGAGGGGCTCAACAGTCTCAGGAGTCGTCCCCTGTCTTATCTATGGTGCTGCAGTTCTTACAGTCATAGCTGTCACTCACAGCCAGGGCAGTGTCCAGGCGGGTTAGAAGCAAAGTCATAGGTCTGCTCTGCTTTGTCTCTGAAGCCTAAACAAAACTAATTTCTCTAACAATGAAATGGTCTCTTGAGGAAAATGAGAGATACCAAGGGAACATTCTATGCAAAGATGGGCACAATAAAGGACAGAAATGGTATGGACCTAACAGAAGCAGAAAATATTAAGAAGAGGTAGCAAGAATACATGGAAGAACTATATGAAAAAGATCTTAATGACCCAGATAACCATGATGGTGTGATCACCCACCTAGAGCCAGACATTCTGGAGTGTGAAGTCAAGTGGGCCTTATGAAGCATCACTACGAACAAAGCTAGTGCAGGTGATGGAATTCCAGCTGAGCTATTTCAAATCCTGAAGGGTGATGCTGTTAAAGTGCTGCATTCAATATACCAGCAAATTTGGAAAACTCAGCAGTGGCCACAGGACTGGAAAAGGTCAGTTTTCATGCCAATCCCAAAGAAAGGCCATGCCAAAGAATGTTCAAACTACCACACAACTGCACTCATTTCACATACTAGCAAAGTAATGCTCAAAATTCTCCAAGCTAGGCTTGAATGTACGTGAACCAAGAACTTCCAGATGTTCAAGCTGGATTTAGAAAAGGGAAGGCAATGGCACCCCACTCCAGTACTCTTGCCTGGAAAATCCCGTGGACAGAGGAGCCTGGTGGGCTGCAGTCCATGGGGTCACTAAGAGTCGGACACGACTGAGCGACTTCACTTTCACTTTTCACTTTCATGCATTGGAGAAGGAAATGGCAACCCACTCCAGTGTTCTTGCCTGGAGAATCCCAGGGACGGGGGAGCCTGGTGGGCTGCCATCTCTCGGGTTGCACAGAGTCGGACACAACTGGAGCGACTTAGCAGCAGCAGCAGCAGCAGAAGAAGAACCAGAGATCAAACTGCCAACATCTGTTGTGTAGAAAAAGCAAGAGAATTCCAGAAGAACATCTTCTGTTTCATTGACTATGCTAAAGCGTTTGACTGTGTGGATCACAACAAACCATGGAAAATTCTTAGAAGGTGGGAATTCCAGACCACCTGACCTGCCTCCTGAGCAACTTGTATGTATGCAGGTCATGAAGCAACAGCACCAGACATGGCACAACAGACTGGTTCCAAATTGGGAAAGAAGTATGTCAAAGTTGTATATTGTCACCTTGTTTATTTAACTTATGTGCAAAGTACATCATGTGAAATGCCAGACAAGATGAAGCACAAGCAAAAAACAAGATTGCTGGGAGAAATACCAGTCACCTCAGATATGCAGATAACACCACCCTCGTGGGAGAAAGCAAAGAGGAACAGAAGAGCCTCTTGATGAAGGTGAAAGAGGAGAGTAAAAAGGCTCGCTTAAAACTCAACATTCAAAAAACTAAGATCATAGCATCCGGTCCCATCACTTCATGGTAAACAATGGAAACGGTGAGAGACTTTATTTTTGGGGGTTCTAAAATCACTGCAGATGGTGACTGCAGCCATGAACTTAAAAGATGCTTGCTCCTTGGAAGAAAAACTATGACCAGTCTAGATAGCCTATTAAAAGCAGAGACAAAGGATGAAACAGAAGCATTTAGAAAAGACACATGTATGTGGGAAATTAGTGTGTATGATAAAAACAATTCTAGTCAATCATGTAATTTATCTTAGCAAAACTCTGACATTTTAAGTTACCTCAAAAGATTTCAATATGCTATTTTTAAGTACATATATCATAAAATATAATTGTTGCACCTAAAAACTCTTATCCCATTTTCATCTATCTGAATTATTTGTTCCCAACATTTATGTTTAAGTTACTCACAAAAACTTAATGAGTCATTAGACAAAGTCAGCCATCATCTCAAGCAAATTTTTTTTCTGACAGATTTGCAGCAGAGATAATGTGAATTTATCTGACTAATAAATGCATGTGGAATTAAAGTATTCAGTGCTGATGACTCTAAAGACATGCCTGTTTCAGTTAGACTAACATTTAAACTATCACATGAACCACAAAAGCATTCGTGTGAGTTGCTCTTATATTTCTGATAATTTATATAAGTAATATTTTTAGACCAATTTAATGGAGCTCTTTTTATAAATTAATTTTGGCAGTACCATCTGGCAGTATAAAAATAAGATATACCTGTGACATAACATACAGCCATACACAGAGATCTTTTAGCCTGGTACAAAACTCAAAGGAGAATATTTAGATACAAATCGTACTTCTGACAGATGAACTAAGTTAAGCCTACCTGTTTATTTGCATGCTATAAGGACTCTCTTAGAGCTCTTTTCAGACTCATTCGTCTTTTTAGAAATTTCTACATACCAATGAAAGAAAGCATTCCATCGTCTTTGAGATCAGGTGCCCCAAATATCGAACCTGAGTTTGAGCAAAACTACAGTTGTTTTGAAGATTGATGTCCCCTTGAGGCCAAATGTTTTAAAAGGTAGGTGCTGTCTTCCTATGAAGAAATTGAGAAATTTCGGGGGGTGGGGCAGGGTGGGAAAGAAACAGATTATTTACATAGTATAACACAGTAGAGAATAGAAGACTTTATCGAAAAATTTGATCTCAGTAGGAATGGATGTCAGTAGCATGTAGAAGTTGGGAACAATCAAATGTCAAGGGATAACAGTGTTATTTATTGCTCCGAGGTTCTGGGCAAACCTAGCCCTCTGGCCTTGGGTTTTCTCATGGGAAAATAGATGTGTTACAGGGAATGCGTTTATTGCTTTGAAAGATATTTATCTACTATCAAGTTGTGGAATTATTATTTCCTTTTTGGGGGAGAAGGAAATCTCAGCATGATACTTTTCTAAAAAGTCTTGGCCTAATGAATGAATAGGACTGAGGAAGTTAAGGAGAGAGGAGTGGGTATCTCTCAAAAGGCCTGAAAAGGAATAGGCACAGAGGTAGGAACCTAGGGTAGAGACTGCTACGGTCTGAACCATGTTAGTACCTGTCCTGGAGAAGGGAAGGAGGAAGTTGGGACTGGAGGCAGGGCCTGAGACAAAGAAAGTGGAAAGAGACCGCAGAAGACCTGTTGTCTTTTTTAATTTGTTTTAAATGTTCATGAGGAAAAACTGCATTTAAAAAAAATCTATTGACTTGGCTGTGCCATTCTTAGTTGCAGCACACAGGGTCTTTGACCTTCATTGTGTTATGCAAACTCTTCGTTGCAGATGTGGGATCTAAGTGCCCTGACCAGGGATTGAACCTGGGCTCTCTGTGTTGGTAATGCAGAGTCTTATCCAGTGGATCACCAGGGAAGTCCAAGGGCTGTAATTTTTAAATATAACACCATCCAGCTATGATAGACCTAGACAGCATTCTAAACAGCAGAGGCATCATTTTGCCAACAAAGGTCTGTATATTCAAAGCTATGGTTTTTCCGTTAGTCATCTACGGATGTGAGAGTTGGACTGTAAAGAAGGATGAGCACCAAAGAATTGATGCTTTTGAACTGTGGTGCTGGAGAAGACTCTTGAGAGTACTTTGGACTGCAAAGGAGTTCCAACCAGTCAATCCTAAAGGAAATCAGTCCTGAATATTCATTGGAAGGACTGATACTGAAGCTGAAGTTCCAATACTTCGGCCACCTGCTGCGAGGAGCCAACTCATTGGAAAAGATCTTGATGCTGGGAAAGATTGAGGGCAGGAGGAGAAGGGGATGACAGAGGATGAGATGGCATCACTGACTCAATGGACATGAGTTTGAACAAACTCCAGGAAATGGTGAAGGACAAGGAAGCCTGGCGTGCTGCAGTACATGGGGTCACAAAGAGTTGGACACGACTGAGTGACTGAACAGCAACAACAGAGTCCCTGAAAGGGGAAAATTCCTAAACAAATTGCAGGTCATAGCCCAGCACAGTTCCAGTGGGAACAGCTTAATTTCAAAGGAGTTGGGCCAAATGCTAAGTGCGTGAGTTACCTACTGGAGGTTGTGTCAGTTTCGATTTGCTGAGGAGGCAGCCCTGGCAGCAGTAGCTCTATTTTGTGCCTAAAAATTGATTCCATCCGTCAGTAATGTCCTCTGGTAACTCTATAATTGTCCTTCTCACTGCCCATATTAAGTTATCTTAAGTAAAATTTGCATCATTAATTTCATGCAGCCAGCTTTTCAACAACAGAAATGAAAAACTCATTTATGGTAAGTGTTCTTTCATTCTAGTATTCTTTTTGAGCCTCAACAATTCTTTTAATACTGCACACACACATGTAATTGTGAAATCAGCTGGGGGAGGGAGGAGCATAGTAATAAAACAGCTGATCTTTTCTTGATAGTTTATTGGTCTGACCTGAGAGATGAGTAGATCTTAGTTAGCTGGTGAGTTGGCAGTGATCAGCATTCCAAGAAGAGAGACCAGCTTGCATAGAAGAGTGGAACTGAAACAGGGTGAGTGGTGGGATTAATGAACAGGGTAGGTAGAGTTGACTTATGGACAGATTCTTTAGCCTTGTCTTGTGTTGTGGATTCTCAAGCCTTGTGTGCCAAATTGTTATTGGCAAATATTTGTCAAGTACTGTACCAGGCATTGCAAATGTCCTCTTGCAGCTAAATCTAGTGGGAAGATTTGGTTAAAGGAGTAGTTACAGCAAAGTGTGAGTGAGGGTTAATGAAGGATCTAAACATTGTGAGAGCAGCCAGAGTATTTTCTATAGTTGAGAGTATTAGAGGAGTTGATTTGGAGTTGCTCTGAGGAAGAAAAAAGTGTAATAGGGAATCACATACTCAGAGGGTTGGAATGAATAGAACAACTGAAGGATATGAACAACTGAAAGAAGTTCATTTTGGCTGGGAGGGAAAAAGGTATGTGTGCATACTCAGTACACACACAGTAGTGTATGACTCAAGTAGTGAACCTTGAAAGGTATGCTAATTAAGAAAGAAAGAAAGTGAAGTTGCTCAGTCTTGTCTGACTATTTGTGACCTCATGGACTGTAGCCTACCATGCTCCTCCATCCATGGGATTTTCCAGGCAAGAGTACTGGAGTGGGTTGCCATTTCCTTCTCCAGAGGATCTTCCCAACCCAGGGGTCGAACCCGGGTCTCCCACATTGTAGGCAGACGCTTTACTGTCTGAGCCACCAGGGAAATGAAGTGTTCATTAATGACAGCCTGAAACCAAATTCAAATGCCAAAAATGGGTCATGTGCTGACAGTCTGAAAGAATAGTTCTGATTTTTTGTTGTTTACTCCCTGCCTTATGCTTATTGTTTTCTTGCTCAGTATGTGTTTGTGTTTACTTTCTGGATATTTCCAACACCTGATGAAACAGGTTACAGCTGCTAAGAGAACAGAGAGCTTACTCTCTGTGTAGGGAAGGGAGCTTACTTGTTTGCCTTTGAAAAAGTTAGAAAACATGGAGAGAGTGAAACCTTTGATCTTGGATCTCTTCTCTTTCCCCTTTCTGATGGCATGGTTGTGAGCTTGTTCAGCTGGGCTGAATCTGGTTGTGGTAGGACAGCAAAGCAACCAGGAGGATGGGTTAACAATCCTGACAAGCTACAGTCCATGGGGTCACAAAGAGTCAGACATGACTGAGCAACTGAACTGAACCATGTGATTTGTAGTAAGTTGCTCAGTCGTGTCCAACTCTCTGCAAGCCCAAGGACTGTAGCCTGTCAGGCTCCTCTGTCTGTGGGGATTCTCCAGGCAAGATACTGGAGTGGGTTGCCATGCCATTCTCCAGAAAGTATTCATAATAGGCTCTTATCCAGTGTCAAGGATTGGACCCCTAATCTTGGAATCAGCAAACTTGAGAGGCTTAGCAGTGTACTTGAGTTTCTCAGGTACTACTCTCTGCCACAGACAAGGGGATTTGAGGAGAGAAAAGAAGGGAGAGTTAGTGGGAGGAGGACAGGAGTTTGGGGGGCCAAAAAAAATGGAATCAATAGAGAAAAGGATCCATGAGGTTTTTATTATGAGGTTTCTATGGAAAAATGAGTATATCAAAGATGTCCAATGATGCAAAAATATTAGTGACATAATGTTTAAATTTGGTAATGATTTAAGTGTGAAAAGGTACATCTGATGATGTCTATACTGATTGCCCTTGTTTTGGATATTGGAGTGGGGTGCCATGCTAAGTCACTTCAGTCGTGTCTGACTCTTTGCAACGCTATGGACTGTAGCCCAGCAGGCTCCTCTGTCTGTGGGATTCTTCAGACAAGAATACTGGAGTGGGTTGCCATTTTCTTCTCCAAGGGATCTTCCCGACCTCGCGTCTCTTACATCTCCTGCATTGGCAGGCGGATTCCTTTACCACTCGTGCCACCTGGAAAGCTTCATTGGAAGTGATGGGGTGGGGGGGATGTATGTGAAAACGGAACAAACAGACTCCTTACAATGAGAAAAGACATGTTGTTTATTGATTCTATTATCCCTTCATAATAACTAAAAATGCTAATGATTTTACAAGTCTTATTCCTTCTTATTTTCTAGTTTAACTCTTTTTTTATTTTCCCTAAACAGAATACTATGGAAAACATAGACAATTTTTTTTCTTTTTTTTAAATAGCCATCTAAGTTCTCATCAAGTTTCTTTGGCACAGTTCTCTTACATTAAAGTCACGGTCAATGTGGAAAAGACCTCACCCCCAAATGAATTTTACATTTAATGGTCTCTTCTATATATGACTTACCCCTTGGGGCAAAACGTGCAGAGAGCATATTCTAGGCAAAAGCCAGCTTGGTCATGTTGTGTTTGGCTCTTTCTGTGTAGGCCTCTCAGTTTTGTGAACTGATCTGGCCAGTGACCTTGAGAGCTTATTTTTCCTAGACTAGAAGCAGGCCTAAGGAACCCTGAGCCCTACAGCTTTAATCTTCTTCAGATGCCTTCCCAAGATAAAGGCAGCCCCTGGTTCCATGTCCCACACAGGCCGAGAGGGAGAGAGGGGAGCGTGAGAGAGAAGGCAGTGGAGACGAAAAGGAGGAAAGAAGGGAAATCAGAACAAAGAAGATCCAAAGTGGCAGCAGTACCAGTGGAAATAGTTTCACTTTGTTGCCTTCTATGGAAAGCTATAGTGCTGTGACTGAGTGACTTATCTTGGCTCAAAACCAATAGTTTCGTTCTTTGGAAGAAGGACTGGGGAAAGCAGATCAAGTCATGGGTTCTCCACTTAAGTTTGCTGCTAACAGTTACTAGGTCTTAGGCTCAGTACTCCCTGGGTAAATGCCTCTGATTCTGAGAAAGTCAGAGAACGTAACTGCCTTGCTCTAACCTTTGTGAGAGAAATCATTATATAGTTAAAATATGAAGTACACTACTAACCAAATCCTTGTAAAATGTGAATCACTAACCACAGGCATTATAAGTAGGTAATGTCTTATTATCTATAACTTAACCTCATTTCTTAAAAGTGTCAGTACTTTTATTAATGATGTGGTAAAGACTGTGTTGTATGCAAATCTGATTTGTATACCTGGAAAAAAAAAAAAAATTCAGACCCACAGCTCTTATCCTCCTTGTGAAGAGAGGTAGGGACTCCTAAGCTAGGAATGAGAGTGGAGTGGTGGTTCTGCATCAAACTGACCAGGGGCCAGTGAAAGGGAGACCTTCTTCTCTGGCTGACTCTAATACCCTTAAGCACTTGGAGCTACATATTCTGGACTTGGAATTCCTAAAATCCCTACAATGAAATAAACTTTTTCTGTCTGGCAGATAGAGATCTTTTATTTAGTTTGGGAAATGATGGTTAGGTATACAGTAATCACTGGGCTTCCTAGGTGGCTCTGGGGGTAAAGAATCCCCTGCCAGTGCAGGAGATGGCAGAGATGCTGGTTTGGTCCCTGGGTGGGCAAGATTCTTTGGAGGAGAAAGTGGCAACCCACTCCAGTATTCTTGCCTGGAAAATTCCATGAACAGAGGAGCCTGGAGGGCCAACAGACCATGGGTCACAAAGAGTTGGACACGACTGAGCATTCAACAATAACAACAACTGTAGTAATCCATATACAGTAATAACCACATTAGGTATCATTTAGTACCACAAATGTTAAATGTAAAAACTCTGCGCTAAAACCATGAATAAGATGTGGTCCCTGCCAACAGGAGTTTTTAAATTTACTGGAGGCAGGAGTGTCATTATGAGTCATTATAATTTACTGGAGGCAGGAAGCAGGGCAAAGACTAATAGAGTTTTGCCAAGAAAATGCACTGGTCATAGCAAACACCCTCTTCCAACAAAACAAGAGAAGACTCTACACGTGGACATCACCAGATGGTCAACACCGAAATCAGATTGATTATATTCTATGCAGCCAAAGATGGAGAAGCTCTATACAGTCAACAAAAACAAGACCAGGAGCTGACTGTGGCTCAGATCATGAACTCCTTATTGCCAAATTCAGACTCAAATTGAAGAAAGTAGGGAAAACCACTAGACCATTCAGGTATGACCTAAATCAAATCCCTTATGATTATACAGTGGAAGTGAGGAATAGATTTAAGGGCCTAGATCTGATAGATAGAGTGCCTGAAGAACTATGGAATGAGGTTCGTGACATTGTACGGGAGACAGGGATCAAGACCATCCCCATGGAAAAGAAATGCAAAAAAGCAAAATGGCTGTCTGGGGAGGCCTTACAAATAGCTGTGAAAAGAAGAGA
>SJYT01022972.1:0-24310 GCA_006410635.1 Cephalophus harveyi
TTTTTTTTTTTTTTGACTGATTTTATTGGAGTTTAGTTGATTTACAATACTGTGTTAGTTTCTGCCATAGGGCAAAGTATTTTTGAATCCGCACACTCGGAATGAGGAGTCGTCCTAGTCACTGCTCGAACCCCTATCTCTTCTTTGCCACCTGGCTTACAGCTCTTACAGTTGGTGTTAGACGGGCTGAGAGGGGGGGCTACTTAGGCGTAGTTTACCAGATGCCAAGTGAATGACTTTAGGGCACTTCTGCCTCACCTGCTTCCTTCACTTTGCCTCCTAGCTTTTTCACAAGAGGCATTCCTATCTTGGCCTGTCCTGGATTTCTTGTCTCCTGAGAAATGTTTTTCAGGCATCTTCTGTTTCAACAATTCTGTGTAAATCAACTTTTTCATCTCTCAACTGGCATAAAAAGTTACCATCTCATTTAGTTGGATATTAAATGACCATGGTGTTTGTTCATGCTAACCATTGAACTTAGTGGGGGGAAGAATGTAGGCTTAAAAGACTCATACTTAGAGAAGAAACATAAGGAACTCTTTTGGGGGAAGGTGATTTCTTAAATCAATATGTTGTGGCTTGTAGCTTAAATCAGAGTTTATATAGTCTTTATATGAGTCAAAGTTTATGTAATTACGCTTACATGCCTGGAGAGTCCCAAGGATGGAGGAGCCTGGTGGGCCGCAGTCCATGGGGTCGGTAAGAGTCGGACACAACTGAGCGACTTCCCTTTCACTTTTCACTTCCATGCATTGGAGAAGGAAATGGCAACCCACTCCAGTGTTCTTGCCTGGAGAATCCCAGGGACGGGGGAGCCTGGTGGGCTGCCGTCTATGGTGTCGCACAGAGTCAGACACGACTGAAGCGACTTAGCAGCAGCAGCAGGCTAACCTATTCAGTGGCTGCAGTGCAGTGTTTGCCATCATATTCACAGCATCCACAAGGCAGATTTGTCTTATGTTTTAACCTGTTTTCAGGATGCCCCAGAGGGATCGATGGCCTAGTTTGATACTTTCTCCAGAATTTATGAGGCAACCATTTTGCAATTGCAACCTTTCCCTATAAAGAAATGAAGCAGTTTGCCCTATAATCAAAACTAAATAGTTTTCTTTATTGTTTTTAGAAAGTGTAGCTCTGTACAGGTTTTTTTTTTTTTTTAATCTATCTAGCACAATACTTAGCACATAATAGAAACTCAATTTTAACATTTGTTGACCTGAACTGAGGCNAATTGCAACCTTTCCCTATAAAGAAATGAAGCAGTTTGCCCTATAATCAAAACTAAATAGTTTTCTTTATTGTTTTTAGAAAGTGTAGCTCTGTACAGGTTTTTTTTTTTTTTTAATCTATCTAGCACAATACTTAGCACATAATAGAAACTCAATTTTAACATTTGTTGACCTGAACTGAGGCACTCACACAGGATTATTGTTTTCATGGCTCTCTTCCACCAGGCACGTTAGTCTACACTGCACTTTCCCCTGTGGGAGGTTGTTAGGAACAACCACTTGTAATATTTCAACTTACTGAGGAGCAAATGCAACATACGGAGGTTAAAGGTGGAACTCTCTAACCTCTGATTGAAATCAAGTCCTCAGGTGTGCAAATGTAATGAAACCTTGAAGCGCACAGGTCCAAACTTCTGTGCCAGTTTCTGTTTGGAATTTGGTCTGTTCTTTTCAGAGGACTTTTACATTTGTTATCACAATGGACTTTGACATAACCCTGTGTATCATAACCAAGTGTGTAGGGTAGGAATAGATGTGAAATTCCAACAGTCACAACTGTGAATTTGGCCTGTGAAAGAATGAAGGCTACAGTGTGAATAGAAGGGTCTCTTTGTCCCACTCTCATTACATTATATGTTAACTCCTAAACTTCTAATGGATCTTTTGTTAATTTTTCAAAAATTATATTTATTCTGTGCCAGGTGTTCACTGAGGCTTTAGGACTACAGCACCTGTCCACAGGACAGACAGGATCCTACTCATTTACTAGGAATCTGTTGACTGGGGGTGCTGCCTCCTAGTGTGCCCACTTCAGTGCTTGGCAGTGGGTGGGCCCTCCCTAGATAATTTTGCTGCTGAGTAAGGTTTGGGAGCAAGTCTGTCTTCTTAGGCTGATAAGCAGATCTAGTGGGATTTTATCAAGTGCAGACACATGTCTGTTCATTTTTTAACATCCTCACTATTAATTTCACTGAGGGCCTTACTTGAAAAGAGTTGCTAAAACAGTTTTCTAAGATCCTGTGCTCAGTCATAGAACTACAATTTTTTTTTTTTTCTTTGGCAATAGAAGCATTACTTAGGTAGATTGAATCTCTTTACCAAAGTTTGTTTGGGGCATTCTTTGTAAAAATTAAAATTGTTGAAAGTTTCTAACCTCAGAAGGCTGTGGTCTACCATTCATACCTTGTTAAAAACATGTGAAACTGCAGGCAGAAGAAAACCCGTTGCTTTTATAAAACACTTTGAAGAGAGTCTCTTTTGTCAGAAGGCTGAGTTAACAAAGTAAGAATACTGACTGTGATCTCTGTGAGTAAGATCCTTTCTGGGACAGCAGGAGCCTTCTTTGTAGGTAATGATGGTGCTTGCTTTGAAATGTGCCCCTGAGAACAAGGTGGAAAGACTTCAGAGACTGGGTTTTCTTTTAGACCAGCTGCTGTTGTAATTGTCATTTGGCGAGCTATACAAGCTTAGAGTAAGGATTCGGGTTTCTGCTGTATAGATCAGCAAATGAAATCTTAGTTAAAATTAAGATTTCTACTTTATAAGATGAGTACCTTTTCCATATGAGCAACGAATTTGCTGAATCACTGTTTGGAGGGTCATTAAAACTGACATCGTCATTTTTCTTGATGTTTATATTCAGGTTTTTTGCTTTCCCAATTATAGTAACATCGGCAACAGGAGTTACACAGAAGCATCACCAGATGACGCATTTGGTTTTGTAATATGAAAAACTTTCAGCCTTCACGTTATTGAATGAATGCTAGAGACTACAGCTAACATGGGAATATGTCATCCTCTTTAAAGAAAAAAAACTGAAGAAAAATGTAATAGCAGTAAAATTTAAAGATTTCAGAATTCTGGAAGGAAGATCTTTTTTAAAAATCACCTACTAGAGTTAATTTGTTACCTAGGGCATAGGGCTGAGTAGACTATCTGTTTAAAGCTGATAGTTTATATTGTTAAAATAGATTATTATCACTTGCAAAGACTGATTAGTGGAAGAATATTAAACATGAAGGTATTGAAAGTTGCAGTTCTCAAGCCTGCAGTAAATCTGTGGTATTTTTAGTGGTTGCCTACGCCAGTTCAATAGGATTTAGAAAAGACAACCTCTTAACGAAAATCCTTTTTGTAAAGTGAGATGAACAGGTGTATAATGCTTCAAAACTATATTGTTTCCTTTTCTTTTTTGTGTTAAGTAAGAATAAAGGACATTGAATATTCTCCCACTCCCTCCACAAATTATTTAGAAAACCTTCTTGGGCTTACTGCCAGCTTTTGGCTCCTTTTGGTAATGGAAGCCAGATGCTACACAACAGGAAATAAACTTTTTTTTTAAAGACCAAAAAAGACATTTGTCTTTAAACTAACAGATGAAGTAATATCCTATTATACAGTGTGACTTCACAGATGCTTTCTTGTAGTTGAGACTTGTTTTGCCAGAATTCTATCCTATACATCCAATGAAATATTTAGAAGACTGAGACTTCAGGTTACTGAGCCAGGCTAGGGTTTTGTTTAACTCAAAATAAGGATTGCGATAAGGACAAGTCTCAAATTCTTCTCTGTTTGATGTTTACTGCAAGAGTGCTATACTGGGCGTCTCTTCTGTGGCAGCAGAAACGGGAAAGGCGCTTCCAGCTGACGTTAACATGGGTAGTTTCCTAACTGAAGGAAATAGCTGTAGATGGTCTCAAATTAGTCTTGCTTCTGGAAGAGGTTTTGGCTCAGTTTTGGTTGCTGGATAAGAATATCTTTGGTGAGTCTCTGGTCTTTCCCAGTGAGGAGTTACTCACCACTTTATAGCAGGCCAGGAGAGACTTAAGTAATGTCTAGGTAATGTTTGCTTTGTCCTTAATAATTCAGCATGGTGGTTATTTTGTGGGGCTGTGTATACACATTACACACCCTATGAGTGTAAAATAATTATTTCTGGACATCTCAGCTGTACGTAGTTCCTTTTTCATTTAGTGAAAACAAGATAGCAACCCGCCTGGGGTTGTATATGCTTTCCCTGGCAGCACAGGCAGTAAAAGCCAACTCTAGTTTCTCATTGTCATCTAGGAAAACAAGTAAAAAGACTGAGGTACTCTGTACCTTAAACAGAGACGTGGACATCCCTGTCAGCAAACTTAAAAGTGTGTGGATATGGATAATAGAGAATCGTGATGAGGGTGAAAGAATCTGTTGACAGTGGTTTCTCTTTTGCTTATTATGACTTACCACGTGGAATTGGTCAGATCACTTCTTAGCATCTTTGTGCTTCTCATTTGAAAATCTGGGTTAACTGCCTTGAAAAGATATTAAAAAAATAATGTCAAATGTTTGCAATGTTGAACAGTTTGTAAAGGGTTTCGATGGCTTGTGAATACAAGGTATTATTTCATAGACTTGGTATATGAAGTCTTAAGTACATTAATAGACATTGTTAATATTTAAATCACAAGAGAATGTATTTTAACACTGATCTACCAACAGTATACTGTTTAATTTTAAATGGGTGTAAAATGTTTTCCAATGAGCTGCAGTGGTGTTTCATGGGTTTTGCTGCTTTGTTTTTTCCTTGTGAGGGAAAACTAACCAACCACAATGTTAATTATGCCCTCAAATGGCCAGTACCAGGTAACACAAGTTGCTTTCCAGTTATCACTTATTCTAGGTTAAGTTCTAATGTTGGTTTAATGAATTAAATGTTAAACCTTGTTGTCAACCTCTAAAAATTGTCTTAAAATCATATGTGGTGAGGTTCCCTCTTTAGGTAATAAGTGTAATAAGTTTATTTTTTGACACTGGGTGAAATGACTTTCCTACATACTTAGAATAAAATCTATCTAAACTTTCTTTACCATGGCCAATAATACTTTCTGTAATGTGAACCGTACCTGCTCCTTCAGCTCCCATTCCACTCTCCCCAGTGAGCTTCTGTCGCACTGGCTTTATGTTGGCCTGCAGTTATTCAGTGACTCAGTCGTGTCCAGCTCTTTGCCACCCCATGGACAGCGGCACGCCAGGCTTCCCTGTCCATCACCAACTCCCGAGCTTGCTCAAATTCATGTCCATCAAGTCAGTGATGCCATCCAACCATCACATCCTCTGTCGTCCCCTTCTCCTCACACCCTCAATCTTTCCCAGCATCAGGCTCTTCAAATGAGTCAGTTCTTCATATCAGGTGGCCAAAGTATTGGAGTTTCAACTTCAGCATCAGTCATTCTATTGAATATTCAGGACTAATTTCCTTTAGGATGGACTGGTTGGATCTCCTTGCAGACCAAGGGACTCTCAAGGGTCTTCTCAAACACCATAGTTCAAAACCATCAATTCTTTGGCACTCAGCTTTCTTTATAGACCAACTTTCACATGCATACATGACTACTGGAAAAACCATAGCTTTGACTAGACGGACCTTTGTTGGCAAAGTAATGTCTCTGCTTTTTAGTAAGCTGTCTGGGTTGGTCATAACTTTTCTTCTAAGGACTAAGCATCTTTTAATTTCATGGCTGCAGTCACCATCTGCAGTGATTTCGGAGCCCCCCAAAATAAAGTCTGACACTGTTTCCACTGTTTCCCCATCTATTTGCCATGAAATGATGGGACCGGATGTCATGATCTTCGTTTTCTGAATATTGAGCTTTAAGCCAACTTTTTCACTCTCCTTTTTTACTTTCATCAAGACGCTCTTTAGTTCTTTCTTGCTTTCTGTCATAAGGGTGGTGTCTGCATATCTGAGGTTATTGATATTTCTCCTGGCAATCTTGATTCCAGCTTTATCCAGTCTAGCATTTCTCATGGTGTACTCTGCATATAAGTTAAATAAACAGGGTGACAATATATAGTCTTGACGTACTGCTTTTCCAATTTGGAACCAGTCTACTGTTGCTTCTTGATCTGTATACAGATTTCTCAAGAGGCAGGTCAGGTGGTCTGATATTCCCATTTCTTGAAGAATTTTCCACAGTTTGTTGTGATCTACACAGTCAAAGGCTTTGGCTTAGTCAATAAAGCAGAAGTAGATGTTTTCTGGAACTCTCTTGCTTTTTCCATGATCCAGCATATGTTAGCAATATGATTCTGGTTCCTCTGCCTTTTCTAAATCCAGCTTGAACATCTGGAATTTCACGGTTCACGTACTGTTGAAGCCTGGCTTGGAGAATTTTGAGCATTACTTTGCTAGTGTGTGAGATGAGTGCAATTGTGCGGTAGTTTGAATATTGTTTGGCATTGCCTCTCTTTGGGATTGGAATGAAAACTGACCTTCTCCAGTCCTGTGGCCAATGCTGAGTTTTCCAAATGTGCCAGCAAATTTGGAAGAATCAGCAGAGGCCACAGGACTAGAAAAGGTCAGTTTGCCTTCCAATTCCAAAGAAAGGCAATGCCAAAGAATGCTCAAAGTACCACCCAACTGCACTCATATCGCATGCCAGCAAAGTAATGCTCAAAATCCATCAAGCTAGGCTTTAATAGTATATGAACCGAGAACTGCCAGATGTACAAGCTATTTCAACAAGGCAGAGGAACCAGAGATCAAATTGCCAACATCCGTTGGATCATAGAAAAAGCAAGCGAATTCCAGAAAAACAGCTACTTCTGCTTCATTGACTACTAAAGCCTTTGATTTCAGGCAGTTCTACACTGACTGACTAGTAATTTCTACCAATGAATCCAAAAGGAAATCAGTCCTGTATATTCATTGAAAGGACTGATGCTGAAGCTGAAGGAAGCTCTAATACTCTGGCTATCTGATGGGAAGAAATGACTCAGTGGAAAAGACCCTGACGCTGGGAAAGATTGAAGGCAGGAGGAGAAGGGGACGACAGAGGATGAAATGGTTGAATGGCATCGCCAACTAGATGGACATGAGTTTGAGCAAGCTTCGGGAGTTAGTGATGGACAGGGAAGCCTGGCATCTGCAGTCCATGGGGTCACAAAGAGTCGGACGTGACTGAGTGACTGAACTGAAAGCCTTTGACTTTGTGGATCACAACAAACTGTGGAAAAGTCTTAAAGAGACTGGAATACAAGATCACCTGACCTGCCTCCTGAGAAACATATAAGCAGGTCAAGAAACAAGTTAGAAACAGACAGGGCACAACAGACTGGTTCCAAATCGGGAAAAGAGTCCGTCAAGGCTGTATATTGTCACCCTGCTTATTTAACTTCTATGCAGAGTACATCATGAGAAAGGCCAGGCTGCATGCCGCACAAGCTGGAATCAAGATCGCCAGGAGAAATATCAGTACCTTCAGGTACGCAGATGATGTTACCCTTATGGCAGAAAGTGAAGAGGAACTAAAGAGCATCTTGACGAAGGTGAAAAAGGAGAGTGAAAAAGCTGGCTTAAAACTCAACATTCAAAAAACTAAGATTATGGCATCCTATCCCATCACTTTATGGCAAACAGATGGGGAAACAATGCAAACAGTGGCAGACTTTATTTTTGGGGGCTCCAAAATCACTGCAGATGATAACTGCAGCCATGAAATTAAAAGACGCTTATTCCTTGGAAGAAAAGCTATGACAAACCTAGACAACATATTAAAAAACAAAGACATTAATATGCTGACAAAGGTCCACAGAGTCAAAGCTATGATTTTTCCAGTAGACATGTATGGATGTGAGAACTGGACCATACAAAGGCTGAGCCCTGAAGAACTGATACTTTTGAACTGTGGTGTTGGAGAAGCTTCTTGAGAGTCCTTTGTACTGCAAGTAGATTAGTCAGTCAGTCCAAAAGGAAATCAACCCTGAATATTCACTGGAAGGACCGATGCTGAAGCTGAAGCTCTAATACTCTGGCCATCTGATTTGAAAAGCTGACTCAATCGAGGAAGCCTTTCTTCTCTACTTGCTATTCTTTAGAACTCTGCCTTCAAATGGATATATCTTTCCTTTTCTCCTTTGCCTTTTGCTTTTTTTCTCAGGTATTTGTAAGGCCTCCTCAGACCACCATTTTGCCTTTTTGCATTTCTTTTTCTTGGGGATGGTTTTGATCACTGCCTCCTGTACAATGTCACAAACCTCCGTCCATAGTTCTTCAGGTACTCTATCAGATCTAATCCCTTGATTCTATTTGTCACTTCCATTGTATAATCATAAGGGATTTGATTTAGGTCATACCTGAATGGTCTAGTGGTTTTCCCTACTTTCTTCAACTTAAGTCTGAATCTAGCAATAAAGAGTTCATGATCTGAGTCACAGTCAGCTCCTGGACTTATTTTTGCTGGCTGTATAGAGCTTCTCCATCTTTGGCTGCAAAGAATATAATCAATCTGATTTCGGTATTGACTATCTGGTGATGTCCATGGGTGGAATATTCTCTTGTGTTGTTGGAAGACGGTGTTTGCTATGACCAGTGCATTCTCTTGACAAAACTCTATTAGCCTTTGCCCTGCTTCATTCTGTACTCCAAAGCCAAATTTGCCTGTTACTCCAGGTGTTTCTTGACTTCCTACTTTTGCATTCCAGTCCCCTATAATAAAAAGGACATCTGTTTTTGGTGTTAGTGCTGGAAGGTCTTGTAGGTCTTCATAGAACCATTCAACTTCAGCTTCTTCAGCATTACTGGTCGGGGCATAGACTTGGATTACTGTGATATTGAATGGTTTGCCTTGAAAGCAAGCAAGCAGAGATCATTCTGTCATTTTTGAGACTGCATCCCTGGTGGCTCAGAGGTTAAAGCGTCTGCCTCCAATGTGGGAGACCTGGGTTCGATCTCTGGGTCGGGAAGATCCCCTGGAGAAGGAAATGGCAACCCACTCCAGTATTCCTGCCTGGAGAATCCCATGGACGGAGGAGCCTGGTAGTCGCTAGTCCACGGGGTCGCAAAGAGTCGGACACGACTGAGCGACTTCACCTTCACCTTCTTCACCCTTCTAAGTATTGTATTTCAGACTCTTGTTGACTATGAGGGCTACTCCATTTCTTGTAAGGGATTCTTGCCCACAGTAGTAGATATAATGGTAACCTGAGCTAAATTCACCCATTCCAGTCCATTTTATTTCACTGATTCCTAAAATGTCGAATTCCTAAATTGCCATCTCCTGTTTGACCATGTCCAATTTAATTCATAGACCTAACATTCCATGTTCCTATACAATATTGCTCTTTACAGCATCAGACTTTACTCCCATCACCGGTCACATCCACAATTAGGTGTTGTGTTTGCTTTGGCTCCATCTCTTCATTCTTTCTGGAGTTATTTCTCCACTGTTCTCCAGTAGCATATTGGGCACCTGCCGAATTGGGGGGTTCATCTTTCAGTGTCCTCTTTTTTTGCCTTTTCATACTGTTCATGGGGTTCTCAAGGCAAGGATACTGAAGTGTTTTTGCCATTCCCTTCTCCAGTGGAGCACATTTTGTCCACTCTGTTGTTCCAGTTCTATTGTTTTCCTCTGTTTCTTTGCATTGATCTCTCCTTGCTATTCTTTAGAACTCTCCATTCAGATGTGTTTATCTTTCCTTTTCTCCTTTGCCTTTTGCTTCTCTTCTTTTCTCAGTTATTTGTAAGGCCTCCTCAGACAACCATTTTGCCTTTTGGCATTTCTTTTTCTTGATGGTTTTGATCACTGCCTCCGGTGCAGTGTTACGAACCTTCATCCATAGTTCTTCAGGCACTCAGTCTGTCAGATCTAATCCCTTGAATCTATTTGTCACTTCCATTGTATAACTGTAAGGGATTTGATTTAGGTCTTACCTGCATGGCCTAGTGGTTTTGCCTATTTCAATTTAAGTCTGAATTTGGCAATAATTGTTCATGATCTGAGCCACTGTCAGCTCGGTCTTGTTTTTGCTGACTGCATAGAGCTTCTCCATCTTCAGCTGCAAAGAATATAATTAGTCTTATTTCGGTATTGACCATCTAGTGATGTCCATGTGTAAAGTTATCTCTTGTATTGTTTTAAGACAGTGTTTGCTATGACCAGTGTGTTCTCTTGACACAACTCTGTTAGCCTTTCCCCCTGTTTCATTTTGTTCTCCATGACCAAACTTGCCTGTTACTCCAGGTATTTCTTGACTTCCTACTTTTGCATTCCAGTCCCCTATGATGAAAAGGACATCTTTTTTGTGTGTTCATTCTAGAAGGTCTTGTAAGTCTTCATAGAAATGTTCAACTTCAGCTTCTTTGGCATTAGTGGTTGGGGCATAGACTTGGATTACTGTGATATTGAATGGCTTGCCTTGGAAATGAACAGAGATCATTCTGTCGTTTTTGAGATTGCAACCAAGTACTGCATTTCAGACATGAAACTATGAGCCATGTTGGGCCGTACAGTGTGCCAGTTTCTTTCCCGTCTTAGGGCCTCTTCCTGACGTTTATGAGGTAAAATCCTCCTCCCTCAAGCTTTAGCTAAAACGTCTTCTAAGAGAGACTTCCATCATGACCTCCTTTTCTAAAGTAGAAAGTCCTTTGTTCCTTATCACAGAACCTGGAGGGTTTTTTTTCTTCTCTATCACATAGCATATCCAACTGATTAACAAATCCTTTTAGCTCTACTTTCAAAACACATCCAGTATTTGCCACCTCTACTCATCTCCATCTCTGCCACTCTAGTCTAAGCCACCACGATCTCTCACCCAGGTGACTGCAGTATCCCTGTCACCCTGCCGCCACCTTAGTCTCTTTGGCCGACTTACCCAACAGCCAGAGTGGAGCTGATCAAAAGCCTTCACATGGTTCCCTTTCACTCAGTGAAAACCAGCATCTTGATCTCCGTAGTTTGGCTTTAACAAGCTGGCCATCCTTGGAAGCCCTCTTTGTCTCCTCCTGCCCCAGCCACGAAATACACACAGACACACGCAGTGTGCTCAAGCCTCATTGGCTGCAGTCCTTATTATTGCCAGTCATGCTTCCTCCCAGGGTCTTTGCTCTTCTTTTCCCTCTGCCTCCAATGCTGGTCCCCTCAGTAGATCTACGTGAGGCACTTATTCAGTCCTTCACGTCTGGAGTCTAATATCATCCTTGTTGCCTGTTCTTAAATTTCAACCTCCCACGTCCACACCCCTTCTTGCCTCTTCTTTCCTTTAAAAAAAAAAACAAACATTTTTTTGCTATCTAGTATATATTTTCTCATGCTGTTTCTCCCATGTGAGTATAAGCTCCATGAGGGCAAGGAGTTAGCTGAGTTCACTTGTATATCCCCAGAATGATGTTTGGTATTATTGAATATATGATGTTGGATGAATAGTGTTTATCATAGTTTTCAGGTTTGTTTACTTATTTGCTGTCTGACTTCCCCTGTAAACCTGGGAGTATCAGGAAACCAGGAACTTCATCCATTTACTCAGCATTCTAGCCAAATCTTAGCGTGGTGTCTAGCAACAAAGCAGCAGTGTAGTTTGCGTGGTAACTCAGTCATAGCTCACACTTTCATTGCGCTATGGCAGTCAGCAACAAAGTCATTCACTTGTGCATCAATGAATACTAATAACTTTGCCCATGTACTGCCGCTTAGTTTGTAAAGTACTTCCTTGTGTGTTATTTCATTTGATTTTCACGATCATATTGACAGGACAGTCATCTCTCTACACAAGAATACTCAATGTAGGGATATTTAAAGTCACTCTGTTTAAAGCGTTCACTTGGTAAATGGCAGTCAGAACTGAACTCCAGATTTTCCTACTCAGTTCAGTGCATTTTCCACTGTTATCAAAGGACCTCTCCAACTTACTATGCAGAAAAGTGTTTCAGGCACCTATGTTACAACTATTGTCCTTTTTTGTATCAGTGAATTTTTGTTTCTGGGATTGCGTGTAACAAAACTAATGCTGTCATATATGCACATATGCCTAGAAGAGAGAGTGTTGAAAAGCGAGGTTTAAAATGGAAATATGGTTCTGTGTTAAATGAAAGTCTGAGCTACGACTTGAGTTACCACACAAACTGTTCTGCTGCTTTGCTTATCTGGTTTGCTCATCTTGAAGAAGGAATGAAAAGAAATAGAAAAAATGAGAGACCTGCGGTAGTGTTCTTATCACTGATGTCGTTTTCCTTTTTTTGACTTAAGTTTTAGTACACTGAGAAGGCCGGGATCTCTAACACACTTGCTTTGACAGTTGTATTCATAGCAGCCCAACTCATGGGACTTTAGGTTTGCCTGTACTTTGGCAACTAATTATGATCTTAGATGTCACAGTGCTGGATGATCATTCCTAAACAAATGAATACACCTCCATAAAGTACATCACTATTCTTGACGTCTTGTCAGTAAGGGTACGTCAAGAGTACAGTACCTGGTAAAAGGCCCCATTGTCACTGAACTTTAAGTAGAATCTGGGTTTCCTTCTGAGCCATTCCATCTTCCATTGGGATCTAACTTAAACTTTATACATTGGGTTGGGTTTTAGTTCATTCTTATTTTAAGCCCTGGTTTATGTAAAATCTTGAAATAAGATCATTTGCACTACCCTAATAGGACTTGCTTGTTATGCTAGATCTCCAACTTGCTGCTGAGCTTGGGAAGACATTACTGGATCGAAACACAGAGTTGGAGGATTCTCTTCAGCAGATGTACACAACCAATCAGGAGCAGTTACAGGAAATCGAGGTAATTTACTCAACGGGAGAGTTACTTTTGCGGTATTGGCTGTCTCTGCTCTTATTCCAATTGTATTCTACTAAAGTAACACTTGCAATTAAAAGTAATGTTTATAATGTAGACTTTTTAAGTATAAAGAACCATGGAAAGTGTATAGAGGTTGGTTTTTACTGTCTTTAAGCTTTCTCAGTGCATAAATCTGCTATGATGAAAGACATTTCTCTCTAACCCTTTGGTGAAGTATACTTAGAAGTAAATGGTCCAGTATTTACCAATAAGTGAAGCAAAGTAAAGCTGTGAATATTACATTTAGTTTTTTATTTTTTCTTTTAAAAATGAATTATGTAATATTTAAGATTTGCAAAGAGGTACAAGAGAAAAATACAGGGGTACCCTTGTACCCACCAACCAGACTGAGAAAACTGTCTGTTGAGACTCCCTCCGTAAACCCTGCTTGGCTGCGGCCCCTCCCCTTAACCAAACACCATCCTAAATTTGATGAAAATTTTTTAAATTATAGTACCTGATTTCATAATACGAAAGATGTTAGCTTAAAGGCTTTAAAATGGAAGTGCTATTTTGTAAATGGTCCCATTAATGTAGCCCAACTATGTGTAGGCCAGGTGACTATAAAGGTGATAGTTATGGATATTAACCAAACAATTGTCCATCAGAACATTTCATGTCCCAGACTACCCTCCCACCTTAAAAAAGTCTTGCACTTAAAATAGTAGCTCCTTCTCCTCAAATTGATACAGTGGAACCAGGACTCTTATAAGTCTATGTGCAGGAAAATGTAGAAGACCTTAGAACACAGAAACCATTCATCATGGTCAGAACTTACTAGGCTCTGATTATATACTGAACCAGGTGCTAGAAATGCAAAGTAGATGACATAGTCCTTGACTTCAATCAAAATTACAGATTTCCGTTTTTGAATACGAACAAACCTGTCATTAAAACTAAGACAAATTTATCATTTCAGTATTCTTACTTTTACATAGTGATCATAATTAAGATGCATACAGTAGATTCCCCTCCCCCCATCTCAGGGTTTATGAATTTAGCCAATGATGTGACAAAATATGCTTTTATAATTCTAGAAAGGTGTACCTTGTAATGATATTGAAGTCATCAGCCATCATTTTAAGTATATTCTATATCAGAAGATCATAGAACTTCCCATACCTAAAGTTGAATTTATTACTCATAGAATTGGGCAGAAACCTAAAAATGCAGGAGAACCAGGCATTTTAAAACTGTGATATCCAAGTGTTATACATGGTCAAGAAACTCATTCCTGTTTTGTTTCATGGGCTTTGTTTTTCAACTTGGAAAGATGAAAGATTGGAAGATTTCATAGAGTGGTCCCAGGGCATATACCTGAAGTTTATCATATACTGTGTGGTACATTTATTTGAATAGTCTAAATACCTTGTATTGGTGTTTTCCATGAAAGCACCTACAAATCACCATAACTGAATACTGTAGTGAATACTTATTTTAGCACATCTGCCAAATACAGATTTAAAAAGTCCAAGTAGTTGTATAATTAGAGAATGATGCCTATTTGTTACTGTAAGGATTACAAACACAATTGCTTTATGATCTAAGTTACCTGTCTTTCTACTTTTGTTTTCTGTGGTATTGAAAATGATTAAACAATTAAAAGAGATCACTGACATTCTGAAAAAAATCCAAAGATCTTTGAGATTATCCAAATCTATAAATAACACTCCACTATCTATTGTCTTCCGTAAGATTTTTTTTTTCCTTAAAAAATGTTTGTATTCAAGCTTTCACACAGATGTGGTACCGTGGCCCCAGCAGTCACCTCTCCCCGACCCCTGACTCTTATAAGATATTGAAAAGGATAATAGAAATGAAGTATCCAGGTCAGACCTTAATGATTAAATAAATATACAATCAGCTATATGTATTAATATAAAGCTAATTGAGTAAGTTTAGCCTAGAGTACTTCCAGAAACATTTCCATAGATCTCTTGTTTCTGTAATCCAGTGGTTCATAGACCAAGTATTGTAGTGTTCAACATTTTACTCTTTATCCAAAGCTATTTTTTGAGTAAGAACAAAGATTTCTTCTCTTTAGAAATCTTAGATTTCTTCTCTGCCATTATGGTTGACTTTTTTCTTTCTCTTTATAAATCGCTTCCTGAAAGTCAATAAGGAGTGGGATGAAATGGAGATGAAATGGCAATTCTGTCTAAACCCACTTACCAGCCAGGGGCCTCCTACAGACTAGAATTACTGCCCGCTCGATTTATACCTGTTCCCAGGCAGACTTGCAGATCACGATAGACTTCCAAGATCTCTGTCCAATAGTCTATACCAAGGATGGCCTGAACACTCTCGTAAAAGTAACCAAGCAGCTGAAGAACCTAATTCTCTACTAAATGATGACCCATGCAGTATGTATAGTGTCTCTTATCATTATACCCTTGGAGAGACCCCTAAACTTTATAAGGACTCTTCCTGTAATTCAAACCTGATGTCTTTTTCTCTCTTTTAAGTAAACTTTTTAAAAAATATACAGAAAAAAACACAAATGCTAAGTCAGATAATTCTCATAAAAATACCCTTGCAGCCCACACCCAGGTGAGAAATGAGAAAGTGGGCTTCCTTAGCGGCTCAGTGGTAAAGAATCTGCGTGCCAGGCTGGGAAGATCCCACATACTGTGGAGCAGCCAAGCCCTGTGCCACAGCTATTGAGCCTGCGCTCTAGAGCCCAGAAGCCGCAACTACTGAAGCCCACTCGCCTAGAGCTTCTTGTGCTCTGCACCGAGAGAAGCCACCACAATGGGAAACCCATGCCTTACTGCTTTCTGCAACTAGAGAAAAGCCTGTGCAGCAATGAAGACCCAGAACAGCCAAAAATTTTAAAAATAAAAAAATTAGAAAAAAAAGAAATAAGAACATTATCAGCTCTTCCAGTCACCACCCCCACTAAGCAGCACTCTAATACCCTTATATCAGTTTAGCCTATCTTTGAACTTTACATAAATGGAATCACTTGAACAAGTTTTAAACTAACTTTTTAGAATGTTCATTGGAAATTTTCCTGATTTGAAAAGTAATACATGATCATTTTTTAAATTTAGAAAATATATTGAAAACCAAAATGGAACCTCTCTACCAACCCAGAGAAATTTTAAATCAGCCAGAAAATAGTCCTGGAACAAACTACTCAAGAGTGGATAATGAATGATGAGGAACTGGTGAAAATACTAGGATAAAATCCCCCAAACTGTGACTCATTATGGAAATAGACAACTGGGAAACTGTCAAAGGATATTTTCTCAGTAGAACCTACAAGTATGCTTTCAAAAACTGTTCGTGGGTTTCAAACAGTCCTCATAAAAATTTATCAGTATTTTATTAGGCATTGTGTTTTAAAAAAACAAGATTAAATAAGCTTTGAAAGTAATGATTGGCTCCAGAGATGCCTATATAACCTGTGTGGCTTTTACTCAGCATCTAATTTTTCATGATTCCAGAGCAAGGTTTTTTTTCTTGGCTGAAGAGAAGGAGAGAAGCTTTGGGGAATAATGAAATCTGACACCATCAAACACGATTGGATTCTCTTAAAGTTTCTGACAGTTGTGTGAGCAGCCTACAGCCTTGAGTTTTTGTTGCTTCTCTGCCTGGAAACCTGCGTTATCCCCACAGAAGTCAAAGAAGTCTGGCCTTAGGGGCCCTTATTTCAAGAGCTCATGTCTTCCTTGAAAATTTTAAAGCATTCTGTGCTTCCCCTACTACGTTTATCAATATTCTACCATATATTATACTTATTTCTTGATTTGTTTTATTCTCCTTCTCTCCCCGCCCTGCCTTACCTTCCCATTTTCCACTGCAACTTTGAAGGCTGTTGCTGGTTTATTCATGGTCTTTCACACATAGTAGATAATCAATGAGTACTTGTTCAAATTAATAGCTTAACAGAGGACAGATAAGCAGTTTACAAAGCACTTGCAATAATTCCTAGATGTTTCCACCTCTGGAGATTTTGAAAGGAAGTGAAAGGAGCTCTGACCTCAGTGTTAGAAGATTCAGACCTAAACCCTCAATTCCATACCAAATAGCTAGACTTTCAGTTCAGTTCAGTACAGTCGCTCAGTCATGTCCGACTCTTTGTGACCCCATGGACTGCAGCACGCCAGACTTCCCTGTCCATCACCAACTCCCGAAGCTGGCTCAGACTCATGTCCATCGTGTTGGTGATGCCATCCAACCATCTCATCCTTTGTCGTCCCTGTCTCCTCCCGCCTTCGATCTTTCCCAGCATCAGGCTCTTTTCAAATGAGTCATCTCTTCGCATCAGGTGGCCAAAGTATTGGACTTTCAGCTTCAGCATTAGTCCTTCCAGTGAATATTCAGGACTGATCTCCTTTAGGATGGACTGGTTGGCTCTCCTTGCAGTCCTTTGGACTCTCAAGAGTCTTCTCCAACACCACAGTTCAAAAGCATCAGTTCTTTGGCACTCAGGTTTCTTTATAGTCGAACTTTCACATGCATACATGACTACTGGAAAAACCATAGCTTGACTAGATGGACCTTTGTTGACAAAGTAATGTCTCTGCTGTCTGGGTTGGTCCTAACTTTTCTTCCAAGGAGTAAGCATCTTTTAATTTCATGGCTGCAGTCACCATCTGCAGTGATTTTGGCGGCTAAAAAAATAAAGTCTGGCACTGTTTCCACTGTTTCCCCAGACTTTCAGCTTCAGCATTAGTCCTTCCAGTGAATATTCAGGACTGATCTCCTTTAGGATGGACTGGTTGGCTCTCCTTGCAGTCCTTTGGACTCTCAAGAGTCTTCTCCAACACCACAGTTCAAAAGCATCAGTTCTTTGGCACTCAGGTTTCTTTATAGTCGAACTTTCACATGCATACATGACTACTGGAAAAACCATAGCTTGACTAGATGGACCTTTGTTGACAAAGTAATGTCTCTGCTGTCTGGGTTGGTCCTAACTTTTCTTCCAAGGAGTAAGCATCTTTTAATTTCATGGCTGCAGTCACCATCTGCAGTGATTTTGGAGGCTAAAAAAATAAAGTCTGTCACTGTTTCCACTGTTTCTCCATCTATTTGCCATGAAGTGATGGGACCAGATGCCGTAATCTTAGTTTTCTGAATGTTGAGCTTTAAGCCAACTTTTTCACTCTCCTCTTTCACTTTCATCAAGAGGCTCTTTAGTTCTTTGCTTTCTGCCATAAGAGTGGTGTCATCTGCATATCTGAGGTTATTGATATTTCTCCCAGAAGTCTTGATTCCAGCTTATGCTTCATCCAGTCCAGCGTTTCTCATGGTGTACTCTACATATAAGTAAATAAGCAGGGTGATAATATACAGCCTTGACATACTCCTTTCCCGGTTTGGAACCAGTCTGTCTGGTTCCAGTCAGACTCCTTTGTTATTCCATGTCCAGTTCTAACTGTTGCTTCTTGACCTGCATACAGATTTCTTAAGAGGTAGGTCAGGTGGTCTGGTATTCCCATCTCTTGATCAATTTTCCACAGTTTGTTGTGATCCACACAGTCAAAGGCTTTGGCATAGTCAATAAAGCAGAAGTAGATGTTTTTCTGAAACTCTCTTGCTTTTTTGATGTTCCAATGGATGTTGGCAATTTGGTATCTGGTTCCTCTGCCTTTTCTAAATCCAGCTTGAACATCTGGAAGTCCACAGTTCACATACTATTGAAGCCTGGCTTAGAGAAGCTTGAATATTACTTTGCTAGCATGTGAGATGAGTGCAATTGTGCAGTAGTTTAAGCATTCTTTGGCCAGATTTTAGGCCAATGAATTACCTCTCAGATCCTGTTTGCTCTGCTGTGTAATGGTGATAAGAACGCTTGCACGACATTAGCACAGGGCTGTGCTGAGGCGATGAAATGATATATACACTTATATATATGTAAGTATATATTTTGGACAGTATGAATTGTTGCACTGTTGATCCGTGTTTCAAGAATTTTAGTAATGAAAGAATCTTAATTCTGAAAAAAATAAATCCTTTTCAAGTACTGGAAAGTAGATCTAAATTAGAACAAGCAAAGCTTTTAATAATGAGATTATAAGTGGTTTTTATTTTCGTATTTCATACTTTTTAACTTTTTCCTAAATTTCCTCCAAGGGAAATTTTAATCAGGGGAGAGAGGTTTTTCAAAGGTAGTGGGAAACATTTCTTCAGTGTTGTAGAAGGTCATTTTGATACTAAGTTCAGAGGAGTTGGGCTGTAATCTTTAATATAAGGATAATCCCAACACTACATAAAAGCCAAATTTCCATTCCATTCCTTATGAGTGTTTGGCTGTGTCTGTCTTTTCCAGCATTCCAGGTCAGGGTTCTACAGTTGCAAATAGGTGTTAATATAATCCTTCTGGCCTTTTTCAAAGGTTTGCCTCAATTGTAAAGGCAGCTTGCTTATAGCTTTTTCATATAACTTGGACCTTATACTCCTAAAAGGCATATACTCCTTGAGGTGACATTCTGTACATATTCTAAGACATTTGGGAGACAACCCACAGAACTTAAACTTTGATGCTCTTGCCTATAAGTTGACATTTTTGCCTATGATTTTGCTACCCCCATGTTCCCCTTCTGCCATTGTTTTGCTTAAATATCTCCTCATCACTCTCCTCTGTTTAATATGGTAAATACTTGTGTACTGAAGCTCTTTTTGGCACTTGAATTTTAGGATCTCTGCAGTCCAGGCAGATTCATTTGAGGCTGTGATCAAAGATTCTGATTTGAAAAAACCAGAACATAGGAAGCATAGCCATGCCTTTAAATGAAGAGTAGAAAATAAGCAAATCGATTTCCTTGTAGAATTGGAAAAATTTGATTAAATACTAATTTGAAGTTTTAGAGGCCAACCTTAAAGCGATGTCTGACTACCTGGATTCTGATTCTCTGGTCTCATATCACTCACTGCTTGCTGAGAGGGCTCAACATTTTTCTTAGAAGTTGCTGACCAGTTTAGTCAAACTCCTTTGTTAGGTAACCTATCACAGAGTCTTGGAGAAGTGAAGGGCTTTTCTGATTAGCTTTGATTTAATAATAATAATAAGATTAAACTCCTATTACATGAAAACAAGCTCCCTGCCAGTCTTCAGGTTGTCCTTAAAGCCAAGTCATCTAAGACCAAAATATCACAAGTTCTTCCTAAACGGTTTCATTGTGTTTTCCCACCCCCCACAGATTTTTATATATCAAATAAGGGGGACCTACTGTAGTTTTCTAAACAGCCTCTTTGTACTTATTTACATACTGACTTGTTTCCTTTATACTGGCCACAAATCTAATTTAAACATTGTATCTTTAAAAAGGTTCAATATCTTGGAGCCCATGTAAGAGAGGCTTGTTAAAAAAAGTCTGTTTCAGATTGCTGGGGCATAGCTGTGCCATGGGGAATAAACACAGAGAAATTATCTGTAAATGGAGCCAAGGGGGAAGAATTAGTGACTAACCAGAGCCTTTTCCCAAAAGGGCTATAGCCAGAGCTCTTCTCAGCCTCTCTGAATGAACCTCTCAACATTCCAGCAGTCTGAGTTGTGGTACCGGGCATGATAAGCTATTGTGAAGAGAGGTCTAGAAATTGTCAGTTACCAATATTTTTTTAGTCCCTATTGTGGATCAAGAATTGTGCTAAGTGGACTAGGTATATAAGAGGCTTCCCTTCTTCAAGGAGGATTTATGATGTTAACAAGTAAGCAATTTGGTTGTTTATTAAGTGCAAAGTGTTTTGAGAGAAATTATTCCATAACATCTTGCGGGGAGCCGCCCTCTGTTGGGGTCTTGCTTGTCAAGACGTGGCCCTGGGAACGGGTCCTGGAAGGACTGACTCAACCTCTTGAGCCATAACTGTTCCCTGTCCCGCCACCCCTTGATCTTGATAAATCTGCCATATACCTGGTCCCAAAGTCAGCAATCTTAATGACTTTGTTTATCACCCTTTGTCAAGCCTTTGGGAAAAACAAGACGCTCAAGGGTCTGAGCTGTCCGTCACTCCGGCACCATTCTGATGATTGAACTGTTCTGTGAAGTTAATCAGTAAACGCTGTATGACCTACTCTCTTCTGCACCAAATAGTATATAAACTGCACTTCAAATAAAGACGGCATCGATCAGCTTGTCGGAACTGTGGCTGGCTGGTCGGTCCTCTCGACCCCATTCTTTGTACTTAAGCTTTCTTTTCTCAGCCGTCTCCGCTCCTGTTTCAGTACCTGCTCGACTTTGCCGGCTGGCACTGGCAACATCTTACGGAAAAACCCAAACAAATTTTTTGGCCAACCCAACGACAGCGTCCCTTGGGAGTGGTACAGCTTTAAACAGGGTGGCCTAGAAAGGCTTCTGAAGCCTTTATGTTTGCGTGGAGGCCTAAAGGATAATCTTGAATGTTTTAGCCATCTTTCTGCTGTGGGTCCCTTTGGCTTTCTAGTGACTCTTTGATGACCCTCTTAAAATACATAAAATACACAGAATTACAAAGGGAATTGGTTATATTGAAATGACTATAAAAATACTGAAAAAATAAATTTCTGATATATTAACATGTGTTTATTAATACATTAAATATCAAAATCAAATGGTAATCTAAAAATTGTAATTTCAAATAGTGATGAAATAAATCAGGATTTCTGCAACCACTATCATATAATAACTGTGGTTTCTGGTGGTGATGAACTCCTAAGGATTCCTCATACTACTGGTGGTTTGTTGCTTCCATTCCTAATTGAAGAAAATGCTAAATTTCAGTTAGAAGTTAGTGAAAATGAAGATATAACTTTTCTTCCAACCAAGTTCTTGGATCCTCTCAATTCTACCCAGGGACCTCAGGTCAAGAACTGCTGGATTAGATGGAGCCAACCAGGAAAAGTGAGGCCCTGGGAGAGGGGAGAGGAGGATAACAAAGGCCCTCGAGGAAGAGGGAGCTGGCCTTAGCGTGAGACAACCACACAATTTCAAGATAAAATTACCCCCTGAGTGGGAAATAAGGACTACAGATGAAACTGGAAAATCCATTAAGAGACAGGAAAATGGTAATACTAAAACATAACAGGCATTGTTGGGGTTTTTAAAGGTATGATTTGAATTGTGGTTAAAATGAAGTCTTATCACTTAGAGATATATAAATATGTATATTTAAGCTGTCTTGGATTTGCTTTAAATTGATTGAGGCTTGGGAGAACAAAAGAGATGAAACAAGATTGTGTATTGACAGTTGTTGAAATTGGATGATGTGCTGAGGGTTTGTTAGACCATTTTTTCTGCATTTATGTATGTTTGAAGTTATCCATTTAAAGTTTTTTAAAATGCAGTAGATAAGCCATCTGTAGAGAGTATTTGGGTAGACTGAAAATTTAGGAAGGAGCACTCACAATTAAGTAGTATATGAGGGCTTTCCTGGTGGCTCAGATGGTAAAGAATCCACCTGCAATGCAGAAGACCCAAGTTTGATCCCTGGGTTGAAAAGATCCTCCTGGAGAAGGGAATGGCACCCCACTCCAGTATTCTTGCCTGGAGAATTCCATGGACAGAGGAGCCTGACAGGCTACAGTCCATGGGGTCGAAAAGAGTTGATTTCAGGGAATTATGACTGTAGGAACATGTCACAGTATAACATGATAAAGAGTGCTGTTGTGATACAGTTAAAATATAGCCTAATTTTATTGAATAACTGCAAGTTGTTCATTGTTGATCCAAGGGAATGTTTATGTCTCCTAGACCCATGAGAAAGAGACATTGGTTTGGAGGAGGCAAGGCTTCCAGGATTTTCCATTTCTGAGATCAACATTTTTCTAATAAGTGTGATCCACAGACCACTTATACTAACATCATCTGGGGTTTTTACTAAAAATGCAGAATCCTGATTCAATCCCAGTCTCATGGACTCAATTTTAGGGGAAAGGGGCCCAGGTTCTTATACTTTTATAAATCCCCTAGATGAATTTTAGCACATTAAAAGTTTGAAAACTTAACTGTAAATAAGAATGAAATAGCTGCTCTTATTGAGCAGTTTTACCATTTGCAAGATAGCATGCTGAACCCTTCCCTAGGTGATGAAGAAATTTCACCTTAGAAAAACTGAGTTACTTATAGGAGTCATCCAATTAGAAATGGCAAAGTGGGACTCCAAACCAAATTCCAACCCCACAGCCTGTGCTCTTAGCTACTCGACTGCTGCCTCCCGTCAGGCCGTCTCTCTCCTCTGGTCCTCTGTCCACCAAGACTTCCATGGGCACTGGCCTCCCACCTGCTCTTTAGGGGCAGATCCTAAGGAGGATGTGAATAATCCAGTTACTGGGCAGGAATATCTCTTAAATTAATAATTAGTGTCTTGTCTATGCTGCCTCCAATACAGGAGTTGCAGGTTCAATCCCTGGTTCTGGAAGATCCCCTGGAGAAGGAAATGGCAACCCACTCCAGTATTCTTGCCTGGGAGATCCCATGGACAGAGGAGCCTGGCAGGCTACGGTGCATTAGGTCGCAAAAGAGTCAGACATGACTTAGTGACTAAACACACACATGCTATGTATTAGACTTTTAGATTGTTGTGAATTGTCCCAAAGAATGGTTGAGACCTCTGTTGTTTAGTCGCTAAGTTGTGTCTGACTCTTCATGACCCCATGGACTCAGCACACCAGGCTCCTCTGTCCTCTGTCACGGAGTTTGCTCAAGTTCGTGTCTATTGAGTCGGTGATGCTATCTTAATGATCTCATGCTCTGCTGCTCTCTTCTGCTTTTGCCTTCAATCTTTCCCAGCCTCAGGGTCTTTTCCAATAAGTCTGCTCTTCGCATCAGGTGGCCAAACTATGCTTCAGCTTTAGCATCAGTCCTTCCAGTGAATATTCAGGGTTGATTTTCTTTGGGATTGACTAGTTTGATGTCCCTGCAGTCCAAGGGAGTCTTAAGAGTCTTTTCCAGCACAATTCAAAAGCATCAGTTCTGTGGCACTCAGTTTTCTTTATGGTCCAACTCTTACATCTGTACAGGACTACTGGAAAAAAACCATAGATTGACTATACAGATCTTTGTTGGCAAAGTGATGTTTCTGCTTTTTAATATACTATCTAGGTTTGTCATAGTTTCCTTCCTCAGTCGTGTCCAACTCTTTGTGACCTCATGGACTATAACCTGCCAGGCTCCTCTTTCCATGGCATTTTCTTGGCAAGAATACTGGAGTGGGTTGCTATTTCCTTCTGCAGGGGATCTTCCCAACCCAGGGATCAAACCCAAGTCTCCCACATCTCCCGCATTGCAGGCAAATTTTTTATTGCTGAGCCACAGGGGAAGCTCTACTTCAGTTCAGTTCAGTCGCTCAGTCGTCTCCGACTCTTTGCGACCCCATGAATCGCAGCACGCCAGGCCTCCCTGTTCATCACCATCTCTCGGAGTTCACTCAGACTCACGTCCATTGAGTCAGTGATGCCATCCAGCCATCTCATCCTCGGTCGTCCCCTTCTCCTCCTGCCCCCAATCCCTCCCAGCATCAGAGTCTTTTCCAATGAGTCAACTCTTCGCATGAGGTGGC
>SJYT01022972.1:24496-64069 GCA_006410635.1 Cephalophus harveyi
GAGGTGGCCAAAGTACTGGAGTTTCAGCTTTAGCATCATTCCTTCCAAAGAAATCCCAGGGTTGATCTCCTTCAGAATGGACTGGTTGGATCTCCTTGCAGTCCAAGGGACTCTCAAGAGTCTTCTCCAACACCACACTTCAAAAGCATCAATTCTTCGGCGATCAGCTCTACTTGAGACCTTATAATTGACATAAAGTAGCCTGCAGAATGTCTGCAGTTGTTAAACACATTTCTATATTCTTTTTTCCACTCCAGTGTTCTGAAGAGATTGAACACATTCCCATCAGTGACAGGAACCCACCAGGACATTGCCAGCCAGAGGGAAGGATTAAGGGCACACCTCTAGGAGAGGCTGGTGGGGATTGGGGGAGTGGAGTAAACAGGCTTTCACAGGGGCGATGCCTTGTGCTCATTCCCTCTCATTTAATATTTTCAGTCCTACAAAGTGAAAGTCGCTCAGCTCTGTCCAATTCTTTGAGACTCCATGGACTATACAGTCTATGGAATTCTCTAGGCCAGAATACTGGAGTGGGTAGCCTTTCCCTTCTCCAGGGGATCTTCCCAACCCAGGGATCAAAACCAGGTCTCCTGCATTGCAGGCGGATTCTTTCCAGCTGAGCCATAAGGGAAGCCCAAGAATACTGGAGTGGGTAGCCTATCCCTTCTTCAGGGGATCTTCCCAATCCAGGAGTCAACCAGGGTCTCCTGCACTGCAGGCGGATTCTTTACCAACTGAGCTATGAGGGAAGCCCCTTCAGTCCTACAAGGTAGGTACTAACTGATCCACAATTCATTTTAAATTCTGAACCCAAAAAGCTCTATAAAAACAAGGGTTTTTTTGGCCCAAGGGCAGCAAATTCATTTGACAGCAAACCTTCACCTGAACTTGCAGGAGGGTTTCTGTAATCTTTACTGATACTCTCTGATGAGAGTATTACATCTTGATTACAGGGTTTTGCCCAGCCCTCACTGAGGATGGTATAAAGTGTGTGTTGTCTTCCTAAAATTCAAAGAATTTTCCCAAGCATTCTCAGCCAAGAGTTTCAGGGGTATGAAAATGTATGAGAATGAAGTGTTTTCTCAACACTTTGCTACTGAACTGTGTAACTAGATTTGAAAAAAGAGCTCATATACTTTTTTCAACTCTGCCACACTGCCATCTAAAGAGCCCGTTGAAAGTCATGTAGCCTGTTCTTTGAAAGAAGTCCATTAGCTTTGCAAATACTTAACAGATGTGTCTGAAGATCCTCGAGAAAGTATTTTTAAAGTTGTGTCTTTGGTCTGTTACCATTTGGCCATTGGTAATGCTTCAGACTTAGCTTTTGCCTCTTTCTGGTTGTGCCCCCAGAGAAATATTATGACTGTTTCATATGGAATAGATAATAGTGTTTCATGGTCTTCAAGTGGAGTCCAGTGGCAGGGAGAGTCGGGGAGATGCTGGGGGTAGGGAATCAAGGTAACGTGACAGCAAGGCGTTAAAATTGTGATTATTCCCCTTTACCCTCAGGCGATTGGAAAGCACCCTTAGCAAAATAAATAATCTGGCAGATTTCTCACAAATAAGGAGGATTATGGTGACAACATTCTCACAGAATTAAAAATATTATTGAATAATATTAAGTTCAAGTATCTTTTTCTGGTTAAGTCAATATTTTTTTCCCTATCCTTTGTCCAGAATATCTCACCTAGAAGAAAGAAATCAAATATTTTTCAAGCAAAAATCATCTAAAATCCTCCCTCTTAGACTTTCCTTAGTTCTGTAAAATATATTTTTGCTTAAACTTTGATGATGTGTTCCAAGCGTTTTCTCTTGTGGGATTATCATGTCTTGCCTAGATTTTCCTGTCAAATATTAATTTTATGTGTGTTTTGTGCTTTATAAGAGTAGACCAGCCTAAACTGTATTGGTGAGCTTTAGGGGAACTAAACATATAAAGGACGGCCTGTACTCAGCACCTTTTAAGAAAAGTAGTTTAATTGAGATTTGAAGTTCTTCATTTCGTAAAATAAACTTGTGGTATTGTGGTATTATCTGACCTTTGTCCCCCTGTCCTGAAGCCCTCGGAATTTCCTGAATGATAGAATGAGACTGGTTGCCAGAGGAGCCGACCACATGATGAGAGGGTTAGAACTTTCAGCCCCGTCGCCAGCCTCTGCAGAGGGGTCAGGGACTGGAATCAAGTTTGTTCACCAGTGGCCCATGATTTAATTAATCATGCCTGTGCCATGAAGCTTCAGTAAAACTCTGAAAGGAGACTAAGGGGTTTCCAGGGAGGGTGGTGCATCTGAGAAGAATAAAACTGTAAGTAAATCTCTTTCCCAAGCTCTGTGTGTTCTTTTAGCGGATTATTGAGTGTGAGGGGAGGTCATGGGAATTCCCAAATTTATAGCTATTTGGTCGAAAGGACGGGTGGTCCCTAGGACTTACCTCTGGTACCTGAATTGGGGGCAGTTTTGTGGAACTGGGCCCTTATCACTCCAGGTAGTGTCAGAATTGAAGTGAATTGCAGGATACATTCTATATGATACCTGGAATCCTGCAGGTATCCCACATGTCTAATGTGTAACCTGGTCACAATGATCTCTTCCAGTATCTGACCAAGCAGGTGGAGCTTCTGCGGCAGATGAATGAACAGCATGCAAAGGTTTATGAGCAATTAGACGTCACAGCGAGGGAACTGGAAGAAACAAATCAAAAGCTCGTTGCTGACAGCAAGGCCTCACAGCAAAAGATTCTGAGGTAAATTTTTTAGAATCCATTGAAGAAGCCCTAGGGGAAGTCATTTAGTATAAACTAGAATGGAACATGGCTGTAGTGGGTTCAGGTCAGTATGGGGTAAGCTTTAATTTAATTCTCTATGGAGAATAGAGATTAAGTAGAAGTCTTTTCTAATTACAAAAGCCCAGTTTGAGTGGTTGCCAACTAAGCTCTCCTCACTGCTTATGCCTTTAATTTAATATGACAAGCTGCAATTGGCTTCTGTCTGTTCCTCACAGTCTGACTGAAACAATTGAATGCCTGCAAATGAACATTGATCACCTCCAGAGCCAAGTGGAGGAGCTGAAATCATCCAGCCAAAGGAGAAGGAGCCAGGGGAGGCATGACCAGGAGAGATCGGCCCCCAGCTTCTCGTCTTTGAAAGAGCTGTATGACCTCCGCCAGTAAGAGCCCACCTTCCATTTGCAAGCAGGAGAACATCTTGTGTCATTGGCACATTCTGGATCCCAGTAGATTAAAAGTACCCTTTTAGGAAATGCCACTTGGCTATTAGACCACCAGTGGTTTGAACAAAACCACTTAAACATACAAGTGATAGTTTTTGTTGTTGTTGTTGTTTAGTCCAGTTGAAATTTCAGTAAAACAAAATCCAGGCAAACAGAAGGGTTTTTTTTTTTTGCCTTTTTTTTGCCTGCAGAAAAGCCTTTTACAATTTAGACTTTGAAGATTGAATCTTCATTTAAAAACCATTTCTTGAACACCTGTGGTAAGGCAGGTGCTATGCCAGATGTGAGGAGTGGTGAGCAAAACAGACGCAGTTCCTGCCCTCATGGAGCTTTCAGTCTCAGGAAGAGGCAGGTAGCAAATAAGAACAGTTACAAGTTGCCCAGGACTCTGACCAGGAGAGAGACCAGCTCGTGCATTTGATGGGCCTCAACTTGACTGTTCATCAGATGGCCGTCAGGCCTAATCAGAATCTCTAGGTGTGAGTAAAAGGCTATTCAGCTGATTCTGCTGTATGTTCTTGGTTTAAAATCACTGCAGCAATGGTTCTCAGTCTTAGCTGCATATTATGAATCATAGGAAGAGCTTTAAAAAATACAAACGCTCTAGTCCACGGGGCAGACCAGCTAGGTCAGCATCTATGGGGGTGGGGCCCAGGCGTCGGTGTGTTTCAGGACCGCCCAGGTGACTCTCATCTGCAGCCAGGACTGAGTGCCCTTGGCTGTTCTGATCCCCTTGAACAGTGTCAGTCATACTGCTGGTCTTTGGGAATGGATGTTCTGTAGCATTTTTAATGTTTTAAAAAAAAATTAATTACAAAAGTTGTGTTTTCTTCCATGTGTTGTCAGCCTCACACATTCATTTCAGCCACTGCTCTAGGGTGGAATAGGCAAAAAATCAGTCATATCACAGCTCCTCAAAAATACGTAGTTGGAAAACAATCATCAGCCTCCCTGTTTGCATTCTCAGTCGGCCTGTGTAAGAGTCTTTCAATATTTCCCCAGGCACTTCGTGTACGATCATGTGTTTGCCGAGAAGATCACTTCCTTACCAAGTCAGCAAAGCCCCGATGAGGAAGAAAATGAGCATTTGAAGAAAACAGTGACAATGCTGCAGGCCCAGCTGAGCCTGGAGCGGCAGAAGCGGGTGACCATGGAGGAGGAATACGGGCTGGTGCTGAAGGAGAACAGCGAGCTGGAGCAGCAGCTGGGGGCCACGGACGCCTACCGAGCCCGCGCGCTGGAGCTGGAGGCGGAGGTGGCCGAGATGCGGCAGATGTTGCAGGCGGAGCATCCTTTTGTGAACGGGGTGGAGAAGCTGGTGCCGGACTCTCTGTTTGTCCCTCTCAAAGAGCCCAGCCAGAGCCTGCTGGACGAGATGCTCCTGACCGTGCCCGAAGGGCACAGGAAGCCCCTCAAGCGTAGCAGCAGCGAGACTGGTGCTGAGCAGCCTGGCGGGCAGCGACATCGTGAGGGGCCACGAGGAGACCTGCATCCGCCGGGCCCAGGCGGTGAAGCAGAGGGGCATCTCCCTTCTGCACGAGGTGGACACACAGTACAGCGCCCTGAAGGTGAAGTACGAGGAGCTGCTGAAGAAGTGCCAGCAGGAGGAGGACAGCCTGTCCCACAAGGCTGTGCAGACCTCCCGGGCTCCGGCCAAGGACCTGGCTGCCCCGAACGCCCAGCCCAAGCCCAGCACCCTCAGCTGGGACCCAGCCTCTGTCACCCCAGAACCCATCAGCTCCCCCGCCACCTCGACGCCACCAGAATACAAAGCGCTTTTTAAGGAGATCTTTAGTTGCATCAAGAAAACGAAACAGGAAATAGATGAACAGAGAACCAAATACCGATCTCTCTCCTCTCATTCCTAAGTGAACCCCCAGCTCCACGGCTAACTGGCCTGTTTCCTGTTAACTCTCTCTCCCACTCACACAAGTGTGTGTCGACCCCAAAGCCTGACGTTGCTCCTGACCTCGGCCTCATTGCTTTGCTTACGTACTAGCAAATGCATAGAGTGAGGAAGGAAGGTGGATCCTGGTGGCAGTTGTATAATCCAGTTCATTTAAGCTCCTCAGGAAATCCCATGACAGACTGGCCTCTGGCTAGCGCGATGATTAGGTTGCAGTTCCTTGAAAAGCCCCAGAACCAGTGGAGGGAGGACCTGTGCCCCTGGAGAAGTAGGCCTGGAGTAACTGTAGTATATAGTATATATAATATAGTGTATATTATATAGGGGAAATGGCAGAGTTGAAACAAAGCTAATGCAATTCCTGCTGCCTTCTTGCTTAACTTCTCAAAAATATGTAGAAGTCAGATGGCTGCCACATGAAAAGGTCTTTCACAAACACTTGGATACTGTGAATTCATGAAGAATGTTCAGGAGAAAGCAGGGGTCCCATCCAAAGCAAATGGCATTACAAATACTCCAAGCCTTTGAATTCGTTACATCTGCTACCAGTGGAACTGTGACTGACGGGTAATCCTAATACATCTCAGTCCAGCTGAATACCAAATTGAAAGGGCAGGCTCTGGCTGGCCCAGTTAGCTTGTTAGCAGAGCCCTGGAGGGCCTTCTCCCCACATTCAAATGTTTGTACTCAAGCTGTAGTGGCTAGGATAGGCAAATCATTCTTTTCTTAAATTCACACTAAAGGGGCGAGATAGAACCCTCACCCCCACTGTGTTTTCTGAGCTGGCTAGCCCGCTGGTCTCCAGCTGCTCCTACTCACTTCCTACCATTCCTGTACACGTTTGTGACTTCCAGAAACGCCTCTCTGCCACTTTGTATTAAACAGTGTTGATGTCCTGACTGTGGAAATACACTTGTCCTCTCACTTGCATACTTTTAATTTAAAACTATTTAAGAAAACTGAGGTTCCATTTATTGTATATATTTTTCTAAAAACCAAATAAAATTACCTATGAAAATGAATAAATGGATCAATTGCTTATTATTTCAATCTTAAGCCATTTCACTGTTATTACCAACTGTTTACTTTTCTTCTTCCAACAGAATCTATCTGGGAAGAATTGATAGTGATTTTTTTCCCATTTCCATTCTTCCCATTCTTTGGGATTGTGTAGTAGCACAAATTCTGCTCATATTGATGTTCATTAAAATTACTATATGATTTAAAAATGTATATGCTTTATATAATTTTCACTATTTTAGAAATGTCAGACTTGGTCCTAAATTCATAGCATTTGGCTAGTTGATTCTTAAAACATTTGATAATTCAGTTATAGGAAAAAGACACTTTAGAATGTTCACATGTTAAAATGAGCATTGAAGCTAATTTTGCACAATGGCAAAACTGGATTAATGGGTAAAAACATTATTTCTTCAAACAGTATAAGGAGTTTATAAAGTGAGTTGTCTCATCTTCCCTGACCCTCTGACCTCCCAATCCTTGTCCTGTCCAGTTACCAGTTTATTGGTATGTCATTCCAAACTATTCTGTGCTTAGATTAGTACATGAATGTGCTTATATCACCCCATAGTTTAAAGTGAGTGTATCTTGCATTTTTACTGAACCATGCGTCTTTAAAGCGTGTTTTTTTTTTTTTTAATTTATTGAAGTGTAGTTGATTTACAACGTTGTGTAGCTTCTGGTGTACAGCAAAGTGATTCAGTTGTACACATACATATTTTTATATTCTTTTCCATTATGGTTTATTGCAAGATATTGAATATGGTCCCTGTGCTCTGCAGCAGGACCTTGCTGTCTCTGCACTCTGTAGATAACAGTTTGCATCTGCTACCAAAGTCCTATCAAGCCATCCCTCCCCCACCCCCACCTCCTTGGCGACCACAAATCTGTTCTCTGCGTCTGTGGATCTTTTCGTAGGAAATTTCATTTGGGTCATGTTTTAGATTTATATTAAGGTGATATCATGTCTTTCTCTTTGTGACTTAGTTCATTTAGCATGGTCTGGATTCATCCAGGTTGCTGCAAATAGCATTATTTCATTCATTTTATGGCTGACTAGTATTCTGTTGTTTATATATATGCACCACACCTTCTTTACCCATTCATCTGTTGATAGGCATTTATGTCTTGGCTATCATAAATAGTGTTGCAGTGAACCTAGGGGTACATAGATCTTTACAAGTTAGCATCTTCTCCAGATACATGCCCAGGAGTGCGATTGCTGGATCATATGGCAACTCTGTTTTTAGTTTTTTGTGGAACCTCCATAGTGACCGCACCAATTTACATTCCCACCAACAATACAGGAAGGTTCCCTTTTCTCCACACCTTCTCTAGCATTTATTTGTAGGCTTTTTAATGATGGCCATTCTGACCCGTGTGAGGTGGTAGCTTATTGTAGTTCTGATTTGCATTTCTCTAATAATTACCAGTGTTGAGCCTCTTTTCATGTGCTTGTTGCCATACCAATAAACTTTATGACCCTTGCCAAACTAATAGAGGAGAAATGGTATTTTCCTTATTGTTTAGTTTTGCATTTATTAATAAGGTTGAATAGCTTTTAATCTGTTCAAAGCCATTTTTGCATTGCCCTTTGCCTATTAAAGAGCTCTAGTATTTAGGAAATTCACTTTTGCAATTAGATATTACATGCTATTTATCTTTTTACCTTGTTACTGGAATTTTGGGAAGTAAGATTTTCATGTAGTTATATTAATCTTTAAACACTTGATTTCTTTTTGTGCTTGACAGTTTGAACTATCTGAACTTCAGGTTTTCTGGATTATTGTGGTGAAAATACACATAATTAATATCTGAACCACTTTTAAGTATACAGTTCAAACGTGTTAAATACATTCACCTTGCTGTGCAACCATCAACCACCGTTCAGCCCCATAATCTTACTCTTTAAAACTGAAACTCAGACTTCCCTGGTGGTCCAGGGGTTAAGAATCCGCCTGCCACTGCAGGTGATATGGGTTCAATCCATGGTCCAGGAAGATCCCACATGCCTCGGGCAGCTGAGCCAGTGCCGCAGCTACTGAAACCTGCGCCCTGGAGCCCACATGCCGCAACTGCTGGGCCTGTGTGCCTGGAGCCCGTGTCCACAACAGGAGAAGCCACCACAGTAAGGAGCCTGTGCACCACCACTAGAGAGTACCCCTGCTCGCTGTAACTAGAGAAAGCCCATGTGCAGCAATAAAGACCAGCACAGCCATAAAAAAAAACAAGAGAAACTCTACCCATTATACAGTAACTCTGGGAGGCAGGATCAAAATGGTGCTGTAGGACCCTGGGCTCACCTCCCCCAACAAACTCAAAACTACAACTACATGGGCTTCCCTGGTGACTCAGTGCTAAAGAATCAGCTTACCAGTGCAGGAGACACAGGTTCGATCCCTGATCCAGGGAGATCCCATGTGCCAAGGAGCAACTAAGCCTGTGTGCCAACTGCTGAGCCCAAGTGCCTTAATTGCTGAAGCCCAGGCACCCTAGAATCTGTGCTCCATAACAAGAGAAGCCTGTGCACCTCAACTAAAGGCCCACGCAACAACAAAGACCCAGCATAGCCATAAATATAAATAAAACTATTTAAAACAACAAGCCTACAACTCCATATAGTTCTGAGAATGATCTGAAGACTAGCAGTGTGGCTCTCCCAGAACCAGACAGTAAAAAAGAACCATATAGTCTTATGAGAAGGGAAAAGTGATACGGTCTGAACCTGCAACTCCAGTGGGTGACCCAGAAGAGGGGATGTCACAGGGCAAGCCAGAGGTCCACCCTGGGCAGTAAAGGGTTCAAGCCACATATTAGACACCCCAGCCCTGGGGCCCAACACCAAGATGAGCCCCATTAGGGGACTTGAAAATGGTTGAGTCTTATTAGAGGGCTGTAAGTAACCAGTACTCTGCTCCTGAACAGCACAGACTTGCTTGCTTCCAGTCCAGTGCGGAGGCTGCAGATTGAAGACCACCTGGGGCTCTGGCCTGCTGCTGGGACCACCATAAGAGACCCCTGTCCTGCACCACTCCAGCACTTGATGCTTTGAATAAATGTCGGTTCCAGTTCCTTGCCCATTTTTGAACTGGGTTATTTTGAGTTTTAGTTCTCTATACAATCTGGATATTAATCCCACATTAGATGATACAATTTACAAGTATTTTCTCCTGTGGGATGTCTTTTACTCTGTTCAGTGTCTTATGATGCATAAAATTTTTAAATTTTCATCAAGTCCAATTTGTCTGTTTCCTCGTTACCTGTGCCTTCCCTGACGTACCAAGAAATGATTGCCAGGTCCAAAGTTAGTAATACCATATGCATAGACACAGTTGTGTCCAACTCTTTGTGACCCTTTGGACTATAAGCTGCCAGGCTCCTCTGTCCATGGAATTTTTCAGGCAAGAATAGTGGAATGGGTTGCCGTTTCCTTCTCCAAGTAACACTAGTTCTAAAAGTTTTTTTTTTGTTTTTTGTTTTTTTTAGGTCTTGCTCCATTTTTTCTGATGTTACTTTAGGGTCCAAATTTGTTGTTTAGCATAAGGCTATCTTGTTTTCCCAGCTCCATTTATTGAAGACTGTCCTTTTCTATTTGACAGTATATGAGTGTTTATTTCAGGGCTCTGTTCCATTGGTCTATTTGTCTTTAAAATCACTGTATCTTTGGTAGTTAAGTTTTGAAATCAATTTTGAGTCCTCCAGTGTTTTGTTCTTTTTCAGGATTGTTTTAACTATTTGGTTGGTGTCCTTTGAGATTCCTTATTAATTTTAGGATGGGTTTTTCTATTTCTGCAAAAAACATCATTGGGATTTTGATAGTAATTGCATTGAATCTGTAGATCACTTTGGGTAACATTGACTCTTCCAATCCCTGAACAAAAGATGTGTTTCCATTTGTCTTAATTTCATCTGGCAGTTTTACGGTTTTCATTATACAAACCTTCCACTTCCTTGGTCAATTTTTTTTTGATGCCTTAGTAAGTGGAATTGTTTTTATTTCCTTTTTATTGTTACTATGTAGAAATGCAACTGATTTTTGTGTTGACTTTGTATTCTGCTACTTTGCTTAACTCATCCAAACTTTGTGAAATATTTCGTTTTCTACCTATAAGATCATATCATCTGCAAACATATTACTTCCTTTCTAGTTTTTTTCTTGCCTAATTGCTCTAGCTAGTACTTCCAATACTATGCTAAACAGAAGTATTTATGGTAGGCATCCTTACCTTGTTCCTGATCTCAGAGAAAATGCCCTGATATCACCCTTGCATAGACATGAAAAGCTGAAAGTCACTGTCGTGTCCAACTCTTTGTGCTGTCTTTGTCAGACTTTAAGATCAATGCTTTGATAAGAATCTGGGGGATCATCACATGCTGTTACATCATAAAGATTTTATATAATTCAACTGTAATAATCCCTGGCCCTTTTCTTCTCCAGTAATTGCTCTGTTGCAATTTCTTTCCAACCACTTTTAGTAATTTATGTTTTAGTTATAAATCATCTAATTCCTCTAAACTTTCCCCATCTCATTATCTATACAAGCTTGTGTCATTTTCCTTCATGGATAGCTATTGGTATATTTTAATTTACATTTTTACCTCATTCATTATTTTTAAATATTTCCTTCTCTGTTCTTATTTTCCTAGCTATTTGAATCCAGTGTTTAACTCATTTCTCTTTATTAGTGTTTAAGGCGTTGACTCCTCCAAGCCCCACCAGTCCCAGTCTGCTCAGTGTGCTGTACCACAAGGGCCCTCCCCTTGAGTCGAGCTATATGATAGCTGGACACACTCCAGAAACACTTTAGAAGGTTTTTACTCTTCAGCCTCATGTATGTTAACAATTAGAACCAAGAACATCATATACAATCAACCTGTTAAACTTTCATTACCAAATATTGAATCTTTTTTTTTGGGGGGGGGGAGGAGTACATACACAGACACCAGCATCTAAATCTTCAGAGTTGTGGCTCTACTGCCCAATAGACCACAGCGAAAGTCTTATCTTAGCGAAATTTCCTGTCTTGCCCAGTCTCGCTTGATTCTTTAATTTTTCACAGTCCTCCAAGGGCTGACTATCCAGTGGTCACGATGAGCTAGCCACATGTGGCATCTGAGCACTAAAACTCTAGCTCCTCCAAACTGCGAGTGTGGTAAGAAGAAAAGCGAAAGTCGCTCAGTCGTGTCCGACTCACTGCGACCCCGTGGACTACACAGTGTATAAGATACCGGATACTAAAAACTTGGTACCACAAAAATTTAACATTTTTATTACATGTTGATATTTTAGCTATATTAGGCTACGTAAAATACATAAAAATTTAACAAGTCTCTTTGTACTATCTTTAATATCTGTGCTAGAAAATTTTACAATTACATATGTGACTGTACAGTTCCACCCGGCAGTGCTGCTGGCTGCCGTCCCCCTGATGTGCATACAAGGCTCCGAGAGTAGACAGCACTGCCTTCTTGCAACCATTTGAAGACAGCAGCACCATGATGCCAGGTTAGTGTTAGCATTTATTTTAAAAATACACAAAATATAAATTTTTTACATCAAAGTGTGATGACCTCACTTATACATTGTTCCATACTTACCTCGTTTTATTTGCATCCATATGCAAACATTGAGAATAAATGTATTTGATTCTGATTTTTTGCTATGGTTCATGTAAACAGTTGAGACTGCAACTTTTAAAGTAGGTTGTTTTAAAAGGTAAAATGGCCACAGGAAACCAACAGTGAAACAATTTGGTTTGGTTTGTTTAATGAAGTTGGCAGAAGTCTTAGCAGATAGGTAACTGAAGACTTAATATTGGCTTCCAGGCATTTTAAATATGAAAAACCTCGAGGTTTTCTTCATCTTGTAAACATAATTCAAATCTTGTTGGCATTAAGTTTGAAAGTAAAATATTAGACCATGATTTTCATCATCCTGCCGGTGACAGTGTACACTCTCTTTATTATGAGAATGAAACCAAATAACAAGCAAAATACATCACGAATTTCAAACTGTACTGCAAAGAAGGTCCCAGCTGGTCTCTTCTGGGAGCCATCTACCTTAAGGTGACCCTGCCACTGGCTGAGTATGATCCCCTCTGTCCACTGGACAGTGCGAGGCCCCAGGCCGAGAGATGGTCAGTTCCTCTTGCTCCGAGTCTTCTGAAGCAACCGAAACTCTACTTCCACCTCTGCTGGCTCTGCTGTCCGTCCTTGGGCGTGGATTCACTGGGTTAGTGATTTGCAACTGTTGTCAAGACTGTACCGTCCCTTTAAGGTACCACATGCCACCGTAGCTTACACAGCAGTCCTATGAATAAAGAAACACGTTGAGAGCAGACATTAGCAGGAAAAGGAGCACATTCTGTGCAGAATATCAAAACTTGATTTACGATTCATGGAGAGAACACAAACAGGAGATCAAGACCTGCCTGACCCTATGGTCATCACCGCCCAGCCTCCTCCATGCGTGGGTCTTGACCCCTTCTTTCCCCAGGGGTGTCTTAAGAGGGAGGGACTATAAACAAATGTGCTTTATAAACACAAGATACAAAAGATATATGAATAAGCTAACCAGAAAAAAGGTGCTTCACAAATTGCACCAGCATCTATGGACCTGGAATATAAGAACACTAGAATATAGGGAATCTGTCATCAGTTTTCAGTAAAACTGAAGGCTAAATGCTAAAACTAAGTGCTTCTGCGAGTATGGTATTTGTGCCACACAGTCAACTCATAAAGACATTATGAAAAAAATGTTAAGTCACTCAGTTGTGTCTGACTCTTCGCAACCCCAGGGACTGTAGCCCACTAGGCTCCTCTGTCCATGGAATTCTCCAGGCAGGAGTGCTGCAGTGGGCAGCCATTCCCTACTCCAGGGGATCTTCCTGACACAGGGATCAAACCCAGGTCTCCTGCACTGCATGCACATCCTTTCCATCTGAGCCATAGGGAAGCCAATGCCTAATAGGAATTAAGTATTTTTATTTCTTTTTAAATTTGATTTTAAAATTGTTCTACTAAAAGCAAGGAGCACAAGACTTAGTAAGGGGTTACGGGGAAAAAAAAAAGTGGTACACAATTCAAAGGAGGAGTCGGGGTACAGATTCCGATCTAGGCCCTGTCACTATAAAGGATGATGACTCGCTAGACCATTAATGGAGTTTACATCTTATTCAATTTAGTCCTTTTGCATAAACCCACCAAACCAATGCCAATTATCTGTTGCTGAAGACCCAGCAGAGCTGAGGAGGGGTGCAGAGGAAGCCTGATTAATAAGCACAGCCACAGGAAGGGTACCAGACGAGATCCGTTTCCACAGCCAATCTCCGCCTAAGACAGGGAGGAGCCAGCTGTGGGCCTCGTGGTTCTTCGTAGGCTCGGGGTCAGAATAGAAGCTCAGAGCCTCTGCATATTATTATACCAAAATGGATGTACCTTTAGCACTTTATCCACCTCCTGTTTACTCAGATCTTCTCCACACTCTTGAGTCAGCCGAGCCTGGATCATGTTCCGGCGCACCCGGTAATTTTTGGAAAAAATTTCAAGCAAAACCTGTCGATGCTTTAGTAGCAAAAACATGTTATTACGGGAATTATCTAAAACAGAAACATTAATAAATAAGAAATCTAAAGCTAAGGACCCAACTCCACATTGTAGTCTGTGATCAAAGTCCTTGCTTAGGACTTCTGTTAAAGACAAACACGTGTGGCCAGTTTGTCATCTCCTGAGAGAAAACTTAATAAAATGAAGAAATAAAGATATATGCACACGAGAACAAAAATGCCCGTGAAGCCATTAGCAGAGGAGCAGTTTTTAGACATACTTTTGTGTGACAGAAAAACAAGAGGATAACTGAGCAGGCAGGGAAGCCACACCTTAACTGCTTGGACAGGATGAGGAGTGAGTGGCTTAAAGTCCTGACGCATAAATAAGACAGGATGCCATGAAAAGCATTATGTCCCAAAGAAAAATAGGAAGGAGAGAAGACTGTCAAAATCCCCCATAAGAACAAAAGGTGTTAATCAGAGAGAAAAGATTTGATCCACTATGTCTAACATGTGACCTAAGAATTCCAAAAGAATAGAGAAAAAACAGGTAAAGAGATTTCGGAACTTCGTAAGGATGACTCAAACATCCAGCACAGTAATACCCCACACAAGGGCACATCTGGAGACACACTGATGTGCTATATGCAGAGTAAGAATAAAACCTTACTTATGGCTTAAGGGAAGGATGTGGATCAAACTGAAAAGGCTGAGAAAGAGAAGACCAAGGAACTGGACGACAACTCTGAAAGCCTGAACACGACGGAACAGTATTCAGAGGAAAATGCTCTGCCTTCCAAAACCCTGCTGCTGCTGCTCCTGCTCAGTTGCTTCAGTCGTGTCCGACTCTGTGCGACCCCATAGATGGCAGCCCAGCAGGCTCCACCATCCCTAGGATTCTCCAGGCAAGAACACTGGAACGGGTTGCCATTTCCTTCTCCAATGCATGAAAGTGAAAGGTGAAAGTGAAGTCGCTCAGTCGTGTCCGACTCTTACTTAGCAACCTCATGGACTGCAGCCTTCCAGGCTCCTCCGTCCATGGGATTTTCCAGGCAAGAGTACTGGAGTGGGGTGCCATTGCCTTCTCCATCCAAACCCTAGTCCCAGATAAATAATACCTGAGGACAAAAGAAAGCCATTTTAAGACATGAAAATGCAGACAACCCCTCTGGTCCCCTTAGAAGCTAAGATTAAGCAACAAGGAAGACACAAGATTGCAAGCCAACAAGAGACATGGAGCTGGTCCCACTGGAGAGGTCTGGGACTCAAGAACAGTACTCCTGATGGTGTCTATGTGTTCAGAAAACCATGCAAGTGAAAACAAGAAAAGCAGTATAAAAAAGAAATGGATATGGTAAACTACTGATATTTGTCTCCACAATGAACACATTTCTAGTCTAGCATTGATATGTGATGTAACTAAAAAAATACATCCCACACATCCATTCTCCCAGCATAGCTGAAAACTAAATCCTCAACCAATGCAACCAGAAGCCCACTGAAAATAACAAGGTGAGACATCAAATAGCAGAAGCACAATTTGTGTATATTTGTGTGTGTATATATATATATAATGATACCTTGTAATTAAAAAGTGATCACCTCTGAGGAGTGGGAATCAGGTCAGGCAAAGCAGGAGACCAGTTTCCCATACAGCTTTCAGTCTTATTTGTTTTGAAGAATACGCACTTACTACCTTTTTTTCCTTTTAATTACTAGAATAGTTCAAGAGGAAGAAACCCAGATGCCACCCACTCTGGCCAAAAGCACAGAGACCTGTTCTAGATGGCTCTCTATCACAGAAGGCCCTGCCCCTCTGGTGTTCTCAGCCTGCCTGTCAGTCTCCTTCTAAGAGGCAAAAGGGGACACAGATCTTAGTGGGGGCTTTTGCTCACTCCCTCTCTCCCAGTTCCTAAGGACAACACCTGGAAAAGGACAGATCTATTGGAGTCTAGCAATTAAATCTTAATCAATTCAGGCAAGCTCATGATTTAAGGAAAACTTCTGGACCTCAGATCCTGTTGGTTGAATTAATATTCTGTTCATTCCTGTCCAGGTGTGACTAGAGGCAAAAGGACTGATTTCTCTGACATCTGATCCAACACCTGAGATTGATAAGAAATCCTTTTGATTCCTACCACCATCAGTCATCTGAGAAATGTGGTCCATCACCAGTTCACAAGCCTGGCTGGGCAGTAGAATCATCTAGAAGGCTTTGTAGAAACTTAAAATATCTAGGACCCTACCCCATTCCTATAGAACTAAACTGAATCTCTGGGCAGTAGAATCATCTAGAAGGCTTTGTGGAAACTTAAATACCTAGGACCCTACCCCATTCCTATAAAACTAAACTGAATCTCTGTACTTTTTAAAAGGTGTTTCTGATGCAGCCAGTCCAGCCTGACATTTGGGAACCACTGCTTTTGGCTCACACCACTGGCACATCCAGTAGGTTTTGAAATATACGGAGACACAGAGAATATTAAAAACCGGGAGTGGCTGGAAAATTTGAAATGGATACGACTACACTTTGGGTCTCCCCAAAGGTCCCCCCTGCAGAACACCGCCCTGCTCCCTCCTGGGGAGACGGGAAGGTCACCTCACCTGGTCACTAATGTCTCCAGACTCCCAGAGGGCGAACACCTTCTGCTCATCCGGGGAAGCAGCCGTCTGTGGGGGAAACTGACCGAGGCCCAGGCGTGAGTTGGCCGTTTGGCTCTAACACACGAATCCACCCACCTTGGTCCTGTCGGCCTGCACCCGCCCAGCTCTGGGAACGGAGTTCCAGTCCTAGCCTCTGCCTCTCACTAGCTGTGGGCGGCCGCAAACCTACTGCTGCTTCTCCCTCCTCCTGAGCCACGCGCGGAGACCGCTTCCATGAGCAGCAGACGAGCCCGGCCCAAGCCACAGACGTGCTCGGGAAGGCGGGGAGGCGGCGTCTGTGTTTCCCATCAGCCTGCCACTAGCTCTCCCTTCTGCTTTAACATCCTGTGTTCTCCTACCCTCAACCAACCCTCAGATGTGTCTAAGCACTCTCACCCCCCTAAATTCTTAGGAATATCATGGGATGCCTTTCAATCCCTCCTCCTACAAAAGCCATGTCAATATGGGTTAGAGGCCCGGATCCACCCTGAGCAGCCTGTGCCACGTGGCTCAGCAGAGTCTGAAGACGGACCACGGAAAGGGCAGCCCAGGCTCCTGGTGCCTGGAGAAGGGGACGGTGGAAAGGGCTGGCAGAGTGGATTCCGGTCTTGGCGCCACAACCCAAGTAACAGTGACAATTCCTACCACGTAAAGTCCCAGGTGGGCTTTAAACCTCATTTGCTACCAGAGAGGGAGCCACTCTCCACGAGGGACGTCCCGTGCAGAGAGGCTTACTCGGTGTTCACGGGCACACCACTAACGAGCAGCAGCACTAGGCGCTGAGTCTGGGCGCATGCACTCGCTCTCCCTGGGCCTCGGCTCCCTTGTGTCAAAACAAAAAAAATGAGGCTGGACAGGCCTGAGGAATCTTCCGCCTTGGACGTGACTGAGACACAGAGGAAAGTCAGCAAGAGAGCTGGAAGAGAAGGCCAGGGTCTTCTGAGTAGAGATGCCGACCCTACTGAGAAGTGTAGGATGAGCAGATCCTGGGGATGGCCACTCATGTCCTTGTCCTCTATCCCCTCCCACAGCCCAAGATGGCCTGGCTAACATCAGGCAGGTGCCCCTGCCTTGCCTGGCTCCATCAGAGAAAGGCGAGTCTGCAGGTAACTGAACCTATTTCCTGGGTGGACAAGGGAGGGTTCAAATAGGGCAGGGTGCCCAAACCCGTTACCTTCTATAGAGACCTCACCAAGGAGGCCCCTTGCCACCACGGCCAGATCCCCTGGGACACACCAGCCAGCCTGGGACCCAGGGCCTTTTGCCCTAGTTTTTGCTCCTCACATACACAGGGATGGGCCTTTGCCTCAGATCACCCGAGGCTGCACATGCTTCTGATCTTACGCTGCGGACGGCAGCGCTCCTTTGTTAAGAGGCAGACACAGCCCACTTCACCCGACTCGCTGACAGGTCTGGACAGAGCCTGGGAGGAGAATGAAGAGAGCACCCAGCCGGGCACCCCTGTACCCTCAGCTCAGGGAAGTAGTCTCCAAAGATCCCTCTGCTCCTGTATTTCCTCCCCTCTAGGACCCTTTCCAATGACGGGACAAGACAAGGAGCCCGGGGTGGGGGTGGCCCACCCTGCACCTGCAGGCCTGCACCAGAAATGCTCACTGAAAAGCCACAGAGCTGGCCAGCCAGCTCTAGGACAGGGAGGCCCGCCGGGACCCAGGCGCAGCTGAGGGCTCTGGTGAGAGGTCAGCTCATCTCAGCTGCAGCAGGAAGGATTTAAGACTTGCAGCCACCGTACTGATGTTCAATGTCCGGCTCTATCACTTCCTGGGCAAGTGCATTTTATTTCTTTGAAACTCAGTTTCTTCATCTGCGGTTACAAGATCAAATGACACTAGAAGTGAAATCATCGTAAAAAATGGCAAAGCTGGCAGGAATGGGTGGGGTGCTGGCACAGGAAGGGGCTAGACCCGGAGATGGGGAGCTGGCATGGCCAAAGCCCTCCTGTGTGCCAGGCAACAGGTGATGGCCTACAGGCACCCACTCGGCCTTCACCAAAGCCCGTGACACAAAACTAACATTTGCCCACTTCAGATGAGGGTGCAGGGCTGGGAGGCTGACCAGCCCAATATCGTACACAGCAACCATGTGGGAACCTACATTTACACTGAGACCAACGGTCTCCCAAGTGCCCCTGCCCCACGCACCCTACCAACAGCTGTTTCCCCAAAGCCAGGAGGGCTCAGGCCAGCCTGGTTGCCAGCCTCTCTCCCACAGCCACTTCCTCCTGGACAGGCGTGTGTGCCCAGGAGCCCTCCACGGGGCCTCGTCTGCCGCCGGGGGCGCTACTTACAGGCACCAGAATCTGCTTGCAGCCGGCGGCCAGCACCGTGTCCTGCAGCATGCGGTCCGAGATGCCGCTGAACAGCATGTGGCCGGGGGGCAGGCTGGCCAAGTGCAGGTTGAAGAGGCGCTTGAGTTCGCTCAGGGTGAGCACAAACTGTTTCTGAAAGGTGGCCTGCACAAAGGCCCTGAGTTCCCGGGCTACGAGGGTGCCGGCAGAGCCGGAGGGTGGGTGCCCATTGAAGCTGTCCCCGGCTGCTGCCCGCACGGCAGGCAGCCCGTTGGCCAGCCCACCGTGGAGGCCACCACCGGGCGAGGTGTCCATGGGCTCCTCTTCGTCCTCCCCCTCCTCACTCATGGGCTCCTCCTTGATCCGCACGCCGGGCAGGACCGCGGACGCCTGCAGCTGCTCCTTCCTCTGCTGCAGCTCCCGCTCCAGCAGCGCGTGGTTCTGCTGGGCCTGTCTTTTGGCGACTTGGACTCTCTGGTCCCCAGAGACCAGCCCCACAGACCCTGGGAGAAGACACAGGGCTGCTCAGGACAGTAGAGACGGTGCAGGGACAGACCTGGGGAGAAGGCCCATGGCCCCTCTGCCCCATGGACACCCCCTTCTATCCTGATGGGGACACTCTGCTGACCACAGGAAGGGGACAGGAAAAATGCAAACCAGCTGGTGCAGAAGCAAGTGGCCCAGTCTGGCCTTTCACCACCACCCTACCCAGAAGGAATTTGGCTACCCCAGCCATGAGGGAAAAAACAGAACCGGAAAAATCAGATTTCCACATTCAGAGACCCAGTAAGTTACTGCTGAGTCCCTGCCAGTAGCCACCCCGCCAACCCGAGGGTGAGAAGTCTCCAGGCCTGGAACCCAGACACCGGCCTGGAGTCCAGAAGCCTCAGTCCCTGAGGCAAGGCTTTGCCACTAGACAAGCCTTCAGCTGAGGTCTGTGGGCGAGGGGAAGAGGCACAGAAGGGCAGCCACCAATAAGCCCCACACCCCCTCCAGGCAGAGCCCCGACAAGCCCTAGAAAAGCAGCCCTTCTGGAGCCAGTGTTAGGGTGAGGGCCCGCCCAGCCAACGCCCTCCACACCTGATTGTCCCTCCGGCTTCTTTGGCATCGCTTCCTTCACAAGATTATAAACTTTTTCTAATCTGAAAAGAAGAAAAAACCCTCGTAACTAAATCATGTCCCCAGTCGTCTGCCTCCCAAGAGAAACGTCCCCACAAGACACCACACGTATGGAGCTTTGGTGGTCCCTGCTTGCAGCTTGGAGCTGAATGGTGGGGGTGGGCAGTGGCAGCCCACCTTCCTTTCCTCAGCCAGCCTCCCGCCAGCCTGCTTGGGCCACATAAGCCTGGGACGTTGCTCCTGAGTGCTTTCCCCTTCCTCCCCGACCCCTCAGAATAGAGGCCGGTCAGGTTGGATCAGCAGGATGGGCGGTGGCAGGCCTCTGCCAGGGGGGTTCTGGGATCATGCAGCAAAGTCCACCTGAGTGAAGGAGGGGTGTGCACAGCTCCAAACTGGCATTCACCATCCCAGCTGCAGCCAGGCTGTGCTCCCCGCTGAAGGCAGGGTGGCTGGGGACGACGTGAGAGTCCTGTTCCCTCGTCTGCCCGACAGGCTCTTACTTGGCCTGGATGCCTATCCACAGCATGTGCTGCCGCTGCACCACATCCGGATGCTTCTTGATGAACTCCCCGTCATAAGGCAGAATGAACTCCCAACCCTTGTTGATCCTCACTACGGCCATGTGCTCCAGAAAGTCCTTCACGTCTTCCGTGCAGAGCTGCGGGGATGGGGCCAGGTGAGGCACGCCCAGCCTGAAAGCCCCCCTTGGCCCCCGTCCCTGCAGCAGTGGGACCAGACCTCAGGTCAGGCGGGACATCACTTACCTTAGTCACCGCTGCCACCTCTTTCCTTACCACCCACCGGCTCTGGGTGAACTTCCACATCTGACAGAGAAAAAGAGGTGTGTTTCCAGGACTCCTAGGACTGTCCCCCAAGCCTCTGCTGTTGTCCTGGGGGCCTGGGATGAGGGCGCAGAGCAGAGGCTCCTAGCCAGGCAGGGTGTCAGGCAGCCTGGGTCTGGACCCTGGCTGTGGAGAGTCACTTCCACTCTGAGCCTCTGTCTGCTCCTTTGTGAAGAAGCTTCAGGGCCACCAGCTCCAGGAGGGCAGCTGGACCCACTCCACACCACAGAAGCTTCCTGGGGTGGGGGATGCCTTGCCCGTATGTCACCGACAACAACTCAGATCCGACAAGACCCTCTCCCAGACAACCTATGTGACAGTGTCTGCGTGAACAGAGAAGAGCTGACAGGCAGCTAAGGGTGAGCAGCGCACATTGCCATGAGTTGAGCGTGGGAGCCGATGCCGCCACACCCTGATCCCCAGAGATGAAAATAAACCACACAGGCATCTAGATGCTCAGTATCCCAAGGAGCCAGGACACCCCGGTGAGAAAAGAGAAATGGAGACACTCTCCTAAACAGATTAGGGCTGCCTGGTGTGATCAGACCTGTGCCTGAGCTCACCAAGGTCACCACAGACAGCTCCAAGGCGACACTGCTGCAAACTCAGAGCCCACTGCCCAGGTCAAGGGGGGCAGTGCAGGCTGCGCGAGCTCGAGGCCAAGCCCTGAGGAGGGATGCCCTGGCCGGGACTTCAGCTCTGGACAAACGCGGGGGCGGGGTGGGGGCAGGAAATGTGCTGCCGCTGCACCACATCCGGATGCTTCTTGATGAACTCCCCGTCATAAGGCAGAATGAACTCCCAACCCTTGTTGATCCTCACTACGGCCATGTGCTCCAGAAAGTCCTTCACGTCTTCCGTGCAGAGCTGCGGGGATGGGGCCAGGTGAGGCACGCCCAGCCTGAAAGCCCCCCTCGGCCCCCGTCCCTGCAGCAGTGGGACCAGACCTCAGGTCAGGCGGGACATCACTTACCTTAGTCACCGCTGCCACCTCTTTCCTTACCACCCACCGGCTCTGGGTGAACTTCCACATCTGACAGAGAAAAAGAGGTGTGTTTCCAGGACTCCTAGGACTGTCCCCCAAGCCTCTGCTGTTGTCCTGGGGGCCTGGGATGAGGGCGCAGAGCAGAGGCTCCTAGCCAGGCAGGGTGTCAGGCAGCCTGGGTCTGGACCCTGGCTGTGGAGAGTCACTTCCACTCTGAGCCTCTGTCTGCTCCTTTGTGAAGAAGCTTCAGGGCCACCAGCTCCAGGAGGGCAGCTGGACCCACTCCACACCACAGAAGCTTCCTGGGGTGGGGGATGCCTTGCCCGTATGTCACCGACAACAACTCAGATCCGACAAGACCCTCTCCCAGACAACCTATGTGACAGTGTCTGCGTGAACAGAGAAGAGCTGACAGGCAGCTAAGGGTGAGCAGCGCACATTGCCATGAGTTGAGCGTGGGAGCCGATGCCGCCACACCCTGATCCCCAGAGATGAAAATAAACCACACAGGCATCTAGATGCTCAGTATCCCAAGGAGCCAGGACACCCCGGTGAGAAAAGAGAAATGGAGACACTCTCCTAAACAGATTAGGGCTGCCTGGTGTGATCAGACCTGTGCCTGAGCTCACCAAGGTCACCACAGACAGCTCCAAGGCGACACTGCTGCAAACTCAGAGCCCACTGCCCAGGTCAAGGGGGGCAGTGCAGGCTGCGCGAGCTCGAGGCCAAGCCCTGAGGAGGGATGCCCTGGCCGGGACTTCAGCTCTGGACAAACGCGGGGGCGGGGTGGGGGCAGGACAGGGGGACGGGGTGAGGGATGAGCCAGCTCAGGAGCTGCCGAAGCCCACAGCCACCGTGCAGGGAACAGCACGCCAGGGACCGGTGACGGGGAGCGGCGGCCGCGCTCAAAGCGGCTGCTGCCTGGGGGTTAGTGACTCCAGACTGTCCAATTATTTATGACAAGGAAGAAATCTAGCGTGAGTCTGACTGCTTTTTGTAAAAACAGACAGTCAGCATTTTAAAAATAACACTCAGGTCAAATGGCTCCCAGGTCAGCATCTACCTATGGCTTCCAGGCTAAGAACTCAAAGGCTATGAAACTGAAGACCCCAGGGTCTGAGAGGAGGGAGGAGCAAGGCAGAGTCCAGAGCCCTCTACTCCCCACTGCCCCACTGGGCCCCACGCTCCTGCCCTCTGCCCGCTGCCCGGGTGAAGGTCTGGGACTCTGTGCAGCCCCCATCCACCCCCCATGCTCTGCCAGGAGGCCAGAGAGCTGGGCACTTACCACAAAGTCTCGGCCCCTGCAGAGCACCTCGGCCGGCACGCCGCTGTGAGGGCTGGAGGAATCCTTGGGGTACAGGATGTCACTGCCAAGGGGACGGGGTGGCCGGTCAGGCCCTGTCCTCAGCCTGGGGACAGCAGGAGTCTCCCACTCCCTCAAGCTCCAAGCAGAAGCCCAGGCCTCTTTCCCACATGGGCCCCAAGGGCTCGCATCACCCGCCGTTCTCCCTGGGAGCCTGGCTCCCTGAACCCGTGTGGAGGAAAGCAGCAGCCTCCCCTACAGACCCGAGTTCCTCTCCTACCCCTTTCCCAATGCCTCCCTCACAGGGGCCCAGCCCCAAGGCCCCTGCATGGTCAGAGGGTCAGGGGCTCAGAGACAGACCGGCTGAGCCCAGGACTCTGGAGTTCAGCGAGTCCCACACATAAAGCAGGTGAGACGCCAAGAGAAGCCAACAATGAAGCAGCACCCAAGGCCTTACCCCTGGCCCCAGTGGAAGGAGTGGGCAGTGTGAGTTGAGGCAGGAGGGGTCAGAGGTTGGGCCTGGACAGACCCCAAGGTGGGTGAGGTTGAAGCCCTTGGGGAGAATGGGACCAGCACTCAAGGCTCAGGGACCTTCAAGGGCGAATGACAGGCGCCAAAGCTTAAAAGCATTTCCACAGCATAACCCTGACCCCACATCCAGATGCAGACCCTGCTGCCCAGGGACACATACTCCTTTGCTCTCCCTGCCCCCTCAAGCCCACCTGGCGCCCACCCACTACTTTCCTTCAAGGCTGAGCTGTGCCCATCTTCCCATGAAAGCCCTACAGGACAGGGCCCTGGCACAAACACACATACGTGGTCCCAATAACAGGTGAAGTGCCATCCCAAAGGCCCTCATAATTAGACGCTTGTGTCAAAAAGACAGCAGCTGCAAGGCCCCACAAAGCACACCAGGCACCGTTTGTTTTCCAGGGAAAGGCGGTCACCGTGCGGTTCTAACATGAATATGCTCTGCAGTCTTCTTGGCCAACCAACTGGGAAATGATGGACTTTTCGCAATGAACAACTTTTTTAAAAATCTAGAACAATTTACACTTTGACAGATTGCTCACTTTGTATCACATTCCTAAACCGTGAGTAATCAATGTGTTCTACCTTATGCAATTTAGAAATAATAGAATTCAAGTGTGCATTAAATGTAGTCAGGTTTACCAAGGGTCGGCCATGTGCCAGGCATTATACCCAGTACCGGGGGAAAAGGGAGTCAAGACAGTCTCTGCCCCCTAGAAACTGACAGTCTAGGGAGGAGGCCGAGTCTGGAGAAGCAATCGCGGAAGAGAAACTACTAAAAGGCAGCAAGCCACAAATCCAGGACCTATGCAGCCTGACAGGACACATAAGACATTCCCACTCAGACCCATCTTAACGAACTGTGCAAAACCAAGACCAAAACAAGAAAAAACCTTGAACACAGCCAGAGAGAAACAAAGAAACATAGACAGTGGCACATAGACTGGATAAACAATAAAATCAATGAAGGTCAGAATACAATGAAATTCTATCAGAGTGTGGAAGGAAAACAACCAAATTAAAATTCTATACTCAATAAAAAAACATCCCTAACATTGTAAATCAGCCCTACTTCAATAAAATTAAAAACCAAAATAACCTTTAAGAACAAAGGTGAAATAGACATTTCCGGACAACGCGGAAACACATTTATGACCTGCAGACGCTCAATTTCGCAGAAGGAAATCATCATGTTTAGGAACTCAGAGATACAGGAAGAAATGATGAGCAAAATAAATAAATTAATTAAAAAAATATATTAACTGGATAACGTCTTAGAGGATTTAAAACAGAGAATTAAAATATACAAATACAATGACAAATGAGTTGAGAGGAAGATCAAAACCTAAAGGTTGTTGAATCATCATGGATGAGGGTAAAAAGTAGCAACTAATATTAAACTGAGAAATCTGTAGGGTAATCTCTGAAAGAGTCGAGAAAGGTATCTTCCCAGTTACTGGTGAAAACAGTAACAAGAAAAGAAAGGGAAAATGAATATAAAATGCGACATAAGCAGGACAAACAGAAAGCACTAAGGGAGATTTAAGCCCAAAACTTAAACCGAGTTTTTGTCAGTTGGTCCATCAGTGCTTACATTCAGTTTAACTGGGCTAAGCGCTCCCAGCTAAGGGACTAGAAGAACTTACCTCTTCACCACCCAGTTTCCTTGGACCAACATCGCCACCTTCTGGATGCCACGCAGAACAGCCACAGAGTCAACAGAGGGGCCCAGGAGGCTCATCAAGTTGGCAAAAGGCATGACCTTCACTGAGAGGACACAGGAGACATCAGACAAGCCAAGAGGGCCCTGGGCTCATGCAGCAAGTCCAGCAGGGCAGTGGTGACGTAACAGCTGCAGTCACTGGTTTCTCACTCGAGCCAGCACCCGCCTCTCACTGAGCCCTGGAGGAGTGCCTCGAGGAAGGCCCAGCCCAAGAAGCTTCAAAATTCACCCATGACCACTTGGCTAGTAAGTGGCAGAGCCAGGACTTGAACACAAGCGTCTGGCTCTAAAATTCATGCACTTGGTCACTGTGCTCTGCTCTCCCCACCGCCCCAGCCCTAGCAAGCAGCGGCAGGGCCGGGGAGGCCCACGTGTTCTGGAGCAAGGCCAGCAGTCTCTGGACCCCGGGGAGCTCCCCTCTCCACCCCGGCCCCGCAGCCTCGGGCCTAGGACTCAGCTCTGAGGTTCGAGGCTCACGTCCACTCTGACGGTTCTGGCCTCAGAGTCCTCACTGTGGGGAGCCTGGGGAGGCACCACAAAGCGGTGCAAGGAACACACTTCACTGTGAAAATGAACACAGCTCATGCTCACACACGAGGCTCTGCACAATCCTTTAAGAAGCCTCACCTCTGAATCTTCACCTCAGCCTGTAGCTACCTTAGTTCCTTTTCATAAATAAACAACACATCCCGGGAAGGCCAGTGGCCTGCCCAGGCTCACAGGGACCTACGGCCCCTCTAACATGGCCGGTCACCAGCCTCAGTGCACTTTCCAAAGGCCTTGGGCCTCGCTCCTTAAGTCTGTCCCAACTCCACTTCCCCAGGAGGTGGCAAGGCTGGGGCCCCCCAGGGCAGGGCTGCCCACTCACCGTTTTTCATCAGGATCTTGATCTGATCAGCCAAAGGCAGGGTGCGCAGCTGGGCCATGGACAGGACATTGCTGGGGGCCATGGGTTTGTCTCTATTGAAAACCAACACCAAGGGTTAGGAGGCCAGGGGCAGGTTAGCGGGTGGGAAGGGGCAGTGGGGAAAGGCATCCGGCCCCTCTACTCACTTCTCCTCCTCCTGGCTGGGGGGCATCAGCATCATGAGGTACTCACTGTTGGGGGAGAGAAGGGGTCAGCAGCTTGCCAGGCTCTGTCCTTGCCCCACCCCGGCCACCAACCAGGTTGTATCCAAGCCGCTCCCCCCTCAAAGCCCAACACCCGCTCCTGGCCTGCTCCAGAGGACGATGGACCCCTCCACATCTCCCCACCGTGTTACAGAAGGGGCCACAGTCTCAAGGCAGGACCCATGAGAGAGGGACGCCCCCAGGCCAGTGTCAGGCTCAGCAGCCCTCCACGGCCCCAGCCTGGCTGATCTCACCTGGGGGACTTGACAAGCTCCGTGTTCTCAACCCCGCTGCAGCCCTGGCACAGCAGGTACTGGCGCTCGTGCTCAGAGCGACTGTCCTGTGGGGGAGGGACAGGGAGTCAGAGGAACCTCCGCCAACATCCCAGGCCTCCCCCTGCAATCTGGTTCTCAGCTGTGTATCACCTTCTGCTCCAGTCACCCACTGTCCAGCTCCAAGGCTGGCCACAGGATCACCCCAACTTCCTGAGCAGAGCACTAGGGCCTCTGCACGAGGCCTCAACCACATCCCTTCCTGCCTTTGTGAATGCACAATCCCAGCGCATCTGTGCCTCTGTGCCCTGTCTGACACAGGAACACAGACAGCAATGATAGTAACAGCTAGCGTTCACTGAGCATCTACTATACACGCACCAGGCTCTGTTCCTATGGCTGCACACATACCCCAACTCATCCCATCCCCAAAATAACGTGAAGATAGGTACTGTTATTATTATTCCCATTTTATAGATAAGGAAACTGAGGTTCAGAGATTAAGTAACTTGCCGAAGGTTATACACTAGGAAACAGGAGAGCTTTTGGAAGTCTGACTGACCCCAAGTCTAAGGCTTTGTCAACACAAAAATCTCTTTCAGGAAGGTTCCAGAATAATCATAAGTTGCTCCACCTCTACAAAAATGTTGGGGAGACGGAGCCTATGGTGTCTTTGTGAGCTAATATTCGATTGCTTCCATTACTCAATATAGTTCCAAAGACTGGGCTCTAAGTCAAGTACAGTAAAAATCACCCTTGGCGGGTGAGGTGCACAGCGAACTCAGCCATGGGACAGATGGCTGCTTCTCCACGGAGCACCTGATGGGGCATCTGGCTTTCATTCAGGGCCCACGATGCATCAGAGTATGTAACCAAACACCAGCCTCACTGAGCCCAACAAGATGCTCACACTCAGCAAGAGCTCAGGGGCCACCACTGCCGCCAGTGACACCGTCACTCACTCCCCGGGGGAACACAGAGGCAGGAAAGCGGGAACACAGGACAAATTGCCCCCAGAACCTAACCTCTCTCCTCGTAGCACTACCAAGTGGCTACAACTCAATCTGAAAGAAAGGGGAAGTGAGACGACGAGGCCACAGGTAACACTTCCGGGCACTGGGGCTTCTCTCCCAGGAGCCCACCGAGGCCAGTGTCCACGCCGCCCAGGGACCCCGGCTCACCCTCAGGCCGTAGTAGTGCAGGTGGACCCAGGGCTCCTCAGCATGCTTCTTCTGCAGGAACTCATAGGACTGCACGCGGCGCTGGCGGGCCTGCTCCGACTCAGGCCGGGAGAACCGCACCTGGGGTGGGGGCCAGGGCCTCAGGCCTGGGGCCTTTCCAGGCCTTTCCAGTAGTCCAGGGCCCACCCGGAGGCCAGAGAGCCTGGGGTCTGGGGCATTTCCCACTCCCAGACACCTCATGCCCAGCAGATTAGCCCTCCAGGTAGTCCAGAAGGTTCTAAGGGATGGACTCTATCCGTGTCACCCCCAGAGCCCATGCTCCACGCAGACCCGCCCACCCTTGCTGCCTCCAGACAGCTGAGTACAAAGCTGGCTCCGCTGCCTCCCGGCACGCTCTCAGGGTCTGGGCTCACCGTGATCTGCTTCACGTCTTCCTCTGCCTCATCCTGGGAAGAGTCTCCCGCTGCAAAAGAAAAGACCCTGCTCGCAGCTTCTGCGGAGGCTCTCCACCCCACCCACCAGGCAGGCCTCAAGCAGTAGTGTCTGAATTCTCCTCCTAGACAGAGGTAGCTGCCTAAGTCAGTGGTTTTCAATTTCCCCAGGAAACTCTTGGAAATTCAGAGACATTTTTGGTGGTCAAAACCGTAGGGGTGGGTGCTACCGGCATCAGGGGGTAGAGGCCGGGGATGCTGCTAAGGATCCTGTAATCCAGCCCTTTAGTACTTTTCCCACAACCGACCTCGCCCGCTAACATGTACAGAGAGACGCAGGGCTGGGGCTCCCGAGCTCACCCTCATTGGCTGCCTCCCTCTCACGGTGCTTGGCGTCTGCCTTATCCAGGTAGGAGAAGCTGGGCCGCAGCTGCAGGATGCCATGTAAAGGTGTCAGGTGGAGCTCACCTGGCAGAGGAAGAAGGGCTTGGACCTGACGCTAGGAGCTGAGGCTGGCCCACCCAGCTTGGCTCACGGAAGTCACCAGGGGCCCCAGATTCCCCGAAAGGCCTCAGCTCACTGCCCAACTGCCTCCCGCCTCTGCTCTTGCCCCTAGTACAGCCTTGGGATCATCAGGCTGACAGCCATTCGCAACCCAATCTGGCTGTGCTGGACACAGCAAGCACATAAACCAGATCAAGACATGAACCCAGACTCTTGCTCAAAGTTGCTTTCTTAAGGCTTACCTGTAAACCCTCCTCCACCAACATTCAAGGGCCTCTCGACCCCGGCCCCCACTCCCCTCCCTGCAAATTGCTTGTTCTGGCCCCAATGGTGACTCAGCAAACACGCCCCACTCTCCCTGGCCCCCACCCAGGCCTCTGCCACACCAACCTCACATCCTCCAACCTGGCTCCCTGTCAAGTCCCACTCAGCCTATTAAGAAGCTGGCTAGTGCAGGGACTCTGGTGGCATAGTCGATAAAGTTCCACCTGGCGATGCAGAGGTAACAGGTTTGCTCCCTGGTCTGGGAGGATCCCACATGCCGTGGAGCAACTAAGTCCGTGTGACAAAACTACTGGGTCTGCGCCCTACAGCCCGCGCTCTAGAGAAGCTACTGTAATGAGAAGGCTGTGTGCTGCAACTAGAGAAAAGCCCAAGCAGCAACAAAGACCCAGCGCAGCTCGCAAATAGAAAACCAAAGGAAAAAAACAACTGGCTCCTACCAACGGGGCTGGGGAGAGGCCTGGCCGAGCCGGGCAGAAGAGCGTCTACATGCCTCTGACACAGATCCTAACCTTTCCTTGGGCCTCAGGCCTGTGCATAAACCAGCCTATTTCCTCCGTTTGGAGACCCCTGGCCTTCCTGCCTGTTGCCCTCTCACCCACGGAGGCCAGGCTGTCAGGGGACTGGGGTTTGCCAACTCCAAGGACTTTTACAGATACTGCCAAACCTGAAAGGGTGGGGCTCCAAGATAATCAGTTCCAATCAAGTCAATGTAGGCTTGAATGAAATCAGATAGACACGAGGCTCTATGGAGGCTCTCTGCAACACCAGAGGGAGCAGAGTACTCGAGATGAAGAGTAAATATGTGACTAGGGAGAGGAAAGAACGTGCCTTTAAAGACTTCTCTGGCAGCCCAGTGGTTAAGACTTCATGTTGCCAAGGCAGGGGCGCTGGGTTTGATCCCTAGTAGGGGAACTAGCTCCCACATGCTGCATACAACTAAGACCCAGCACGGCCAAATAAATTTAAAAAAAAAAAAAAAGGAATGTGGCTTTAAAGAATTATATCCTTGAGATATGAGTTCAAATCAGAAGAGTATAGCTATTTGATCTTACTTTTATTCTATCCCACTTTATCACCTAAGTGTTCAAATTTCTTTATTGCTTTATAAACTCTAAATACTTATAGTAAGCCTGTACTTTTTCACAGCTTTACTGAGATAATTCACATAACATATAATTCACCCATTTCAAGCATACAATTCAATGTATTTTAACATATTCACAAAGCAATACATCCAATACCACAATCAACTTTAGGCCATTTCATCACCCCAAAAAGAAACCATGTTCCCATTCCACTCTCCTCCCCGGCCCTGGGAACCAATAATCTACCGACACTTTCTGTCTTCATGGGTTTGGCTGTCCTGAACATTTCATACGCCATGGAATCACATAACGTGTGGTCCTTTGTGCCTGGCTTCTTTCATTTAGCTTAATGTTTTCAAGGCTCACGCATATTGGAGCACATATCAGTACTTCTTTCCTTATTATGGTTAAATAATATTCAAATGTCTGGCTATACCATATTTTGTAATCCATGCATCAGCTGATGGACATGTGGACCATTTCCACCTTCCTCTACCATGAATGATGCTGCTGTGAACACCTATGTACAAGTTTTTGTGTGGTGATGTTTCATTTCGCTTGCATAGATGCTTTCTAGGAATGGAACTGTTGGGTCATAAATACCTTGTATTTAAGACAAAATTCTACTCCTGCCTCAAAGGTCATGCTGTGTGTGTGTCTGTGTCCCAGGAGGATGATGGCCTTGGAGCCCCACCCTTTCAGGTTTGGCAGTATCTGTAAAAGTCCTTGGAGTTGGCAAACCCCAGTCCCCTGACAGCCTGGCCTCCGTGGGTGAGAGGGCAACAGGCAGGAAGGCCAGGGGTCTCCAAACGGAGGAAATAGGCTGCAAGTGTCAGATGTTTTTTCTCTCTTAAGCGGCAGGAGGAAATAAACTACAAGTGTCAGATTTTTTTCCCCTTCTCTAAACAAATTTAAAAGGAGGTTTCTCTTAAAATTCTGTGTTGCCATGTCACTCGGTTCCACCTGAACTTAACTTTTCTCAAACCTTGAGCTAACCAACGCGTTTTTCTTATGGAAATGTTTTTCTTAAGCCATGTTAATGAACTATGTGTTTACCCTAGATACTGTCTTTCTTCAAGATGGTTAGCATTAAGACTCAGAACCAGTAAGGGTTACTCATACATTGTTCTCCCAATCTATGTTAACGAAACTATATATCTACTTGGAAACCTATCTTTTCTTCAAGATTCATGTCAGTGTTTTATGGCCCGGGATGACTCACCTTGTGCCCACGTTATCTCAAAATGCATGTTGTGGGTGAAGGGCTTGGTGCCAGTCTCTGAGTTTTGAGACATTCCCTTTCTCTAATTAGCAGCCTGTAGCTATATAACATCCGGCTAAAGACTAGCAGGGGTGCACTCTTTCTGCCCCCTTCTGATGTCTAAGTCAGAAGCTTTCTCTCTTTTACACTTTAATAAAATTTTATTACACAAAAGCTCTGAGCAATCAAGCCTGTCACTGACCCCGGAATGAATTCCTCTCCTCCAGAGGCCAAGAATCCCGGCGTCTTTCATGGCTCAGCAACAACGTTTCAGATGAAGCCTTCAGGGTGTCCTCTCCTGGCCCCAGCTCCCATCCTGCTTCCCTCCCACCCACTCAGCCCTCAGCCCAGAGTGGGTACCTTGCCTGTAGAGCGCAGCAGCATAACGGGACGTGTTACTGGTGGTCTGGGAAGAGCAGAATGTCTGCTTGTCCATCAGCTTCCTGGAAGCACAGGGAGAACGAGGGTCAAGCGGAAGGAAGCTCAGGCCTGGGCCTGGAGGCACAGCCCCCTCCACCCTGACACCTGAACTCCAACAGCCAGAGACCAAGGCCGCACGGGCCGCAGGAGGGGTGCTGGGATGAGCAAACTCAACTGTGGCCCAAGAGACACACGGTGGATGGGAGCTCCCTCCCCCATCAAGGGGCCAGCTTTCCTCTCGGCCCGGTTAGAACTTGGTCAGAGGAGCCATCTCAGGAGGGAAGACTATTTCCCTGGGGACGAGCCCGTGCCAAGGCCGGTCATGCAGAGATGAGCCGCTGGTGGGGAGCCCAGCTGTGGGGCACAGGGCCTCGTTGTCGCTGAGGGCCATGGAAGGCTCATATTTGAAGAAAGCGAAGCTCGGCACCCTCAGGGCCCAGGGCACTCACGAGGAATACGTGCTGGTCTCGTCCGTGCAGGCCCCATCCACATTCAGCGCGATCTGCTCCCCTTTGCTGCGGCAATAGTTGGGATTCAGCGTGTCGATGGCCATCTCAAGCTCTACCTGGAGGCACCAAGCACCCCCACCAGCTATGGGGACCCCGAGGCACAGCGCTCAGGGGATCCCCCAACCCCACCACACCCATCTCCTAACCTCAGTCTCTGCCAGAAGCAGGACTGACACCATCCCTCCCCGAAGGCCCCTGGACTTCAGTCCACGCAAAGGCTACAGACCCAAATCCAAGAGAAGGGCCTGAGTGCTTTTTTTGGAGGGGGTTCATGTAGTTTTGCTTATGGCCACATTCCACTCCCCAAAGTCTACATTAGGTACCCACATTTAAAAATCAAGAGCTTTTCTCTTTTCCTTATTTCCAACTTCCTTTCAAATGTCAGCAGAACTGGCAATGCTGGTGTAGCTTTTTACATGACAACAGGGCTTAGAGCTGCAGCTGCCCGAGGACAGGTGGGTCTCCTGGTCCCTGTCACCCCAGTCCTGAGAGGCATGAGATTCCCCACACCGCGCCCTCTTCACACTGGCCCTGTCCCGTGACCCTGAGTCCACCCCATCCCGTGTTCTAATCCAACTCAGGCCTTACTCCTGCCCGGCCTCTCTGGAGCTGCCCACTCCCTTTCTTTCTGGAAGTTTCCTTCTGCAGCTCTCAAGGCCCTGCAAGTTGTGATTTTCTTCTTTACTCTCCAATCACTCCTCTGGGCTTCTTTCAGCTCCCACTCTATCACCTCTCCCGTCCCTCCACCTCCGCCCAGGAGGCCAATCCCACCTTCTGCTGCTTGGGCTTGATCTTGGCTGAGAGGTGCGGAATATCATCATACGTCATCGAGGCTGGACGCACTGGGTACTGGGGAAGGGAACGGAGCCGTCAGTCCACCCTGCCCAGGGCTGGGCTCTAGGGGCGCTGGTCAAGGATCAATAGCTACTCTCCACTCCCGCCCCAGACTGGAGGCCCCCGCTGGTCTCCTGCATCCCGTCTCACTGGCTCCAGCTAACCTCCTTCCAAAGAGCCACTTTCACACATCCGAGGGACATGCCCAAGCATTAGGAACCCCAAGAGGCCCTAGCACGCACGGCCCGATGGCCCCTAGGAACCCAGCATAATGCCATGGGAGTCAAGAGTAAGGGTCCACAGTCTTAACTGCTCATTTACAGGCCACCCAGGTGGAGAAGGACAAAATGAGACCACAGGAAGCAAAAAGGGAAAACAAAAACTGCTCGCTGCAGAAGCAACTGCCACAAAGGATGCTGTGGCTTCAGACCCTCTGCCCCTGCAGCCACTCCACCTACAGGGCACCCTAAGGGCATCCAGGAAGGAGAAAACAGGCTACCGGACAGTTAAGGCGCCTAACAAAATGGCCACATTCCACTCCCCAAAGTCTACATTAGGTACCCACATTTAAAAATCAAGAGCTTTTCTCTTTTCCTTATTTCCAACTTCCTTTCAAATGTCAGCAGAACTGGCAATGCTGGTGTAGCTTTTTACATGACAACAGGGCTTAGAGCTGCAGCTGCCCGAGGACAGGTGGGTCTCCTGGTCCCTGTCACCCCAGTCCTGAGAGGCATGAGATTCCCCACACCGCGCCCTCTTCACACTGGCCCTGTCCCGTGACCCTGAGTCCACCCCATCCCGTGTTCTAATCCAACTCAGGCCTTACTCCTGCCCGGCCTCTCTGGAGCTGCCCACTCCCTTTCTTTCTGGAAGTTTCCTTCTGCAGCTCTCAAGGCCCTGCAAGTTGTGGTTTTCTTCTTTACTCTCCAATCACTCCTCTGGGCTTCTTTCAGCTCCCACTCTATCACCTCTCCCGTCCCTCCACCTCCGCCCAGGAGGCCAATCCCACCTTCTGCTGCTTGGGCTTGATCTTGGCTGAGAGGTGCGGAATATCATCATACGTCATCGAGGCTGGACGCACTGGGTACTGGGGAAGGGAACGGAGCCGTCAGTCCACCCTGCCCAGGGCTGGGCTCTAGGGGCGCTGGTCAAGGATCAATAGCTACTCTCCACTCCCGCCCCAGACTGGAGGCCCCCGCTGGTCTCCTGCATCCCGTCTCACTGGCTCCAGCTAACCTCCTTCCAAAGAGCCACTTTCACACATCCGAGGGACATGCCCAAGCATTAGGAACCCCAAGAGGCCCTAGCACGCACGGCCCGATGGCCCCTAGGAACCCAGCATAATGCCATGGGAGTCAAGAGTAAGGGTCCACAGTCTTAACTGCTCATTTACAGGCCACCCAGGTGGAGAAGGACAAAATGAGACCACAGGAAGCAAAAAGGGAAAACAAAAACTGCTCGCTGCAGAAGCAACTGCCACAAAGGATGCTGTGGCTTCAGACCCTCTGCCCCTGCAGCCACTCCACCTACAGGGCACCCTAAGGGCATCCAGGAAGGAGAAAACAGGCTACCGGACAGTTAAGGCGCCTAACAAAGGAGCGACTTCAAAGAGCGCAGGCTGTTCCCACCTCCCCCGCACAGAGAAGCTGTTGGTTCGCAAAAACTCCTATCTACCCTCTCCTCCCTTATCTCTTCAAAATAGTCCTGCAGGGCTTGTCTGAGAGGCTATCTCAGGGCTTTCCTCTTCAGTACATCTGCTGAACCAAATATAATTCTCATTCAACTGTTAGATTGTGCTTTTTTCCCAGTCAACAGATCTACGGGAATCACTATCCCATTCTCTCTCCTTCTGCTGATGGGCGGTGGTGGTGGTGAGTTAGTTGCTAAGTCATGTCCAAGGACCCCGCGTACGGTAGCCTGCTGGGCTCCTGTCATGGGATTCTCCAGGCAAGAATACTGGAGTGGGTTGCCATTTCCTTCCCCAGGGGATTTTCCTGACTCTGGAATCGAACCCGGGTCACCTGTGTTGCAGGCAGATTCCTTCCAGGCTGCAGGCTGATGTTTGGGCTTTTCCATAAAGTTGGAAGGGAGCTGGTCTGCCAACTGACCTGCTTAGAGAGGCCTCTCTGGGCCCCCGTGTCAGCACGTATGAAGTTATTTTGCATCACACGAGTGTACTGCTCTCAAATCACTTCTTTTGCTCTGAACAAAGAAGGCCACGGTAACATCCTTCCTCACAGACCCACTTTTCCTTTATTTCTCCCGTGCTGCACGTACACCACTGCGGGGATGGATGAGTCAAGGTTTGGACTCACTCTCAAAAGACTGTGGCCAATGCTGTGAGAAGCACAACAGCCTCCAGAAGGAGCCTGGCAGAGGCGTGGCACTGCGTAAAGTAAACGCTCCTTCGGAGGCCATCTGAGATCAGTTAGTTATATTCTAGCCCAGGGAGATGGCTGTTCCCTAAAAGCTCTCTTAAATAGCAACAGAGTGACTCCTCACTGCTTCCTGGGCTGGAGCTCAGGTCCAGGAGCAGCCTGGAGCACAACTGGTCTGGACTGGGCCTGGAGCTGGGACAGACTCGCCCAAGGCAGCCCGGGAGGGCCCATGGTCTGCGAAAATCCAGGGCAGCCCTGAGACCTCCCAACCGCTGGGAAGGGTGGTGGGGAAGGGAGCGGATCCGGAATCAGACTCCTCTGTCTGCCACTTGCTCCTCGTGCGCTCAGGCAAGCTCCTTGCCTCCCAGGACCACTAGGAACAGGGAATGAGGCAAATGAAGCCAAGGCACAGCCCGGTGTGGCGCACCATGAACTGTTACCACCGGGTCCATCACTCTGCAGTCAGTCGAGGAAGCAAGCGCAGAAGGCCCTGGACAACAGCCTCCAGCCCCAGGGGCCCAAAACCAGGTCTCTCCCCAGCACACCGGCACGTGCCAGGGAGGAGCTGCCACCCTGTCCCAGGCCCCTTGTGCGAGGCCTAGCCTCCCTGGGCCTTTTTCTCACATGCAACACGCGGACGAAAATACTGGGTTGGCCAAAAAGTTCATTTGGGTTTCTCCATAGACCTTACGGGGAAAACCCGAACAAGTTTTTTGACCAACCCAATATTTAATAATCTTATTGCTGGGAATATAAATTTCCTCAAAAAATTAAACATAGCTTCCACAGGTTCCAGCAATTTCAAGACAAATGAAAACCTCTCTACACAAACACCTGGGACAGGAATGTTCATATACAACAACAAACCAGATACTCATCAGCTGATGCATGGAGAAATAAAATGTGGTACACATGTCCATACAATGCAGTATGTTCATCCATAAAAAGAAATGAAGTACTCATACACATTACAACAAGAGAGAATCTTGAAAATATCTTGCTAAATAAAGGAGCCAGGCACAAAGGCCACATATTACATGACTCCATTTATATGAAATGTCCAGAAAAGGCAAATCTATAGACAGAAAATAGGTTAATGGTTGCCTAGGACTGGGAGGATGGGACAACAAACACTTCCTAAAATAGACTGGTGTGGTGGTACAACTCTGTGAACAGACTAAAATTCACTGCATTTACACTCAAATGGGAGAATTGCATGGGTGTGAATCAGATCTCAGGAAAGCTGTTATTACAGTAATAATAACCACTACAGGCTACTGTGGGATGAGATAAGTTAACATATGTAAAGTGCTCTGAATGATTCCTGCAGCCAGTCTAGGGTTACAAGGAGGAGTGACCAGGATTAAACTATTGGCCAAGGGACTTTCCTGGCGGTCCAGTGGTTAAGACTCTACATTTCCAGTATAGGGGGCCCAGGGTTTGATCCCTGGTCTGGGAACTAGATCCCCATTCCCCAACTAAGATCTGGCACAAGCAAATAAAAAACTACCAGCCTAGCAAAGAGGGTAGGGGTTGGCTGATGCAGCCCTGGAGCTGCCGCAGAAAGCCCCTCCCTGAGTCTCAACTACAGAGGCAGCCATCATTCGTGGTGCCAATGTTATACCAGGCAGCATTCTAAGCACTTTAATAAGGACACACTTGATTCCCATGAGGACCCTATCAGGCAGGTATTATTACTATCACCACTGTGCAACTGAAGAAACTGAGGCACAGACATTTCTTTTTAAGGAACTTGCCCAAGGACTCACAACCGAGCAGGCTGTCCCCTGGGCCCAAGCTTCATCCAATACACTGTTCTCTTAGGGTTGTCTTGGTTTTCCCACCTTTGAAATTAGAGACTACTACTGGCCCATCCACGAAAGCAAAGAGACTGTCTTAGCACACCCTCTGCGCCAAGAATTCTAAGCAACTGGAGGTTTCACACTGTTCCTTGTCTATCACTTACTGTGTCTCCCCTCTTACCTTTATGTCTCATAATTACCTGAAACAGATAGAGCTTCTCTGCCAGACTTTTGGCCAAGTACACGTCGATCTGGGAACAAGAGAAGAAGACTTAACCGGGAGGAAGAACTCAATGCCCAACCTGCCCTGGCACATGCTTGCTCCTCAGATTTCAGGGCTAGTGGCCCTGAGGCAGTCTGGGAGAAGAAGAAATAGCTCAACTGATGCTAAAAACAAAGGGAACCACATCTCCAACCTGGGTATGTCCTCCGCCCAGGTCACTATACCCCAATAAGAATGTATTCCCTGAGGGTGCCCAGATCAGATGCATGCTAGAGGGACCAATGAAATGCTCTTCTGATGAGGAAGGGGCAGGGGAGGGCCTCCTCCCTGTGCCCTCCGCGTCCTGTCCTGGGCGGGCCTGTCTTAAGGTGGTCTGACTGGCCCTACTTTCTTTTCAACCCTCACTGCCCCTGCCACACCTAGTTTTACTTCCAGCTTCCTAGCTCTTCCTATGAACCATGGCCTCTCCCACCTCCAGGCCTTAAGGATGAGAGAAGGCTCATCAGGCACGGGGAGGCACACGTGGAGAAAACAGCATGTGCAAAGGCCCAGTGGCTCTAGGATGTGTCTCAGTCTGGGCCGACTCTGGAACCACCCCTTCCTTACCAGTCGTACAGACCCTAAGCTTCCCACGGGAGGGAGCACTGCCTGGCTCCGGGCTATCATAGCCCCCAGTGCATAATGGATTCAGTGAACAACTGCTAAAGGACCGAATCTGGGTAAGCCCATGCATTCAATAGTCGCTGAGTATTAGTTGCCAGGCACTGAACTTGGCTTTGCAGACACAGTGGTGGACAGAACAAAATCCCTGCCCTGAAGAGGCTTACACTCTAGCAGAAGAAGACTCATGTGTAGGGGCTGAGAAGTGCTGTGGCCAAAGGCAAGGCATGGCCAAAGTAAAGGGCTAGGGAGGGCGTGAATGAGAACGTCACGTGAAGCAGGCTGGTCAGGGAATCCTCTCTGACAAGGTGATGCTGGATCAGACACCTAAAGGAAGTGAGGGGGTCAGCCAGGCAGGTACGCGGAAGAGGGTCCCAGGTAGAGAGGAAGCCAACAGGTCCTTGGCTGGCCTGAGGATGGATGCAAGGGACCCCGCCCTGGCAGTTACCTCCTGTACGACTGGGTCATCCTCTTCATTGGCCATACTAGGGGGGAGCCAGCCACGTGGTCCTTGGACTTGATCTGCAAGGATAGCAAGAGGCCTGTCAGTCGTTTAACCAACACACCTGGACACCCATTCTGTAACCAGTCCTGCTCTGGGAGGAAGAAGCCTGAGGCAATCAGAAACAGATCTTATTCCTATATCTCTCATGGAGTCAAAACTGGACAGCCCACATCATTTCTGCTGATATACCCCATCAATCAAAACAATAAAAAGTAACAACAACAACAAAAAAAGCAGGCAGAAACCACGAAGCAGTGGGTGCAAACAGATGGACCCAAGACATCACATGTGAGTTACACCCACGGGAAAGGGTAAATGACTAGCCTCAGGGGTCTTCTGACCACTGACAAAGACGAATTCACCACCAGGCAGGAGGATGGTGGCTGGCTGGTCCACAGCCACGAAGAAAACACTTGGAAAGTAATCGGGTGCCGTGGGGAACCTTTAGAGGAGAGCCTGATGTGCAGCAGGAAGAGCAGACAGTCCCAAGGCCCGGATCCCAGGGTGACTCCGTCCCTGACAGCTGATTTTCAAGCTGACTTTAAACCCAACCCCAAGTGAGATGACCTCCTTTCTGTGATTTTCTGTGTGTGCGTGTGTATGTCTAAAAATGACCCTCTTCACATACATACTCTTCTCTCATCTGTCCCTGTTTAATCACAAAGAGACTGGAACTCAGACACTATTTTGTGTTTTACCAAAGCCACACAGGAAGCAAGAGGACCAAGAAGACATCAACACCAGCCAACTTCAGGTCTCAGTTATAGTTCGGGGAGTTCGGGGGAGGGAAGGGGAGTTTGGGCCAGGTCTTGAAGGACAGAAAGATTTGGACAAGCCAGGAGAGCAGAGGGGAAGAGGGACTCCAGGCAACAGGAAGCACTTCAGGTACCTGGAGGAGAGAAGGCAGGTCTCCATGGTGGAGGGTGAGTGCAGTGTCCCTCAGTATCGGATGGGGAAGGGGC